>CM056450.1:0-2500 GCA_029783895.1 Triplophysa bombifrons
CCCCACCCACCCCAACCCACCCAACCCCACCCCCAACCCCAACCCACCCCAACCCTAACCACCCAACCCAACCCAACCCAACCCCAACCCTAACCCTAACCCAACCCCAACCCAACCCACCCAACCCAACCCCAACCCAAACCCACACCCAAACCTACCCCACCCTAACCCAACCCTAACCCTACCCCAAACCACCCAAACCCTAACCCCCAACCCCTAACCCTAACCCCTAACCCAAACCCACACCCAACCCAACCCTAACCCTAACCCAACCCTAACCCCAACCCAACCCAACCCAACCCAACCCTAACCCAAACCCACCCCAACCCAAACCCAACCCAACCCTAACCCTAACCCTAACCCAACCACCCAACCCTAACCCTAACCCAACCCAACCCAAACCCAACCCCAACCCAACCCTAACCCTAACCCTAACCCAACCCTAACCCAACCCACCCTAACCCAACCCAACCCAAACCCCAACCCCAACCCCAAACCCCACCCTAACCCCCAAACCCTAACCCAACCCAACCCTAACCCAACCCACCCAACCCAACCCAAACCCCAACCCAACCCAACCCTACCCCACCCAACCCTACCCACCCCTAACCCTAACCCACCCCTAACCCAAACCCAACCCACCCCAACCCAACCCACACCCTAACCCTAACCCTACCCAACCCCTAACCCACCCCTAACCCTAACCCCAACCTAACCCTAACCCAAACCCCAACCCAACCCTAACCCTAACCCTAACCCTAACCCTACCCAAACCCTAACCCAACCCACCTAACCCTAACCCTAACCCTAAACCCAAACCCAACCCCACACCCAAACCCTAACCCCACCCTAACCCACCCTAACCCTAACCACCAACCCTAACCCTAACCAACCCTAACCCCCAAACCCCACCCTAACCCTAACCCTAACCCACCCCAACCTAACCAACCCTAACCCAACCCTAACCTAACCCTAACCCTAACCCCACCCTAACCCAACCCTAACCCCTAACCCCTAACCCTAACCCTAACCCAAACCCACCAAACCCTAACCCAAACCCAAACCCTAACCCTAACCCTAACCCCTAACCCTAACCCACCCTAACCCACCCTAACCCTAACCCACCCCTAACCCTACCCAAACCCTAACCCTAACCACCCAAACCCTAACCCTAACCCTAACCCTAACCCAAACCCTAACCCTAACCCAACCCTAACCCTAACCCTAACCACCCTAACCCTAACCCTACCCACCCTAACCCTAACCCTAACCCAACCCAACCCTAACCCCTAACCCTAACCCCCTAACCCTAACCCTAACCCAACCCTAACCCTAACCCTACCAACCTAACCCTAACCCTAACCCTAACCCAACCCTAACCCAACCCTAACCCTAACCCTAACCCAACCTAACCCTAACCCCTAACCCAAACACCTAACCCTAACCCTAACCCTAACCCTAACCCTACCCTAACCCTAACCCAACCTACCCAACCCTAACCCTAACCCTAACCCTAACCCTACACCTAACCCTAACCTAACCCAACCCAACCCCAACCCAACCCTAACCCTAACCCTAACCCAACCCTACCAAACCCTAACCCAACCCAACCCTAACCCTAACCAACCCTACCCACCAACCCAACCCACCAAACCCACCCCAACCCCCAACCCTAACCCAAACCACACCCAACCCTAACCCACAACCCAACCCCAACCTAACCCAACCCACCCTAACCCACCCCAACCCAACCCACCCACACCCCAAACCCAACCCACCCAACCCTAACCCAACCCACCCAAACCCAACCCCTACACCCTAACCCCACCCACCCAACCCCACACCCAACACCACCCCACCCACCCACCCACCCCACCCACACCCACCCACCCACCCACCCCAACCCACCCACCCCACACCACCCACCCAACCCAACCCAACCCAACCCACCCAAACCCCTAACCCACCCTAACCCCAAACCCAACCCTAACCCAAACCACCCCCCAACCCAAACCCTAACCCAACCCCAACAACCCTAACCCAACCCCAACCCAACCCCACCCCACCCACCCCACCACCCACCACCACACCCCACCCCACCACCCACCCACCCAACCCACCCACCCAACCCAACCCAACCCCCCACCCCACCCACCCACCCAACCCACCCCAACCCCCACCACCCCAACCCACCCAAACCCCACCCACCCACCCCAACCCAACCACCCCACCCCACCCCACCCCAACCCCACCCCACCCACCCCAACCCAACCCACCCACCCCAACCCACCCCAACCCAACCCCACCCACCCCCAACCCACCCCACCCCCACCCACCCCACCCCAACCCAACCCTACCCCACCCACCCACCCAACCCAACCCCCCAACCCAACCCCTAACCCACCCCACCCAACCCCACCACCCCACCCACCCACCCCACCCCCACCCACCCACCCACCCCACCCACCCCCAACCACCCAACCCCACCACCCCAACCCCA
>CM056450.1:607500-842500 GCA_029783895.1 Triplophysa bombifrons
CAATAAAAAAAGGGCCCACCGCCACCTACCATAGTTGACGTCTTTATCCGAAGTTGTACCGTCATCTTTTTTTGGAGGGTATTCACACCTGTCTTGTTTTGTTCGATTGAATCAAACTCTAGTTCATTTCTCAAATTAGTGCGGATTTTTTGGGCAGGTGTGAATTTAGCAACCGCACTCAAATGCGGCCTGAACAACCGTACCGAGACGGGGGTTCCAAATGAACTCTGTTACTGGTGTGAACATGGAATGTTACAGAAAGCACTGCGCATTTGGACTCATCAGGCTCCCGTAACTAGAGTTGCATCATGAGATGTGTGCGGTGTTTGCTAAAGTTGCAAGTCATTGTAAAATTAGTCGTGGTTTGACATGGAGCTCCGAAGAGCTACGCTGCCTGATTGATATTTGGGCAGATGCCTATATGTCACAGCTACTAGAGAAGACGCATAAAATTGCTGATGTGTTCAGCAAGTTTAGCCAAAGGATGAAGGACAAGGGATTTGAGCAGTCTCCAGCACAGTGACGCGTTAAAGTTAAAAACTTTGGCAAAATTAAATGAAAGTGCGAGATGCTCTAAGTAAGAGTGTCAGTTCCGGAGAAGAAAAAGACAAATGTCTAAAATCCTTGTTGCAAACTCATTACAGTTGCGATTCCGTATTGCCGACAGAATGCAGTGTTTGGCATCTATATTGTAAAAAGAGAAATAGCTTTTTGATACCTGCCTTTTGCACCCGCGATTTCATTGACCACTACCCAAGCTTGATCGAAAGCCTACAATCTTAAGTTAAAAATTCAGCACGGCTAATGCTATTGCCACGGCTTTAGCAGATTGGGTGGAACGCTGGCAAGGAGACTAGTCTCTGTTATATGATTGGCTGAGGTGCCTTTCGTGATCCATGTTAGCCTTCTTGCTCCAATTGTAAGTATTACAGACCCATTTCTCCCAATTATAAGACAATCTTTGGTACAACTAACAAAAAAAACAATTCAGCATTGAGAGAGAGAAAAGCATGTCTTCTGTCATTGTAGTGGAGTAGGCGGGGCGAGACCTTGGTTCGAGACCGGTGAGTAATTGTTAATGAGCGCCAGCTGTGCACACACCGGGCTCGACTCACGTAGGAGATTGGGAGCATATAAGAGAACGAGCGACCGGACCGTCGAAGAGAGAGGACCGGGCCCGAACATATGTTTAGTTTATATTTATGTTTGTGTTGCCGGCAGTTGTCCGTGAGGGGCTGCTGGCTATTTATTTACGTTGTTATTATTTAATTAAAGTCTGTTTAAATGTTTGCCGGTTCCCGCCTCCTTCCTTCCATATTTTGAATCTTGTTACAGTCATCAATCATTATTTTGAGTTCATTCGTCCAGCAGCCGTATCACCCTGTAGCCCAAGACTGGTTGCCCACTGAGTCTGGTCAGTATATGGATTGGAGACTTCCTGGGAAAGCTAGGTTGCTGCAGGAAGATGTTAGTGAGACCAGCAGGGGGTGCTCACCCTGTGGTCTGTGGGGGTCCTAATGCCCCAGAATAGTGACGGGGACACTATACTGTAAAAAGGACAGTCCTTCCGACGAGATGTTAAACTGAGGTCCTGACTCCCTTTGGTCATTAAAAATCCCATGGCACTTCTCGCAAAGAGTATGCCCGGTGTCCTGGCCAGATTCCCTCCTATGCCCCTTGTCAATCATGGCCTCCTAATATTCCCCACCCCCTGACTTGGCTCTATCTCTCTCTCTCCTCTCCACCGATAGCTGGTGTGTGCTGAGCGCACTGGCGCTGTTGTACTGTGGCTGACTTTGCATCATTCAGGTTGATGCTGCACACTGTTGGTGGGTGATGAGAAACCCCCCTCATGTGATTTTAAAGTGCTTTGGGTGTACAGCAATGACCAAATAAAGCACTATATAAATACTTCATTCATTAATTTCTGTCAAAGGCAAGAACATAGTTGTGCTTTTTCAGTCATGTGGAGATAAGCAAAACGCTCTCTCTCACGAAAAACAACCTGAAAGGGCAGTACAGCACGGTTAAACTTCTTCAGAAAGTAACATTACCGGGCACAGAGTGCAATGAATCAACTTCTACTTTCGAGTGCCGGGCTGGTATTAGCAACATGTTATGTTTTGTCAAACTAGTTTTTACTTTTGCAAAGTTCTTTGTTTCTCAGGACCCAGGCACCACTTTCATTTTCACATATTAGTGTACATAATAACTTAGGTTTCAATAACAATAGTATTAATAAATTGATGCTTTGTGTGTTATGCATCAGTTAAGGGCCCATGCTGTGGACCTCAATGGTAATCAGGTGGAAAACCCTGTTGACATCATGATCCATGTAATCGACATGAATGACAATCGACCAGAGTTCATCCAACAAATTTGGAATGGAAGTGTTCCTGAAGGATCTAAACCAGGTACAGACCTCAGTGTTAATGTACATAAGAGTACATCCGGATGTGAAAGATAACGTGCCAGTAAAATTCAAACACATGTCAGTACACTGTATAATATAAGCTGTGTATCATCTTCCTATTTTTTTATTTCCATAGGGACATCAGTTATGACTGTAACATCCGTGGACAAAGATGATCCCAAAACTGCAAACGGTCAACTCCGCTATAAGATTGTGTCCCAGAATCCTGCCAGCCTGAGCGCCAACATGTTCACTATTAACAACAAGACAGGAAGTATCATCACTGTTGCAGCTGGGTTAGACCGAGAGGTATTTACACCTTATCTGATAGTCGGAAAAAAATACTTCTAAAAAGAAACCTTGATTGTTGCCTTCATATTCACACCTAGGACTCTACAACATATATTTTATGTTGCTAATACATAAGATCTACTGTTACAGTTTTGGTAGATGCTGGTAACATTGTTAGTACAGGTACATTTGTTTGTGTGTGTGAGCATTATTCTATTACAGCACACACAATCTGTCCGGTGAATCAGTCCTGTGTTACGATTGCATATTTGCGTTATCTTATTTTCAATAATGTAAAACCTCTTTGTGACAAAGCAGCGGGAGTGCGACGACACAAATCCCAACATACGACTACGCCACCTTGGGACTTTCACACAAAGATTTACTATAAATTAAAGCTAAGCTAATTAAAGGAACAACACAGGTTCAAGTCACTCAAGCAGAGACATGAGGGAAAAAAAACAGTGGGCAAGCCAAGATTAAGACGTAAGCTTGCGGAACTGGTGCAGTATAGTGGGCTGTTGTCTGTTCGCTTTTATTGGTTCTTTGTATCTGTTTTTCTCTGAACTGTGCGCTTAACAATTGTTTATTTGTATTTATCCATCCATCCATCTTCTTCCGCTTATCCGGGGCCGGGTCGCGGGGGCAGCAGTCTAAGCTGGGATGCCCAGACTTCCCTCTCCCTAGACACTTCCTCCAGCTCTTCCGGGGGGACACAGAGTCGTTCCCAGGCAAGCCGGGAGACATAGTCCCTCCAGCATGTCCTAGGTCTTCCCCGGGGTCTCCTCCCGGTGGGACATGCCCTGAACACCTTCCCGGGAAGGCGTTCAGGGGGCATCCGGAAAAGATGCCCGAGCCACCTCAGCTGGCCCCTCTCGATGTGGAGGAGCAGCGGATCTACTCTGAGCTCCTCCCGAGTGACCGAGATTCTCACCCTATCTCTAAGGGATCGCCCAGCCACCCTGCGGAGAAAGCTCATTTCGGCCGCCTGTATCCGGGATCTTGTCCTTTCGGTCATGACCCACAGCTCATGACCATAGGTGAGAGTAGGAACATAGATTGACCGTTAAATCGAGAGCTTCGCCTTGCGGCTCAGCTCCTTCTTCACCACGACAGACCGGTATAGCGACTGCATTACTGCAGAAGCTGCACCGATCCGTCTGTCAATCTCCCGTTCCATCCTTCCCTCACTCGTGAACAAGACCCCCAGATACTTGAACTCCTCCACTTGAGGCAGGAACTCTCCACCTACCTGAAGTGTGCATGCCACCCTTTTCCGACTTAGGACCATGGCCTCAGATTTGGAGGTGCTGATTCTCATCCCAGCCGCTTCACACTCGGCTGCAAACCGTCCCAGTGCATGCTGGAGGTCCTGGTCTGATGGGGCCAGCATGACGACATCATCCGCATAGAGTAGAGATGAAATCATGTGGTCCCCAAACCCGACACCCTCCGGCCCCTGGCTGCGCCTAGAAATTCTGTCCATAAAGATTATGAACAGAAGCGGTGACAAAGGGCAGCCCTGCCGGAGTCCAACATGCACCGGAAACAAGTCTGACTTACTGCCGGCAATGGGAACCAAACTCCTGCTCCGGTTGTACAGGGACCGGATAGCCCTTACCAAAGGGTCCCGAATCCCATACTCCCGGAGCACCCTCCACAAGATGCCTCGAGGGACACAGTCGAATGCCTTCCCCAAATCCACAAAACACATGTGGATTGGTTGGGCAAACTCCCATGAACCCTCCAGCACCCTGGAGAAGGTATAGAGCTGGTCCAGTGTTCCACGACCGGGACGAAAACCACACTGTTCCTCCTGAATCCGAGGTTCTACCATCGGCCGGATTCTCCTCTCCAGTACCCTGGCATAGACTTTCCCGGGGAGGCTGAGAAGTGTGATCCCCGATAGTTGGAGCACACCCTCCGGTCCCCCTTCTTAAAAAGAGGGTCCACCACCCCGGTCTGCCAGTCCAGGGGCACTGTCCCCGACCGCCACGCGATGCTGCAGAGGCGTGTCAGCCAAGACAGCACAACAACATCCAGACCCTTGAGGTACTCAGGGCGGATCTCGTCCACCCCCGGTATTTATCAGTGCCATTTAAAATGTACATTTTGTTTAATATTTTATAAATAATAATAATAAAGTGTATGTCGAAAGATAGGCAATTTTTTAACACAGTATTAATTAGGTGAGTTAATTAGAAGACAACTCATTCTAGAATGAAAGCATTTGATATGCAGATATTTGATAAGTAGTGTAGGCACAGCATATGATTGTTAATGAAAAGATAAAGGTGGTATTATTTTAAGAATTATATTTTAGCAAAAATACACTGCATGTAATTCTTGTTTTTTGTGTATACATACGCAGCAGAGTAATCATTAATCATCACCAATATTTCGTGAATATTCATGTTGTATTTCTAAAAATGACTAAATATCAAATAAGCCTGAACAAATTTACTATAAGATTGCGATGCCCTTTGTTTTTGTTTTATAACGGTGGTAGCCTAGATGGCGCCAAAACCGCCACCATAAGAAGAAGAGAAAAGGCAAACAAGGTGGAAACATTCTTTTGGAGGCGTGCTCTACAGTAGTGCACTGACACGCCCCATAGCGAACGTGTTTCAGTGTTGACAGCGGCACGCTCCGCTGTAGTGGAAATACAGCGTAGCCTAACCCTACCATGGCGGATATCCACATCCGATTCAGACGGTGCAGAGGTTCACGGGAAGTGATGCACAACAGGTGACGAGGGCACTTGCCCTTTTATACTATGGGTGATGGCCGATCCTAGTCCAAACCTAACATTACTATGGGGGGCACACCCTCCTTCCACATCTTCAAAAAGCTTATTTTATTTACTTGTCGATTATAAAACTTTAACCGCATTGTTTTCGTGCTCTTTCTGGTCCATGCAGTCCGAGTTATTTTAGACAGATAAAAAGCCATCGGGCATTATCTGTTGTTCTGAAGGTTGTTTAAAAGACTTTAGGTTTCTCTCAGAGCTGGAGAGTAACATGTGATGCATTTTCCCCTTCAACCAAAACTTGAAGTGTATATGTAGTGTAAAACATTTTTTCAAACTTTGTTTTACTATTTTTAAGTTATAGGAAGGGTCAATCATACTGTAAGTTTGGCTTGACATTGGACGTTCGATATTCGTGGATTTAGCGACTCTCCAAAGTTACATACCCTTTAATGTACACCAGGGGTATTCAGTTAAAGTTCCAAGACGTCTGGTCTTCATATTTGCTTCCAAACGGAGGTCCGAACGATATGTATGTATCAATTTAGTCCAGTTGGATATACTGTATAAAATATACTATTTTTTTTATCAGGCCATTTATATGTATTTTGATATCCACAGTTTGTATGTATTGTAGTCTCTGAGGCTTAGGGGAATGCCCTCTTGAAAGAAGTCTTATAATTAATATTTTCTAAATGAAAAAAACTACTGACAACATACAAACAGCAAACGTAATGTAACAATTAAAATGCTCTCATCATAAACAGAAAACCAAGTTACATACTAAATTAGCCTTTCCATGCCATTCATACCAGAACTACTTCTATCTTAAAATAATTTCCCAATTAGAACATTGTTCATAAACCCAGCAAAAGTCTTTTTACTCATCATACTGAATATTCTGTAAAAATATTAAACAACAAAATCTTCAAAATTGACTGCATAATGCCATTTTAGAGAAATGTATGCTTGAAATTAATCTTCCATGCTTGTTATTTAATAATTAATTAGATTATGAGTCTTTAGCCGCGGTTTTCACAGGGTCAAAAATGTTTAAATGCTGATCAATAATGCTAATGGTAAATGTATATAAAAAGGTTATGGTTCATAAAATATCACAAATATTGTCGAAAGGTTGGAGACCTATATCAATCAGTAAGCAGACTGACGGATACAAATAATTGAATATTTCTGCATTTTGTTTACTGTTGTGTGTTCATTTACCTGGAGCGGAAATGGTTCAAACGAAGCATGATTAATATCAATTACATAAATGTTCCTGAGAGCGCGTGTGATGTGATTCTCAATTGTGTAGACGTGAGGCTCAATTTAAACGTCACATGATTTAAATGGTTTATCAGCCTATGTCTCGTGGTCCGGATAGAACGAACCAAAGGTCCGGATCCGGCCCGCAGTCTGCCTATTGGGGATGACTGATGTACACGTTTCACGAGTTCACCTGTGCAGATAACAATTCAATTCAATTCAAGTTTATTTATATAGCGCTTTTCACACTGTGCATTGTTGCAAAGCAGCTTTACAGGGGCAAACAGGAAAAACAGAAAAGGTAAAACAGCACAGTGCATGGTGTTTATAGAACAAGCAAGATAATTAAAATAAATAATATCTAATTAATAAATAAATAAATAAATGCAGTCTCCCGGTGAGCAAGCCAACACTGCCCTGCTGTGGCAGGGAACCCAAACTCCAATGATTGATTAAGAGAGAAAAAAAGCTTGTGAGAAACCAGGCTCTGCCGAGAGGGCAAGATCCCCTCTGACGTGTCATAGCTGCACTCAGTGACCCCGACCAAAATCACCGAGCAAATATCCACGAGGAAGAGCCCACCATCTGCAACCCAGAAAGTCCCACTCACCGAAAACCGTGCAAATTCAACCCGTGCTCACTCCACGATCGACACCAGAAAACAGAGGAACAACCAGGGAAAATAGTAATGGCGTGTTGTAACTTTATTCCTCTGTTGTCCGACATCGACCACAAAACAAGTCCAAACCGGACCCACACAGCCCCAGCAGATGAATCCCCACAACCATAACAGTGATGTTGATAGGGATAATGATAGAGCTTGGTTAAGAAGGTTATGCGTATTTTGCTGTCCGGGAAGCGGGTTCCGAGCTCGCCATATCTATCAGAACCCGAAACACTCTACCTTGGTAGGCGCGAGTGCACCAAGCTCAGAACCGGTCTGATACGAGAGCACTACCCCCGGGGTTAATGCGGGATCGTGAGCTTGGTAGAGGAGCCGGGGTGGGGGAGGGATGCTTAATCTTAGGAGATAGAGCAAGTAAGGTCCTGACAAGATACCTGGCCGTGTACTGAAAGACTGCGCTGCACAGCTGACAGATGTCCTAACAGATATCTTCAACACCTCGTTGAGCCAGGCAATCGTCCCCACATGTCTCAAATCCACAACAATCATACCAGTGCCGAAGAAATCAACTGTGTCGTGTCTAAATGACTATCGCTCCATAGCACTGACTCCAATCATTATGAAGTGCTTTGAGAGGCTAGTCATGCATAACATCAAAACCAGCTTCCCCAACACACTTGATCCGCTCCAGTTTGCATACTGTCCAAACCACTCTACGGATGATGCAATTTCCTCCACCCTCCTCCTGGCTCTTACCCACATGAAAATAAAGACTCTTATGTTAGGATGCTGTTCATTGACTTCAGCTCAGTATTCAACACAATTATCCCACAAAAGCTCATAAATAAACTAAACTTGCTGGGCCTAAAAAACTCCCTCTGTAATTGGATCCTGGACTTTCTAGCCGAAAGACCTCAGTCAGTCCGAGTCGGCAACAACACCTCGAGCACTACCACACTGAGCACAGGTGCCCCACAAGGCTGTGTGCTCAGCCCGCTGCTCTTCACGCTGCTGACCCACGACTGCACTGCCAAGGTCAGCTCAAACCACATCATCAAGTTTGCTGATGACACAACAGGGGTAGGCCCTTAACAGCAAAAATGATGAAACGCACTACAGAGAGGAAGTGGCACAGCTGCCTGAATGGTGTGGCACTAACAACCTGTCCCTCAATGTGAGTAAGACAAAGGAGCTTGTGACGGACTTCAGGAGAAACCAACCCCAACTGACCATCGGCAGCTCGCCTGTGGAGAGAGTCATCAGCACCGAATTCCTGGGTCCTGCGTCACTGTCTGGTACGGAAACTGTACTGCAGAAGACCGCAAGACCCTCCAGCAGACAGTGAACACAGCTGCAAAGATCATCGGTGCCCCTCTCCCCTCCATCCTGGACATCTTCCTCACATGATGCTCCAGCAAAACCAACAGCATCGAGAAGGACCCCACCCACCCCTCCCACAGTCTCTTCCAGCTCCTACCATCAGGAAGACGTTAACGGAGTGTCAGAGCCCGGAAGTGCTGGTCTCTGCCTAGGTAGTCGCTGCAGCGATGCTGGCTTTCCACGCTTGGGATGGAAGTGCTGACCTCTGCTGAGGTGGTCGCTGCGGCTATGCTAGCTTTCTAGCGAGCGGGCTGGGTACGTTGAATGCCCTTGATTAGCATAAATGTTTGGGAGCGGATAGCGTGTTGAATATGAGTTTGTGAAAGAACTGGACTCCACTCATGTAACCTTGAAATGAGCTGGCTTGGTGGTTTTTGAAGAGTTTAGGAAGGAGATGAAGGAGGTGATGGTGAGGACAGAAAAATCGGGAAAGGGAACGTTGAACGCCTGGTGAAAAGACTTGAAGCTTTTCCATGCATTGAGATAAGATTGGAGGGTCCTGAGGGAGACGGCTTGGATGATGGAGTGTAGAGAGGCATGGAGGTAGGTTTTTAGGGGGTGGTTAACCGGAATATCAGCTCCAAATAGGGAGCTACTGGTGTTGGCAAAGGGTCTGCTTCAGGTGACAGCAGCCTGAACTTCTGGAAGGCAAAACGAGAAAGGGCGTCAGCAATCTGATTTTTTGATCCGGGAATGTGTTTGGCAGTGAGAATGAACTAGTCACAGGCTGAGATCCAGATGAGGCGTCTGAGGAACGGCATTGCTGCGGGGGAGTGGGAGCGGCCTTTGTAAATACAATGAACAGTTGCCTCGTTATCACAATGCACGATTATGCTGGAAGCCGACCACCCTTTTCCTCATTGGGTGTGCTGCGACGACCAGTGGATACAGCTCAAAAAGAGCTGAAGATGCTAAAGCCTTAAACAGATTTAAACTATAATGTTAAAGATCTTTGGGCATAGGCCCCGTCCGATGAAGGAATCATGAAAAAATGATTCTGATGTTCCTGCCTGAAGATAAGGCAGGGGCAGAGCCCACCCCAAAAGAGAAGGTAAACAAAAATCAACCCACCAGATGATGTATCTCCCTGCGGTTCCTAAAGGAGAAAGTAAGTGTCGGTCAGCCATGGTTGAAACATGAACATGAGGTTACAATATACATGACTTCTATTGAAGGTGGCATGAACAACATTTTTTAAGGGTAAATAGTTGCATATCACTGTTTTTAACAGAACCTCCAAAAGTGATTACAGGCTTGCCAAAGCCAAGTGAACTAGCCAGAGCCTGCATCGGCTGATTGGGCTTGCAAAAGCACAAAAAGAAATCATAAAATAAACAACAAACATAAAAAACTACAGAGCCTGCACAGGCTGAATGGGCTTGCACAAGCCGACAGAATTTTCCAGGAGCCTGCACAGGCTGTGTTTGAAACAGAAGAGATGTCGCAGGTAACAAGTGTTGCTTATTTATGGGCTGGCTCGCTTAGCCAGTAGGGTGGAAGCCATGATTACTCATTGCGAACCAGCCGGGTTTGATTATATGCTCCGGCTCCTCCCGAACTTTGTTTATAAAAAATCATTTCACAAGTTCACCTATGCAGATGATCAATGTTAGCAGAAGTGTAAAAGGTATGCGTGTTTGGCGTGCTGTCCGGGGAGCGGGCTCCGAGCTCGCCGGTTCCTTCTGAACCCGGAAAACTGTGGCAGAGCACGAGGAAGTAGCACGGGCCCCTGCGGGAGCTTTCGCTACGGCGATATTGGCTTCGGGAAGGTGACTGGGAGGAATTGGATAGTGGTTGTGACTGCTGCGGCAGAGCACAGGAGGAAGCACGGGCCCCTGCGGGGGCAGTCGCTGCGGTGATACTGGCTTCGGGAAAGTGACTGGGAGGGATTGGATAGTGGTTGTGACTGCTGCGGCAGAGCACGGGGAAGGAGCACGGGCCCCTGCGGGGGTGGTCGCTGCGGCGATACTGGCTTCTGTAGAATTGATGTCTGCTGCGGCAGAGCATGAGTGAGAAGCATGGTTCCCTGCGGCTTCTGATGAAATGCATTTGCTGCTTGGATCGTTGGGGGGAAACAGGGCTCTGGACCAACTGAGGGTGGCTGGGGATTTCTTAGCAGATGTTTAAACGAGTCGGGTGATGAGTGTCCGGTGGGCTTCTCTGATGAGGGCACGGTCAGACCTGACGTAAATCTTGAATGCTTCAGATGACCAGCATCCGAGCGCTTGAATCTTACGTTGTGAAAGGCCCTTTTGTGCGGCTGTAGTTGCCGCGCCAATGCGGAAGGAATGACTGGAGAAATGATCTGCTGGGATGCCGCAGTGGAGCAAAACTGACTTCAGGTGTTTTTGGAACCAGAAGCGTGTGACGGGTAGATTTGAATCGTCTACGAAGAGGGGTTCGAATGGTGATTTTGACTTGAGATTTTCTAAAGCAGAAGTAGGCTACGGTTTAATATGGCTGGAGTGGAGTTTGAAGATTGAAGATGTAGATAAAATGTCCTCTTCTGGCTTGATCTGTCTTGCTTTGCTTGATGAAAAAGGAGATTGTTTCTGAGTCGAGCACTGATAAATCTGAAAAGTTGGGATGAATTGCGGGATCGTAGTTTGCCATGGTGGAGATTTCAGAACATCTGAGAAATCCAAAGAAAGCCAGAATGAACATGGCATCTAGCGTGCGTGCTGTATGTTTGGAGTGGTATCCTCTGCGGAGGGTTGTTATACATTTGCTCAAAATTTCTAGAGTGATTGGTTGTCTGGCATCTGGGAGGGCGGGTCGGGTTCTCTGGATGCCTTTTATGAGCATGGAAGCTTGAGAGCTGGCTATGACTGGGGAAGGGGCAAGTATCCTTTGATTGAGCTTGCTTGGAGATTTTTTATGGTACTTAGGAGGGAGATAAATGACGAGATGGAGAGGAGAGAGAAATCTGGGAAGGGGAGGTTATAGATGTGGTGAAATGCTTTGAAGTTCCTCCAGACTGTGAGATAATACAGAATGGTCCTCGGGGAGACAGCTTGAATGATGGCGTCGAGTGAAACGTCCAACAGGGCTTTTAAAGGGTGATTTAATTGAAGATCAATTCCGAATAAGGAGGTACAAGTTATGGATAGAGGTCCGCATCCGGCGCCAGCTGCCTGAATTTCTGAAATGAAAAGCTGGACAGTGCGTCAGCAATCTGATTTTTGGACCCGGGGATATGCTTGGCTGTTAGAATGAATTGATCGCATGCCGAAATCCATGTCAGGCGTCTGAGAAGGGGCATTAAGGCGGTTGAGTGGGAACGTCCTTTATTAATGCACTGCACCATGGCTTCGTTATCGCAATGGACCATTATGCTGAAAGCGGACCATTCTTTCCCCCATAACTGAGCTGCTACCACTAATGGATATAGCTCGAAGAGGGCCGATGACGCGAGATGTTGCGGTAATGTTGCGAGTTGGGGTGGCCAGGTGGATGCGAACCACCGTCCTTGGTAAAATCCCCCGAAACCGACGGATAGAGCTGCGTCGGTAAAGAGGCGGATGTCGACGGGAAGAGACAACATGTCGTTGTAGAAAAAAGATATGACGTTCCATTGGTTGAGGAATTTGATCCACAACCTTAGCTCGTCGCTGCATGAGCTGGTAGTCTAGATTAAATCCTCTAGAGCGTGGGCGGAAGAAGCGAGGGAGAGGAGATGCGCTACGAACGGGCGACCTTGCGGAATGATGCGCATCGCGAAATTCAAGTGACCGAGTATTGAAAGAAGCTCGCGTTTTGAGCATTGCGGGGTATCTATTAATGATTGGGCGATCAGAATGGTCCTGTCGATTTTTTCCTTGGGTAAGGAGGTTTGGAATTTGAGCGAGTCTAACTTGATGCCTAGGAATTCGATTGAAGTGCTGTGTCCCACCGATTTTTCTGCTGCTAGAGGGACCCTGAGTTTCGCGAAGACATATTGAACTTTAGAGAGATGCGCGGCTGGGACGGAGTCGGGAGGCGAGATGATTAGAAAATCGTCTAAAAGGTGGATGAGAAAAGGGATGTTGTAATTATTGGATAGGATCCAGCAAATCGCTTCTGACAACATGTCAAAAAAATTTGGGCTACTTCTGCATCCGAAGGTGAGGCGGACGGAAAAATAATATTTTTCGCGCCAATGAATGCAGAATAGATGCCAAAAGTCTGGGTGAATCGGCATGACTTTGAACGCGGCGAATGTCGACTTTAGCCAGCCAAGCTCCGCGACCGGCTTTTTTAATCAGGGTGAAGGCTTGCTCAATGTCGTGGTATTGTAGCGAAAATTCTTTGAGCGGGATAAGACTGGGGAAGGGAGCTCCGTGAGGGGATGAGAGATCGAATATAAGATGCTTTTTACCCGAGAATTTCCGCGTGGCTATGCCTATGGGGCTGACGCGGAAAACTGTGAACGGTGGTGCGGAAAAGGGGCCGATCAAAAACCTTTCGTCGATCTCTTTTTTGACGAGGAGATCGACGGTCTCGGGCTCAGCTTGCTCGGACTGAAGGTTAGGGCAGACGAGACTGTGGGAAATGGAACTCGCAATGCCAGGATTGAACCCTGATGAGAAACCGGACACAAGGTATTCTGTGAAGGAAGGGTCAGGGTGGTGTAATAGTTCAGCAGACAAATGTAAAACATTGACAGGAGTTTTTTTTTTTTGCAGCTTTGAACACGGGGCAAACGAAGCGGGCATGGGCGCCGCCGCAATGATTGCACACGTGAAAGTACCGACACCTCTGCCTGGTGCACCGTCCTGTATTGAAGCTGATGCATAGGTCGTGTGTACGGGTGTTGGAAGCTGCTGAGGTATTTAGATCTAGCAGGCGCGGAATGTGACCGGTTGAAACGGGATGAGGCGAGACTGGGCGTGGGGGAATGGAAGGAGTGACCAAGGGGCTAGATCGGCACCGATCGGCACACCGCGCATGAAATGTTTTGGCATTTCAACTGATCGCGAACCGATAAAAGAAACAATATAAGAACGAATTCTCGAAAGTTTGTCCATAGGAAGAGATGTTTGCATTTTAACAGTATCCAGCCGTATACCGAAAATGTCGAGAGCAGTTGTCGGGCCAAGTGTCTTCTCTTCCGACAGAGGAACTACCACATCACTAAAAATGTGTTTAAGTGTATCTAGGATGGGGGTTTTGTGCAACGGAAAATCAACCAATAGAAAGTCATCGAGTAGATGCAGAACGAATGGAATCTTGCAAACGTTAAGCAGGATCCAACACATTGCCTCTGATAGATTGTTAAATATATGCGGACTACTCCTGCAACCGAAAGTGAGTCTAACTGAGAAGTAAAATTTTGACTGCCATTTAACGCTGGAGAGTGCCCACTCAGCAGGGTGAATAGGAATAATCTTAAAGGCTTCTGTGATGTCAGCCTTAGCTAGCCAAGCACCCTGCCCAGCCAATTTAATTAGCTGAATAGCGTTGTCTACTGAAGCATAATACAGGGAAAAAGGCTCTAGGGGAATCGATTTGTTTACGCTTGCTGTAGTACTACAATGTGGCGAAGACATGTCAAAAATCAATCAAAATTTCCTAGTAGCCAAACCGAGAAAATTACCTCGAAAAGGAGAAAAAGGAGAATAATTAAAGGACCCAATAATATCACCTTTAATGACTTCCTTTCCCAAGAGGGCAGAAACCACATCTGGTTCACCTAAAGCTGAATGTAGGTTTTTTGCGACGTAAGAGAAGGACAAGGGGGATAAAACATCTAGTTTTAGGGCAGAGCGAGGCAGAGTGTCCGTGAGAGCTGCATACGACACAGGTCAAAGTTTTCTGACCTCCGAAGTGACAAACCAGTAACTTTGTGTCGTTGATGGACCACTCCAGCCGTGAGTTAAACAATGAGATGAATGAAGCAGATTTAGCGGAAAAGGATCTATGATATTCATAGAAAAGGGTGCTTCCGTATCACTGATAAAAGTCCGCCATCATTGCAAGATAAGTGTCCAATTCTTCACGGCGCTCGGGAAAGTTTTGCCAGAGGATGTCTCTGTAAACTACAAAAGCGTTTACGAACTCGGGAAATGATAGATTGCGTTGCAGCATCGAATCTGAAGTTCTGAGGAGACCACCACGTCACCACAGTCCACCATTTGCCGTTCAGACGCAGGTAAAGTTTTAAGTAGGGAAGCTAAATTAACGTCCTTACCTTCAATGATTCTAGAAAGTATTTGGTGTGAAACTGAAGCTGCAGCCGGTGGGACGAATAGTCTACCGAAGTTTTGGGCAGCCGTTGCCGTAGACAAATTAAACTAGTAGCGCTTGGACGTTTGAGGATGTAGACGAGGATGTTGAGGGATTTCTTGACCCGAGTAGGTTGGGAAAATCCGGGGATAAGGTGAATGTTGTACCTGTTGCACAACTGGAAGCGGGGTTCCTGATAGCTCTCTCGAAGACCCCTAGCCTATTCCCTAGGCTTTTAACGTTCTCGGAAAGTCCTTGGACTATTTCCAGGAACTGATTAAACTTCCGCGAGATCTTGAGTTGGCAATGAAGTCGACGTGGAAGGCTTCGGTTGTTGGCTGATTTCGGAGAGGAAGATTTAGCTGCGCGTTTCCTTCCGCCTTGTTTAGTTTGAACAGGTGGAGTCATGGAGATTACCGGAACGTCCATGGCTAGGACAGCAGGATTACCCAGAGCATTAGAAGCCAAAAGCATGAGATCCTCTCTCTCCAAGTCTTTACCCACTGCAATCCCTTGCAGCTCTAGAGTGGTCATGATTTTTTCCGTGGGCTCAGGAATCCCGGTTCTGGATGCGGGAACTACGGCGCACGTTTGCGGGGAAAGTAGGAGGTGGATAGTCGTCCGAATCTGTGAAGTCGCAATCGACTAGAGGTTTTTCCGACAAGATCAGTTGCTTACTTACGCGGGACAGTGATGTCACTCATGCGTTTGTTTCTGCGAACAAAAGAGAGGGTAAGTACCATCCTTTTATACTACTCACTTTGGGATGATAGGCTAACCAGTAATTAATTATGATGTGGGGAATCTTCCTGATAGAACTTGCGCGGAAGCTTACATTTTTGTCTGCGGAGACGGTCACTGCGGTGATGCTGGCTTCTGCGCCTTAGAGGGGAACGCCGAGATTTTTGAAAACCTGCTGGACTTTTGCTAGATGCGCAACCGGAAACGAGTCGGGACAACAGATGATTAAAAAACCATTGAGAAGGTGGATAAGGTATTGTTAGAGAAAAGTAATGGATCAAGCACCGATTCCTGAGGGACCCCATGACTATTTGGTAAACTTTGGACAACGCGCCTCTCCACGACACCCTGAAAGATCTATCGGAGTGGTAGAATTTAAAAGAGAAGAGAAGAGGGGTACCTGTGATCCCAAGTGATTATAGAGTAGCAAGCAGGATCTGACAGCGCTGCGGTCTTAGTGGATTTGATGTTTTTGATGCCTGACTGATTGTTGTCTAGTAGTTACTTCTTGGTTAAGAAGGTGGACACCTGGTTGAAAACCACTCTTTCGAGTGTTATTGCAATAAACAGGAAAAGTGAGACTGGTCTGTAACTCCTCTTTTAGAGAAGGGTTTGGTGAGGGTTTCTTTAGAAGGGGTTTGATCTGAGCCTGCTTAAACATGGATAGAAAGGTGCAATTGAACAGGGAGGAAATGGCTTGTAAAAGATGTGAGGGAATTGGGTCGAGCCGACAGGGGGTGGGAAGCTTAGAAACGTCAGTTTTAGTTAATGCAGAGAATGAATTGAATGTGAAATCTGATGTGATGGTTGAGTGTTCATGTTATGATGAAAATTGCTGATGGATGCCATTTTTTCAGTTAAATATACTGCAAACTAGTTGGCTGTCAAAGAGGAAGTGGGTGTGTGGGGTGGAGGGGGAATAGCTGCTGTGTGTTAGGCGTCTGCCTTACTCATGTGGTGTAGAAAGATGATTTGCTGCAATAACATTAGCAGAGACGGTGGGGAGTAATGACTGGTATTCACAAAGGTCTTTGGGATTCTTGGTCTTGCACTATTTCCTTTCTGCAGCCATGATTGTTGAGGATATCAGACTGAATACAATATATTTAACCATGTCTTTAGTGGTGAATAAAGACCTTACATAACCAAGCGTTACGTGGAATTCACCGGGTTTTCTCTACAAAAGCACTAAACGGACAAACGGTGGTGCTGGAACAGTATAGATCAGTTGGGACGGAGAGCTCGATGCCATGTTCCTGGGCCGAGGTGGGGTGGTGGCCGTCCAGGAGGGAGCAGAGGAGAAGCAGTTTGTTGCAGTTTGAGAATCATCTGAAAGTCGTAAGTTTAATTGATTAATAGTGTGTGTGTGTCTTATTGAGTCTAACGCAGTTTCGTTTCCATTGAGTGCGTCCGGTGAGTCACGCTGAGTCACGTGTTAATAGTTGCGTTAATTCGCGTGTTATTGGGAGTTTTTGGATGGCGTGTCCAACGCCAGCTAAAAGTATTTAAACAGTTGTTTAAGCCCAGTTCGTGGGAGAAGCAGTTTGTTGCAGTTTGAGAATCATCTGAAAGTCGTAAGTTTAATTGATTAATAGTGTGTGTGTGTCTTATTGAGTCTAACGCAGTTTCGTTACTAAAAAAACCTACTCTTAATCCTGCACTGTTAGAAAACTACAGACCGGTATCCCTCCTCCCCTTCGTTGCGAACACTCTAGAAGGTGTTGTATGTAACCAGCTCTCATCCTTTCTCGCCCAGAACAACCTCCTAGACAGCAACCAGTCGGGTTTCAAGAGCGGTCATTCCACTGAAACTGTGCTGCTCTCTGTCATTGAAGCCCTGAGACTGGAAAGAGCTTCCTCTAACTCATCTGTTCTCATCCTACTGGACCTATCTGCCGCCTTTGACACCGTTAACCATCACATCCTCCTGTCCACCCTCAAGACTATGGGGGTCTCTGGAATGGTGCTACAATGGTTCAGGTCTTACCTCTCGGGTAGGTCATTTAGAGTATCTTGGAGAGGTGAGGTGTCTGAGTCCCAACATCTCGACACAGGTGTACCTCAGGGTTCAGTGCTTGGTCCGTTGCTATTCTCTGTATACATGTCATCCCTAGGCTCTGTCATCCGGAAACATGGCTTTTCCTATCACTGCTATGCGGATGATACACAACTCTACCTTTCTTTTCGCCCAGACGATCCGACGGTTTCTGCACGCATCTCAGCTTGCCTAGCCGACATCTCGCTCTGGATGAATGACCATCACCTGCAGCTGAACCTTTTAAAAACAGAACTGCTTGCAATCCCGGCCGATACAAAGACTCATCACAGCCTCTCCATTCAACTGGGCTCATCAACCATCACATCTTCCAGAAAGGCAAGAAACCTGGGAGTGGTGATCGATGATCAGCTCAACTTCACAGATCAAGTTCCCAGCACCGCCAGGTCCTGTAGATTCATTCTCTACAATATTAGGAAAATTAGACCCTTCCTATCAGAGCACGCTACGCAAGTCCTAGTACAGGCTCTGGTCCTGCCCAGACTGGACTACTGCAATGCGCTACTGGGTGGACTTCCAGCTTGCACAACCAAACCTCTACAGATGATCCAGAATGCTGTGGCAAGAGTTATCTTTAATGAACCGAAGAGAGCACATGTCACTCCTCTATTCATTAAGCTACATTGGCTCCCTATAGTTGCTCGAATCAAGTTGCTCCTGGCCTACAAGACCACCACTGGTTCGGCACCACCTTATCTTCACTCGCTACTCCAGACATACGTACCCGCCAGATGCCTACGCTCAGCAAACGAACGGCGTCTTGTGGTACCATCCCAAAAAGGTAAAAAATCTCTCTCGCGCACCTTCTCCGGATCTGTTCCACCTATGTGGAACGATCTACCTGCTGCAAGATCTGCAGATTCTGTAGCCATCTTTAAGAAACGTCTGAAAACGCATCTCTTCCGTCTACATCTGACTGATCTGTTCTGACTCTATTTTCTTCTATACTCTTTAAAAAAAAAAAAAAAAAAAAAAAAAAAGAATGGTTCTGTATACTGTGTTAGGTTATATGAGACCCAATCCTTTTTTTTTCGATTGCACTTATGCTTTTGTTGTACTTATGCTGTCCCAATTGCTTCCATTGCCTACCCCAAATGTAAGTCGCTTTGGATAAAAGCGTCTGCTAAATGACTAAATGTAAATGCAAATGTAGGAGTCGTCGCCGTTGGCTCTGAGCCGGAATCCTGCTGCCAACAGCCATGACGGTGAGAAGGCGGAGAAGGATCGGGTCATCCACCAGACGTCCAGCACCACCACATACACTGCGAGGAAGAGACTCTCGGCTGGGCTGAGGTCCGAGCGACAGTGTGTCGGGGAACCAGACCTAATTTTTTTTTCCACTCTCGTCCCTGTCACTTCTGGTGCTCCCGTTTCCGTTCTCTCGTCTCGTCGGTGCATACCCCCAGACTGGCTCCCCCTGGGGGGAGTAGGTACAGTCTTGGTGGTACCCCCCGGCCTGTAAAGGGCGATGGGGGTAGGTGGTGAGGAAGGTGGGACGAGAGCCGTGGGGCGGGGCCAGTGGCATGAGTGATAGTTGGAATCAGCTGGGCGCACACCGGTCCACCGGTCCACCATATCTCACGGAGGAAATCTGGAGCATAAGAGGACGAGCACACGGCTGACAAGAGAGGACCGGGCCCGGACATATGTTTAGTTTGCGTTTATGTTCATGTGGCAAGCAGTCAACCGTGAGGTGGCTGCCGGTCTTTCACTTCCGTGTCATTGTTTACTTTGAACTTTATTACACTCACCCACATTTCACAGAATCCTGCTTAATCCGTATCACTCTTGGCCTTCCACAGAGTCAGCACTCATCAATCATTATGTATGAACTAGTAAACGACGCATCAAAGACTCTCCCTGGCACGTCGCTGATGCCTCGCAGACACTAGACTAATATCTAGCATGATAAATATCTTTAGCTGTCCCACTGGTGTTAATGTCTCTGTTATAATATTGTAACTATCAATAAATACTAAAAAAAGTTGGGCTGCCCGATTAATCGAAAAGAAACCGCATGCGATTTGGCAGTTGGCTGCAATTTTTTTGAGGGGCTATTTGTCAATGAGGTACGTTAAATGCAGCTCCATCCGAAAGCCAGAGGGCGCTCTCATGCAGAAACTCCAATGCTCCACAGAGCCAGAATTACCACACGTATGAACAGGAAATGGCGTCTTCTATCTGCATCTGCATCTTTCTATCACTGTTTTCTTTCAGATGGAGCAGCATTGCCCAATAATCACAAAGCTTTGCTTCATGAACAATCTGCGCAGATAAAGAAAGCAGCATTATGGCTTCAAGAAATATGTGGAGAGAGGAAATTGAGCTAAATCTAATTGACCTGATATGTCATGTGTTGTTTCGCATCATTACCCGTTCCATACACTTTTTATTGGGACAAAACGTGATTTGGGGACCAAATGGAGCCACTGGATGAGTTGTTCTCAGCTCATGTAGTGCGAGACCACCGGATCATTCACATATTGTAAGGTTGTCATGAATGAGTCTCCTGCAGATCCTTTCACTCGCCACCAGAGGGAACCTTCTCCTAAATTTGAATTCCCCTTCAGAAAACACTTCCCACATACCTTGCACGGCGTCAAATTGACTCTTGCTCCTTGCAAAGTCTTTTTTTGCGATGGTTGTCATCTATGATGTTTATTGCTTCCTATATGTGAGTGTTTGCTGCCTGCCTCGACTAATGCCTGCCCTTGGATTTATGATTGTTTGCTGCCCGCCTCGACCCACGCTTGTATTTGGATTACCCGTTGTCTGGACTGTGATATTGTGTTTGCTGATGTTTGACCCTGCCTGTACGACTCTGTCTTTAATAAAGCTGCAAATGGATCCTCACTCTACGAGTGCTTCATTGCAGAAGACTTTGCCAACTCACGTTCCAGCAGCTATGGCTCAGTTATCTTCCGAGGTATCCGCACAGGCTAATCAACTCGCTACTAATCAACACTAATTTAGTCATTTGACCACGCTAATGGAGGAGCTTGTCAGGGTGCAACAGAGTCTAAACCAGCTCCCTTTCAAGCAAAAGCAGTTGAACAGGTTTGGCACAACAGCCTGAGAAATTTGACGGTAACCCCTCCAAATGCAAAGGCTTCTTGTTAAAATGCTCATTGTTCCTGAACAAACAACCAGCAAAGTTCCCCACCTATACCAGTAAGATTTTCATAGTCTGTTCCCTTAGAGTAAACCGAAGAAATATTACAACCAAAGTCATGAGCCAACTCAATTCAAGTTCAAGTTCTAGTTGAACTTTATTGTCATTCCGCAACATGTGGGGATATAAAGTAGAACAAGGAAACAAGAATAAGCTTATACACAAGCTAATTTAGGTTAGAGACAATTTCAGGTTAGAGAAATTTCCATGTTGGAAACACGTATCCCTTGTCCAAAGCAGATGACAGTGTCACGGTGTGACAAATGGTATATGGAACTTATTCCCGTTGAAGCTGTGTTCCCGCTGGGACACTTTGAGTGTAACACCGTTCCCAGGCCTGTGTGTGCGTCTGTTGCCATGACAACCCCAAATGACCGATTGGAAACAGGTGTGGGAAATTAATTTAGAGCCATGATGAAGCCATGTGGGCATTGAGAAGGATATAAAAAAGCCAGTGAAGAGAGACTGTGTGGTGGTTCTCTCCCGTGAGAAGTCGTTTTATCGAGTGGTTGCAGTTATTGGAGTGCGGGTGAATGAAGAGGAGAGTGTTGACTTGATGAGGGACTCGAGGGCAACAGAGGGAAAGTGAAATATCCTGTTTGCATTGGAGAGGAGCTAAGTAATCGAGAACTGAGTCTCGTAATTGCATGTATTCGACACTGAATTGGATGTGGTTTGGAGTGTGTGGATCACGATCATAAATGTCACTGAGTGGATTGTACTGATTCATTACCGACCTCTTATCTCTTTCTCCATTATAAATGGTGATGTGAACTCTGCCTGTGTTTGTGAAGAAAAACATCCCGAAATATCCTTTGCAGCATTGATGAACGCGGTCCCCTCGGACAGAGACCCAAGGGTGAGTGCGGGCTTTAAATTGCACTTCGTGAAGTGAGATTGCAGTGCCTAAGATTGACGTTTCCCCCACATTATATGCTAGAAGTGGAATTGCTGTGTGTGTGGAAGATACATTCCCTTTGCCGTGCACTCTCCCTGTGCTACGCTGGTCTACTGTCAATAGTGAGAGTTCTGTGTCATTGATCTGTTCTAACTGAGTGGATGTTGAGGAATTATCATCTGGAATTTGAATTAACCCCTCTGTTTGAGTGAATAAGAGACGAGATGCCCTGTTGAATTGTTCGTGGTCTGTCTCCGTAGAAGTCCCATTCAGCCCGCTGACTTTGAGTCTGCTGTATTCCTGCAACGCAGCCGTACTGTGAGAAGTGCTCACTCCCTTCTATGCATATGAACTGTATACCTTGTGTGAAGCATCCTTTCTGTCTGCTCCAGTAGAGGTCCCGTTCAGCCCATCGACTTTGAGTCTGCTGTAACCTGGGAGCCCACCTGTGTGGGGAGAAGTGACTGTCCCTCTGCTGTGAACGTAAAGCCGGCCCGTTCTGTCTGGAATATCCACTTCATTTATGCCAGAAGAGGTCTTGTTCAGCCTGTCGACTTGAGTCTACTGAATTCCCGCAATTCATCTGTATCGTGAGAAGTGTTCGTCCCCTTCCAACTCATGTGAACTGTATGCTTGCTTGAAGTATCCCTTCTGTCTGTCTCAGTAGGAGCCCTGTGCAACCGGTCGACTTCGAGTCTACTGTATCCTTATAGTCACCTGTGCTGAGAGAAGTGGCTGTCCTTCTGTTACGAACGTGGTTGGTACACTTTGTCTGGAGTATCCATCTGCTCCAGTTTCTGTGCCTGTGGAGAGAGGGAGGTTGGAATTATTCGCTTACCCTGTAAAGATTCCCTCGCCACCCCATCATCAGATTGTGAATCTGCCGTATACGTACCTGACCGACGGCCATCTGCTCCGGATCTCGTACCTGTGGAGGAAGGAAGGTTGGAATCACTTACTTACCCAAGGAAGACTCCCCAGCCGTCCCACCATAAGACCGTGTACCTGCTGCATACGTACTCGACTGATAACCATTTGCCTCAATTCTTGCACCTGTGAAAGAAGGAAGGGAGGTTGGAAATATTTACTTACCAGAAGAGACTTACCGGACCGTTCGCCTGTTCACTGCATCTCCACCTGTGAAAGACCTACCTGACAATTTACCTGTCCACTGCCCCATCCACTACAGGGCCCGCACTGAGGAAGAGAGCGGGAGAGACCCTGGTTGTTGCACTGTTCACCTTCGATTCCTGAGGGCAAGAAGGAAGAAGATTTTAGATTAGGATTTTCAAATTGCTTTTACTTTTAAATAAAACTTGTTGAATTTATTCTGTCTCCGATTCCTCCCTCTGACACGCTCCTCGAGGTGGTCCTGGTTCAGGGGTGGGCGTAGTCCGGCTTGGCCCATCCCGACCTGTGACAACAGTTTTATGGCAAAACTACCAGCTAAGTGGAAAGGTCCTCCAAGATTGTAAAAAAATCTCTCTTGTTTGTAATCCAGATGCTCTTGACACATATGTTCAACATCTGGTTATCATGTTTTCTTTTGTGTACTCATTTTTGGTGTATATGTAATGACACTTACATGCTTTGGGGGGCGCTAGATAGCCTAATCCTCTCCTTAAGGGAAGGAAAGAGGAGAGAAGAAGAGAGTATTGTTTGGTGAAGGGGAAGCATGGTTTATCTCGCAAGGTTCACCTAAAATACACAGAGTCCAGATTGAGAAGCTTTAGTCCATCAACATTGAAAATTCAATGCTGCTGTTGTGCTTGAAACCTGAGGGTTTAGTTCCCTTTGCTGACTTAAGTGGCTTCTGATCAATTGGCCCATATTGAATGTTACTTTAGTTGTGGAAATACTTTTTTTTGCGAGCCAGTAAGGAGAGAGAGCGCAGCAGTGACTGGAATGAATAGTCTTTGAGAAACCAACCAATATTGATCTTGACTTGTTAATTAACAGAATTGCGGTGATTGTAAGTGGTTTAAAATTTAACCGAGCTGGACCAAGTCTTTGAAACATACCTTTCAAGGTTTGGCTCCATTCGCCACTTTCTGTCAATTGGTGATCCACTTTCCGAATTTCACTGAGATGCGGTGGTAGAGTTTACACATGACAGCTGCCCTTAACCATAGTGAGCCCTGCTGACCCAGATACTATGTTTTGTGTGAGTACCCCTAGGTAGTGTTTTATCCCATACCACTATTAGTGACATTGCAGAATGCTTGGTGAAAGCACAAGAGATAACCAATGAGAGAGAATCACTGCAAGATTTGTCCCAACATCAGCCTTTAGAGCCAAGTCTCCTGACATATATGACCACCCATCCGCCACCATGACCCTGCACAATACTTCATTTCACTTAAAGAGCAGGTTTAAAGGTTGTCGTAATGTTGTATTAGACTCCCCAACAACATGTTCAAATGCATCAAAGGTAAACAAAGGTTGCTATTTTCATAAAATATGCATTTAGTATCTATCCATTTCTCAAAGATCCCTAAACGATTCCTCCGAAGCTGTTCAAATTTTCCAGTTCTCTAAGCTCCTCCCTACCGCTAGTCCAGAGTGCTACAATCGGCCAACTGGCCCAATTAGTTGTGCTGGGTCTTTCTTCATACACTGTGTATCATAAACGAAATACCCATTACCACAGTTCTTATCTCAGGAAGGTTTTTGTAAACAAAGATGCTGTAAGTCTCGCAAAAATTTGAGAATTAAATTGTCAGTAAAATGACGAGCACATAACACAAGGTTGGAATTATACTGCAGTGTTATCATGAAAAAAAAAAATAGCCACAGATCCTTACACATCGTCATCCTTTGGCAGCGAAAACAAAGTACATTTGCGTTCAAGGCACAAAACACAGCGTCTCCTCGACATGTTGTATACGCAATACTACCTGAAGGGCTAGTGGGCAGGACAGAGTGTTCCTGTTTCGCTGGATTGTGCTGATACGTTACACTGTGACGTGTCGATGTTACACTCTAAAGATTCAAATGTCTAATGATATGTTTTAGTAGTTCGGTGTCGAATCCTGACTTGGAAGCCGATATCTTAATTTATCATGGACTTTTTGGATTAACAATTTTGCAGATCATTAAAATTGAAGGTAACCTACTAGTAGTTTTATGAGATACATGAAACCTGCTCTTTAAACGCTTCCTCCCAGAAGAGCCCCCCTTCAAGCAACGTGACTGACTTCGACACATGCGCAGATTATCGGTTAAATGATCCATCTCTCACCAAGTCGTAAAAAACAGAAAATTCTGGATCGCCTTTTACCACCTGCTTCAAGCATGTTAACGCAAACACTACATCATCAGAGTGCCTTACTCAACTTTATTTATATAGCGCTTTTAAAAAAAAATTGTTACAAAGCAGCTGTACATGAAACATTTTGGCTATAAGCAATACATTTAAAGCTATAAAAGTAAAAATTTGTTAAATAAAGTAAAAAACACAGAAGATAGATACGCACACACAGGTTCAAACACACACATATACAAAACAGAGACTCAGAACTTCACACACACAAAATACACTGTGTTCCAAATTATTATGCAAATTATATCTTTCTCGGATTGTTCTTATTTGTCGATGCAAATGACAGTCAGTATAATTTTCAAGTAATCAACTGTTAAGGTACAATTGGAATTTTACTGAACAAACCTCCCAATGATAACAGTAATTAATTTAAAAATTAAAAACTCTTTATTTTGAACACATAATTTATTATGAAATGATTATGCACAACAGAGTTTGAATAAAGAACTGTATAAAGAAAAACTGAAAATGGTATTTGTTGAATTTGCAGCATTAGGAGGTCAAAAACATCCTAACAGGGCAAGTTACATGTTTACATAGGACCGCCTCTTTGATATCACCTTCACAATTCTTGCAGTCAATGAAATTGTGAGTTTTTGGAGAGTTTCTGCTTGAATTTCTTTGCTGGATGTCAGAATAGCCTCCTAGAGCTGCTGTTTTAATGCTTACTCCCTCCAACCATCATAGATCTTTCGCTTGAGGATGCTCCAAAGGTTCTTTATTGGGTTGAGGTCAGGGGAGAATGGTGGCCACACCTAGAGTTTCTCTCCTTTTATTATCAAAGTAGCCAATGACACAGAGGTTTTCTTTGCAGCATGAGATGGTGCATTGTCATGCATGAAGATGATTTTGCTACGGAGGGCATAGTTCTTCTTTTTGTACCATGGAAGAAAGTGTTCAGTCAGAAACTCTACATCCCTTACGGAGTTCATTTTTGCACCTTCAGGGACCCTAAAGGTGCCTACCAGCTGCCTATGATTCCGGCCCAAAACATGACCCCGCCACCTCCTTGCTGACGTCGCAGCCTTGTTGGGACATGGTGGCCATCCACTACTCCATCCATCTGGACCATCCAGGGATGTACGTCACTCATCAGTAAACAAGACTGTTTGAAAATCAATCTTCATGTATGTGTGGCCCACTGCAACCGTTTCTGCTTGTGAGCATTGGTTAGGGGTGGCTTATGTAGGTTATGTAACCTATATGTAGCGAGGTAAAAGTGATTTGGCCCCTTTAAGAAATTTCTTTGTGGGCGGAGTTGTGCACGTGATTAGATTTCCTAGCGCTTTAAAAGACCGGAAGAGCAGTTGTTTGTGTGGACTACAGGCTTTGTTCGCTGTATGAGACTTTAAAGAAGGTAATCAGTGTTGTTACTTTCACTCATCATTCTGTATTTATTGTTGCCCCCAAGTGAAGTTTGGATAGTACCATCTTTTAAGGGATACCTGTTTGTTTTGTTTGTAGGCTGTTCCCCCCATGCTTGTGCGTGGTAGTGTAAATTGAGTATATTGAGAGGTAGGTCAGAATGCTTTTTCATTTAGTTGGAAGGTTGTGACTTACTTTTAACCATTTTTAGGGATTTGTTTTAGGCTGCTTGTATCTCTCTGATGGTCGTGGGGCTGGTGGACGTATGTTAGTGACCATTGAAAATGGCGCTGTGGCTCTGTTCAACTCAGTAGAGCATCGGATTTCCAGTTTACACTTGCCACTGCTGTCTTTCCTCCCCCTTTTTTTCTTTCTTTTGGTTTTTGTTAAGGTCTGTTATTAATTTTATATTTAATATTGTGACGCTCATAGTAAGGCTGATTGCTGCTGTTTTATGTCGGCATATAGGCTGCTTAAACTATAATGGTCATTTTCATGAGCATTTTTTATTCTGAGAACCAACTAATTTGTTTATTTTCTTTTGTGTTTTAGCGGATCACTGAGGGGTGCTGGTTGGAACACTGTGTGGTCTCTTTGGTGGATATCCTTCGTTGGTGTATATCCTTCGTTGGTGTTGCATGTACACTGTGTGTTGTGCACTGTGTGTGTGTGTGTGTGTGTGTGTGTGTGCGTGTGCTTGTGTGTCTTTCTTTTTTTTCCTAGACACGTTTGCTGGTGAATTTTACATGGGCAATAGTGATCTCATGTCAGTGGCCAGTCAGTCCTCCTCGAGTGTCCGCTAGTTTCTTTTTTGGGGGTTTGTTTGTTTCTTGTAGTTGGTGTTCTCTCTTTTAAGATTACAGCGCAACGTATTATTACACCAATGAAGTAAGGCTCATACTCGGGTGTCATTTTCTGTATTATGTTTGTTAATAAATTGTGAATTTTGTTATTTCTAAAAACACGTCTCTGTTCCTTCCATTTGGTAAGGTACACATTGAATCTGTGCTTCAACCTCAAACTTAACTTTCCCTGACAGATTCAGGGTGGCGTAGTCAGGCTATATTTGATTGGGCATATTAATCGCCCATAAGGTTTATGGTGCCCTCACGCTACATATACTAGGTTTATGCACAACTGCAAGCATCTAGAGGATCCTACACCTTGAGGTTTTTGGGACTCCAGAGACACCAGTAGCTTCAAATACCCGTTTACTACTTTGTAATGACATTTTTGCATCTGCCCTCTTAATCTCATGAATTTTTCTGCCAGAAACCTTCCTCATTCTACCTTTATCTGCATGAACCCTTCTGTCCTCAGAATCAGACACAAATCTCTTCACAGTACGATGATCACGCTTACCTTTTCGTGAAATATCTAAGGTTTTCATACCTTGTCCAAGGCATTGCAATATTCGACGCTTTTGGCAGCAGACAGATCCTTTTTCTTTCGCATATTGCTTGAAACCTGTGGCCTGTTTAATAATGTGGAACAACCTTCATAAGCAGTTTTCCTTTAATTGGGCTCACCTGGCAAACTTACTTATCACAGGTGTCTAAGATTGATTTCAGTGATCCAAAGAGCACTGAGACACAAACCCATCCATGAGTTTAATTGAAAAAATATAAAAATAAATGTTAACAACACTTAAATCCAATTTGCATAATAATTTGGAACGCAGTGTACACACGTACTAACACACACAGACACACACACGGATGCACACTCACACAGACACATGCTCAGTGGTTAGCACAGAGAAGCACACATTTAAAATAAATTCTTGTTAAGCGGCAAGAATCCGTCTATGGGTCAGTGGAGGAACGATACAAAATAATAACAATGTAATTGCATGAGCGACATCTCCACGGGATGAAGGACCATCACCTGCCGCTAAACCTTGCAAAAACATAACTGCTTTTAATCCCGGCCGACACTAAGATTCATCACAACTTTTCCATTCAACTTGGCTCATCAACCATCACATCACTCCTCTCTTCATTATGTAACATTTGCTCCATATAGTCGCTCAGATCAAATTCAAAGCTCTGCTCTTGGCCTACAAGACCACCACTGGTTCGGCACCCCCATATCTTCACTCGCTAATGCAGACTTATGTACCCGCCAGATCCCTACACTGCAAACTAACCATGTCTTGTAGTGCCATCCCAAAAAGGTAAAAAAATCCCTATCACGAACCTTCTCTGGATCGGTTCCACATTTGTGGAATGATCTGTCCGCTGCTACAAGATCAGTATATTCTATAGCCATCTTTAAGAATCGGCTGAAAACACATCTCTTCCGTCAGCACTTGACCGATCAGTTCTGATGTCATGGCCGACAAGGAGACAGACTCAAGAGCGGGGTAAATAAAAGGTTTATTGAACAAAAACAAGTTGCCAGGCACCACAGGCAGCACAAGAGATGACGAACTCTCAGAGAAGGGAGTTGGACCCCCTCGGGATAGAACCAAGGAGAACAGGATGCGGGAAGAATATTCAACCCGACAAATCACGAAGAGAGAGAGATTTCAGCCCGTCAGGGGAATCGTACTCTGGGTACTAGTAAGGCACAGAGGAGAGGTAACAGGGCAAGGCAAACTAGGCTGAGGGTACTTGAAGCTGTGACTAAGAAAAGACTAAGGCTGAGGCAAGGCTAAGGCAAAAAAATAGAACACGCTAGATTTATTCAGTGTGAACTGGCCAAATCGTGCAACGGTCAGACACAAGACGAGAGAACAAGAGGGATAAAATAGAGTAACCTAACAATAGGGAAGGGGCTGCAGGTGCGAGGATAATGGAAAACAATGTGCACATGTGCTCGACAAAAACAAACAAACAAACACAATGTTTCCAAGCAAAAAGCCAAGTCCAAAAGCAAACCGGAATGCCTTGAAACACTTGAAGTTGATGCTCTGAGGAAAGCGATTGAAGCCTGCTGATGCGTGTTGTGTGAAACAGGTGATGCTATCGGTTACTCCCCTTTGCAGAAAAGCCAGAGGCACATTCTGGAGAATAATGCAGAACATCAAGATCCTAAGGAGCAATTTAATGAAAGGGGGACTCAGGAGTGCCAGCATGCATCCGACACAATCAATGAGAAAATTACTTTTCGGCTCCAGTCCTTGGATTCGCCGAACCCAGTTTTCCCTATGTCCTGACCGCTGAGGCAAGTACTACTGGGCTCAGGGCCGCCCTTTATCAAGATCAAGAGGGACGAATTAGAGTAATTGCCTTAGCCAGCCGAGGACTAACCGAAAGTGAAACTAAGTATCCTGCAAATAAATTGGAGTTCTTAGCGCTCAAGTGGGCTTGAGTGGGTGTTTAAGTCTTGTCATCTGCCCCTCACTGTCCTTGTTCAATATTCCCTAGTTAGTGTTTCCCTAAATATTCTCTTAGTGTCCTTTGTTCCTTGTCGGTTCATTGTATGTATTCTCCCTTGTTGCATTCCCGTTAATGTCTCCTGAGAAATACTGTGTTCCTGTTGGACTTCCCCATTCATGTTATGGGACTTATTATTTATATTTCTTGGACCTTGTTTTTTTTGCCCCCTCGTGGGTTTTTGTTTTGATTATTAAAAGTTTTTTGTTAACCCTTCCACTGCCTTGAACTTGGGTTCACCAATCAGACACATTCAGTTGTAAAAACTATTAGGCTGTCCAGAGCTTTATGTCATCTAGGCAGTCAAGCACATTGATTAAAGTGAAAAAAAGTCTTCTGACTGAATTTCCAAGTCATATTCCTTTAACTGACACTTTATTTAAATAGTCAAGACCAATAGCATTTTAAAGGATGTTGTTTTTTGGGACTTGACATTAAGCGTTGTCATGTAGTTGTCCTTTGGACGAGTACATTTGTCTTTCACTTGTCCGAGTACAAGACAAGACCGAGACCAAAGACCATTGAGACCGAGACAAGACCAAGACCATCACAAAATGGTCTTGAGACTGGACTCGAGAATGACATTTAAGGCGGGGTGTATGATTTCCGAATTACGCTTGTTTAGACAAAGTCAGGCCGAGTACCAAAACAACCTTGTAGCAAATCAAGCGAAAGATAGGGGTAGGGGTGTGTCTGTTTTAGTGATTTGAACATCAACAACGGCCATGAGAAATCGGACATCCAGCCTTTAATGTTACATACAGATGGATAATTAAGGCCATAACATTTTTTTGTTTACCTAAATTTGTTATAATATTTGTAACTACTGTGTTTTTCATTTTTAACTATACAATAGGGGTATATTTGTCCACATCATTTACTGTAGTATATTTCAGTATTTACAATAGTAAACTGCAGTAAAATTACTAGATACTGTAGTGTTTTTGAACTTGTTTACTCTAGATCAGTGGTCACCAACCCTGCTCCTGGAGATAGACCGTCCTGCAGACTGTAGCTCCAACCCTGCTTCAGCACACCTGTCTATAATTATCAAGCAAAGCTGAACACCTTGATTAGACTACATTCTATAGTGCACTATTTTTTTCGTTTTAATGTTCGGTTTAACAGGACTTTTATTTTGATGGCTTGTCGGAAAGACGCCCGAGTTAATATGTTTTTGACGATAACTTGTCTCAAACAGTACATAATAAAATCTTAGCAACTCTGGAGATTAAGTTTATGTGTTCATATCCCCATAGAGTGCAGACAAATCCTGCACCAAGGCTTGTGTAGTATGTTAAATTGTGCACCTCATTCCCTCAGATACACAGCCAGATGACATAATTAAATAACAGGATTCCGTGTCTGAGAACGATGCGTATATATTAATGTTACACACAAACAAGCACAACGACAATCTCACTGCTCAGCCCTGAGTGATATTTTTTCCATGTTTCTTGTCCAATCGGGCAAGTAAAATTCTCTCTTCTTTCGAGCCCTGGTTGTGATAGGTAGCTGAAATGAGTCTGTCTCTGGCTCAGTGCCATTCAAAGCGCTGAATGTTCTCATTACTTCGGTGTAATCGAACGTGTCAAATGGTTAAAACATGAAAAGTGAATTTATGACATTGAGGACAGACGGAAACCCTGCAATTAATGGAAATCCGTTCGTAGCGACAGAGAACTTTAATCCATGCAAGCAGAAATGACCGTTTACAGCAGGGGTCTCAAACTGCTGCCCCTTTGGCCATTTACGGCCCCCTCCCTCCGGCCCGCAACTGACATCAAAAATATATGCAATCCGGCTGGCAAAAATATTATTATTAAAAAAATTATTATTATTATTATTACTATTTTTTGTTGTTGTTTTATAGCAATTTAAACTACCCAATTCAAAATGTACTAGAAACAACAACCTTAAGTTGCATTGGCTGCCTGTAGTCGCTCGCATCAAATTCAAGACTCTGCTCCTGGCCTACAAGACCACCACTGGTTTGGCTCCCCCTTATCTTCATTCACTAATGCAGACTTATGTTTCCGCCAGATCCTTACGCTCTGTAAACGAACAACATCTTGTGGTACTATCCCAAAAAGGTAAAAAATAAAATAAAAAAAAAATCGGTCTCACAAACCATCTCTGGATCGGTTCCACTTTTGTAAAATGATCTGCCTGCTGCTACAAGATCTGCAGATTCTGTCCCCATCTTTAAGAATCGTCTGAAAACACATCTCTTCCGTCAACACCTGACTGATCAGTTCTGATTTCTATATCTTTTCTACAATATCTTAAAAAAAAAGAATGCTAATTTAAGCTTGATAAGTTAAACTTGGATCTGTACACTGTAGTAGGCTTTGTGAGACATGTTTTTGTTGCTCTTATGCTTTTTGTTGTCCTATTGTTTGACCCAACTGCTTCCATTGTTTACCCAACTTGTAAGTCGCTTAAAAAAAAAAAAACCGTCTGCTGAATGACTTAATGTAAATGTAAAATAGTTTTATGATGAGATTTAAAAGTGCTAAGCAATATATATTGCTTTATCTCATTCTGTATTCAAAACGTACCGGCACAAGACAGCAAACACAAGGGCAATAAATACAAAGCAAATAATGAGGGCAACAGGTGAGGGGCATGAAACAATGACAAGATAATTAATGAGGGAACGAGGGGGCGGGGTCAACAGACAAGACAGGAGAGCACATGGCACACCAAAAACAAACAATGGCCATGTGCTTCCTCATAAAACACAAGTGACTGTCATTGTCCTGACACAAGACTAGGAAACCATGAATGAGAGAGACAGGATCGTGAAAATTATGTTTGCAAAACTGTATTGCTGAATATATGGATATGCCACATCTTTTTCCAGTAATACAAAATAACATTTTTGTGCAGCTTAAAAAGTGCTACACAAATTTGACATTTCAAAGGAAACCTGAATTAAATGTGAACATTCAGACAAGTGGTCTCTGTTTGCAGAAAGTCCCACAATACACACTGATTATTCAAGCCACAGACATGGAAGGAAACCCAACATACGGTCTCTCCAACACAGCCACTGCTGTGATCACAGTCACAGACGTCAATGACAACCCTCCTGAGTTCACTGCTGACACTGTAAGCTCTATCCAATGCTGTTAAATACAAGAGTACTGTAAATGCCTGTAATGACATAGCAAAAAAAAAACAATAAATACACACAACCTATTTTACTGTACTTTGCATACAGTTCTTTGGTGAGGTATCAGAGAATCAAGTGGACGTAGTCCTGGTCAACTTGGAAGTCTCGGACAAAGACCAACCAAACACAGCAGCGTGGGACACTGTGTACAGGATAACAGCTGGCGACCCCATGGGTCATTTCTCTGTGCCCACTGATTCTGTTTCAAATAAAGGCCTGGTGACTGTCATCAAGGTAGGAAAACTACACAAACACACACTCACAAAATAACTCTTTGTTTGAACACATTTCAGCATGGTTGAAGGTTCCACATGTCAATCATGTTTACATAACATCATGCTGACCATACGCGCTCTTTTATCCAGACGCGTCCTGGCGAGGATTTCTATGAGGTTGCATTTGTCGGGCGCATCTGTCATTGGGGTTTATTAATTCAGATAGCAACTGTTACATTTCAAGTAAGACAACTGCTATAACGTATGAGCAGACAAATGCAACCTTCAGAGGACGCAGCCTTCCAATTGAGACACAGGTACAGAAATCCTGACCAGGACGCGTCTGGGAAAAATGGCACGTATGGTCACCATACCTAACATGAAATATTTTCATGAATTTTCAACTTCATTTTTTCAACATCATACATTTTTGAACATCATGGAGACCATACTAGATATTTTATCCAGAAGCGTCTTGGCCAGAATTTTTATAAGATTACATTTGTGGTGGCTTAGTGTTTATTTGATGAAACTTTTATTGCTTCACGTTGCATTGAACTTCGGTTGCACTAAAACGTACTTTGTTCCCAAAACGTTTTGTTTTTCGTTTTGGTTAAATCATATTTTCATTTGATGCGTATTGACACATTGGGATTAAAATAAAACCTAATTTTTTTATTTTAATAGGTTTTTCATTACTGCATCTTCTTTCACCTTATGAAAATGCAGCCTACTTGCGAATAAGCTCCTCCCACCTGCAGGTCTCCAAGCTCACAATGATCGCATCACATGATCGTATCGCTCGTATCCGGTAAAGACGCTGAGTTTAGGCCAAATTATAACGTATAAATTCGATCGGGTGATTCGTGTCATCGCGACAGAACACATTCTTACAGTGTATGTTTGAGAAACATAACTTTAAACAACTTTACAGAAGATTGTGTGGCGTCTTTGATTTATTCATTTGACTTTGTCCCGCATGAAGCCTATTGACTATGAGGTGAACAGAGCATTTGTGCTGACGGTAGTGGCTGTGAATGAGGTTCCTCTGCAGAGAGGCGTCCATCTGTCCCGTCAGTCCACGGCCACCGTCTCTGTCCGGGTCAATGATGTAAATGAGAGTCCCTATTTCGAGCCCAACCCCAAACTACTGGAACTTCAGGAGGGTCCCCAGACAGAGCCCGTAATAACCACCTTCACTGCTCAGGATCCAGACCGCTTCATGCAGCAGAGCCTCAGGTAAACAACACTTTTATTGTACTATCACAGATTGTTTTGCGAAAGAAGTTGCATGAGGTGTGCACTGTCTGTAAAATTAAATATCCACCAGACACATTAAATGTGTAACAGACCAAGCTTGTGCATGTTAATGGTTACTTATACTTAAATGTGTCTTGATTGAGTCTTTAATACAATAGATCAATTATATACAACTTTTTCTTTTTAGTTTGTCATTAGGTTGTACATTCTAAAACAAGTTGTGGTGATGGTGTTCAGAAACATTTTATGGCAACTCACCCTGAATAATGTCAAAAAGGGACCAGTATATCTATTATATCTATGAACACTAAATCTGTACTTGCAAATCATCACATGTGTCTAATTGCTTTGAATTTGTGCGTGGCATTTATGAGACCTTCATGCCATGTAGCGATTCACAAATGTGACCCTGTACAATTATGGGTCGATTTCTCCAAATTAAGATTAATACATGATCTGAGAGCTGAACATATAAGCTTCTAGATGATGTTTTTTTCATAGGCAAGGAAAATATATTGTTGAGATACAACTATTTAAAAATCTGGAATGTGGAAAAAAATTGCCTTTAAAGTTGCCCATTAGAGGTGCTATAGCAGGCCATTGCTAAGAAGAAACCGATTGGTTTTGACGTTCTCTATGGGCTTACCTCTGTAATAACGTTGTAGAGCGTCAATGAACCCGAAAGCTGAAATTCTAAGCTTTACATTGATACCAAACTAGAGTCGGTTATTCCCAAAGAGCGGGCATCAGCGAGCGAAGTTTGTTTTTCCGGGAATTTTTGTTAGCGATTTTGCTGCATCCACTCGCAAAAATAAAGTTAATTTATATTTATCCTTGGAAATTTACAAAATATCTTCATGGAACATGAGCTTTACTTAATATCCTAATGATTTTTCTAATAAAATAAAAATGGCCGGTCTTGAAACCTGACTTGTTGCAGTCCAGGAGATTCTTCTGAGTAAGGAAGGAGGAGAGTTGGTCAAACACAACACGTTCTAGACACTTGGCAATGTGTAGGAGGAAATATACTGGTCTGTAGTTTCCTAGCAGTGCAGGATCGAGTGTGGGTTTCGTCAGAAGTGGGGTAATGCGGGCCTCCTTTAAAGCTGTGGAAAAGTACCAGCGTGGAGGGAGGAGCTGATAATATGGGTGAGAGCCGGGACAACTGATGGAACGATAGCCTTAAAGAGAGGGGTGGGGATGGGATCTAATGGGTAGGTAGTCGGGCATTTAGAGAAGTGAGTTTAGAAACGGTAGCTTCAGATAGTAGAGAATAAGGAGACTGTGTGCGTGTCAGAAGTTAGGACAAGTCGCTTTGAAAAAAAGCATCTGCTAAATGACTAAATGTAAACAAGTTTGTGAGGAGGTGGTGTGGAGAACTGGCTGTTGATGGCAGTAGTTTTGTTTATAAAGAGTGAAGCAAAATCTTTAGCTGTTAAAGCTGACAAAGGTGGGGGAGCAGCTGGACAGAAGAGCAGAGAAGGTTTTAAAGAGAGTACGAGAGTCAGATGCACTGTTGATCCTAGAGTGGTAGTAATGAGTTTTAGCAGAGGAGACATTAGTGTAGAAGAAAGATAGAAGAGACTGATAATAACAAAAGTCAGTGGGGTCATTAGATTTGCGCCACTTTCTTTCGGCTGCCATGAGCCAGGAGCAATGCTCACAGAGAACATCAGAGAATCAGGGGGCAGAGAGCATCGCCCGGGCCGGTCTAGAGGTGAGTGGGCATAAGTTTTCTGGGCTGGATGTAAGAGTGGAGCGTAGAGTGTCAGTAGCATCCAGTAATGAGAGCTACTTAAAAGAAGGGAGTGCAGATGAAACCACAGAGGTTAAGCGTGAGGGAGAGAGTGAGCGTAGGTTACGCCTAAAAAAGACCTGTGAGGTATCATGTATTACAGTATTGTTCAAAATAATAGCAGTACAATGTGACTAACCAGAATAATCAAGGTTTTTAGTATATTTTTTATTGCTACGTGGCAAACAAGTTACCAGTAGGTTCAGTAGATTCTCAGAAAACAAATGAGACCCAGCATTCATGATATGCACGCTCTTAAGGCTGTGCAATTGGGCAATTAGTTGAATTAGTTGAAAGGGGTGTGTTCAAAAAAATAGCAGTGTGGCATTCAATCACTGAGGTCATCAATTTTGTGAAGAAACAGGTGTGAATCAGGTGGCCCCTATTTAAGGATGAAGCCAACACTTGTTGAACATGCATTTGAAAGCTGAGGAAAATGGGTCGTTCAAGACATTGTTCAGAAGAACAGCGTACTTTGATTAAAAAGTTGATTGGAGATGGGAAAACCTATAAAGAGGTGCAAAAAATGATAGGCTGTTCAGCTAAAATGATCTCCAATGCCTTAAAATGGAGAGCAAAACCAGAGAGACGTGGAAGAAAACGGAAGACAACCATCAAAATGGATAGAAGAATAACCAGAATGGCAAAGGCTCAGCCAATGATCACCTCCAGGATGATCAAAGACAGTCTGGAGTTACCTGTAAGTACTGTGACAGTTAGAAGACGTCTGTGTGAAGCTAATCTATTTTCAAGAATCCCCCGCAAAGTCCCTCTGTTAAAAAAAAGGCATGTGCAGAAGAGGTTACAATTTGCCAAAGAACACATCAACTGGCCTAAAGAGAAATGGAGGAACATTTTGTGGACTGATGAGAGTAAAATTGTTCTTTTTGGGTCCAAGGGCCACAGGCAGTTTGTGAGACGACCCCCAAACTCTGAATTCAAGCCACAGTACACAGTGAAGACAGTGAAGCATGGAGGTGCAAGCATCATGATATGGGCATGTTTCTCCTACTATGGTGTTGGGCCTATTTATCACATACCAGGGATCATGGATCAGTTTGCATATGTTAAAATACTTGAAGAGGTCATGTTGCCCTATGCTGAAGAGGACATGCCCTTGAAATGGTTGTTTCAACAAGACAATGACCCAAAACACACTAGTAAACGGGCAAAGTCTTGGTTCCAAACCAACAAAATTAATGTTATGGAGTGGCCAGCCCAATCTCCAGACCTTAATCCAATTGAGAACTTGTGGGGTGATATCAAAAATGCTGTTTCTGAAGCAAAACCAAGAAATGTGAATGAATTGTGGAATGTTGTTAAAGAATCATGGAGTGGAATAACAGCTGAGAGGTGCCACGAGTTGGTTGACTCCATGCCACACAGATGTCAAGCAGTTTTAAAAAACTGTGGTCATACAACTAAATATTAGTTAAGTGATTCACAGGATTGCTAAATCCCAGAAGAAAAAAAATGTTTGTACAAAATAGTTTTGAGATTGTACAGTCAAAGGTAGACACTGCTATTTTTTTGAACACACCCCTTTCAACTAATTGCCCAATTGCACAGCCTTAAGAGCGTGCATATCATGAATGCTGGGTCTTGTTTGTTTTCTGAGAATCTACTGAACCTACTGGTAACTTGTTTGCCACGTAGCAATAAAAAATATACTAAAAACCTTGATTATTCTGGTTAGTCACATTGTACTGCTATTATTTTGAACAATACTGTATGTCTGGTTTAGACAGGTTGAGGTAAAGAGTAAGAAACAGGTCAGATGTATGCAGCGGAGAGACTTGGATATGATTAGTAGTGCAGTGGCCTGTATATAGGATCCAATTGGTCACCTCATTTGTGTGTAGTTGTAGTTGCGATTCTGTCAAGGTCAAATGATGCAATCATATTGTGGAAATCGTTGGACTGTGGTTTGTCAAGGTGGATGTTGAAGTCCCCAAGCACAGCCAGAGGAGTACCATTCTCAGGAAAGAATGATAGAAGTACATCCAACTCCTCTACAAAATGTCCAAGCTGACCTGGGGGACGAGAAATAACTACACCGTAAGGTTTAGAGGGGTGTATTACTGTAATAGGATGCAAATCAAATGAGTTGTTGTCACACAAAGATTAGTTTGAGATAAGTAGGCCAGTTCCTCCACCTCTTCCTGATATGCAAACATAATTATTGGAGAAGGCAGAAGGACTGACACTTTCCTTTGGTGGTTTAGGATCATAATGATTGGCAGTAGCCGTATTGAAAATGCTTTGTTTACAGCAGATTGGCAGTTCCATAGGCCAATAGGAAAAGTAAGTGCTGCACTTTTGGACATGGAAAGAGGGTTGCTTTCCCTACGACGTGAGACAATTGATTTACGAGATGTAGTGACAGATGGGATTCGAAAACACATAGTCAAGAGTGGATAATTGGAGAGATAAGGAAAAATGTAAACTGATCAAACAGAAGAAATATAGCAATAAAAGTGCAATACTCAGGTGCCTTGTAGGTGTCCTTGCTTGGTGGAGGTAGAGACGCAGATCTTTACACTTTTTGGTCTTGACACGATGAGGGCTGCACACAATGATGTTGATGCGGTGGATTAACTAATTATATATGCTCTGGGTTGCGAGTGAATTCACCAGGACATGCCTTCAATGTTACCACAACAATGAGTCGTAGCTAAGCTTCTAGACCGAAACCGTAACACAGTGTGAGAATGCATGTAAACAAAACTCGCATCAGAACGTGTTTGAACAGCAAACATATCCGACAGCAAGGATATGCATGACACATTGGGTTTTGTGTTAACATTGACGCTCTGTCTTTCTCTCATCAGATACAGCACACTGTCTGACCCTGGAGACTGGCTAAGAATTGATTCCATAAATGGGCGTATCACGACCGTCAGCATGTTGGACAGAGAATCTCCCTATGTTCAAAACAATATATACACTGCTTCATTCCTGGCCACTGACACAGGTATGTCTAATGTGACATAAAAACATTTGAATATGCTGACTCTGTTCCTGCTTTTGTTTTCTGAAAACTGTCTAAATAAACCTAAACAATTTCTTGTTAAACCGTCAGCAAGAGAAACTTCATCAGTTTTATCTTATCTTTTATCTTTCATTTTGGATCCAAATCAACAACGTGTAGGGTTTTCATTTTAAAATCAAATTTCTATTTAAAAGCAACACTGCTATGGCATGCACCCCTTATTTTAGAAGGTGGCAACCCCATGCAGACGATACACAATTATGCCAGTCAAGAATGATCATTACTCATTTGGACCTCTTGTAGCATGCCTAGATGCATTAAAACTTGGTTGGTTGTGAATCTTTAATCTTAATCAGGGTAAAATGGAGATTATTGTGTTCGCACTCCCATAAGGTCCCCTGCGATTCTCTAGATTAATTAAACAAAAATATACTTGCTTATGTTCTTTACATAGGCACTATATTTTGGGCACTCTCTCTTATTTAATTAGTGATTTAAACAAATAATACAGTAACTCATAAAGATAGCTTGGTATATTCTACAATTATTGCTTAGCTCTGACAAAATAATAAATGCTTCTAAATATTAATACTTCCTGCCTATTGCCTGAGGAGTATGAAGTGCCTCATTCAGGATCTGGGTTGATGGTTGCAGTTTGTGGAACATTGCTGGTTTATTTAACGCGAGTTGGAACTGGGTGGGGAGGAATAGACGGGTTCCCTTTCTGTCTGTCTCTCGACGTTGTGCGAACCGCCAGATGGGGTTTGTCCCTTGAGAACCTATCAACTTCGACTAGCTTAGAAAAGGCCAATTAAAATGGCAAATTAAATTTGCATGCCGGACTACGCCCCCGGATATATGGGTATTAAAGAGAGACGGCCTGCTGCATTCATTCACCTTTTGTTCTTCGCAGCCTTCACACATGATCGACTTTGAGTCTTCAAACTCTAAGCTGAATAACTAGTGGATTCTTACGACGTGATGCAGCAGACTTCTCCTGGGTGTCTCGGCAGTTCCAGAAATGTTCAAGTTTTTTCTCTAAAAGAGCAAATTTCTCCAACTTGGCATTTCCCACTGTTCTCAAGGGTGCAATACACTCATCAAGAGGAGGGGACGGACATGATGGTCGCCTCAAGTGTTGGGTTTCCATCACGCTGGGGGAGCCGTTGTGGATATGTTCTGTATGTTCTGTATGTTCACGATTCAGAAGTTTGTCACGGGCGGCTGTGTTCCCACGGGACTTAGCCACCACCTCGTCTGCTTCCCGTTCCATGAAAAATATGCGGACTGAAGTAGTTAGCCGCGAGGTGGAGGCCCACCTAGGGATGTCATGGGTTACCAAGGTGGGAACCAATCATGAGGATACATAAGACAGAACCGCCCGAGTGGGCGAGTTACAACATCCGGTAGCACAACCACGGTTAAAGCTATGTGTGGATAACTCAGAAGGTACCCGGCCTAAGGGGCAGGGCTGCTCTGCCCAGCCCGCCCGCAGGGGGGGGCTTGCTTAGTGATGGATGGAATGCCTGTTCTTCGCCCCGTGGGGGAAAGAATTGATACTAAGTAGCACACTGACCCACCTATGGAAAGGGGGGAAGGTAGTTTCGTGGCATACGCCCTACCGGCTGCCGGTCCTACATGTTGCCATGCAAGACGCGGGCTGACACCGGTTCAACGCAGAGGTTGTAAAACCTTGCAAAGGTGTTGGGCGTAGCCTAGTGCTCTGCAGATGTCTGCCAGAGAGGCGCTCTGCGCCAGTGCCCACGAGGAGGCTATACCCCGGGTGGAGTGAGGTCTCACTGATAGTGGGCACGGGAAATTCTGAGTTTGTTAGATGGATCAGTGCGCTACTCTCTGTTTGGAGACAGCTCTCCTCTTCTGCTGACCTCCAAAACAGACAAAGAGCGGATCAGAGCTCCTGAAGCTCTGCGTGCGGTTCAAGTAGAGGCGCAGTACTCGTACTGGCCACAACACGGATGGGGTTGGGTCTTCCTCCCCAGTGAGGAGCGCCTGCAAGTTCACCACCTGGTCCCGAAAGGGAGTGATCGGAACTTTGGGCACGTAGCCAGGTTGGGGTCTCAGGATGACGTGAAGAATGAAGAATTCTCTGAATTAGAAACTTTATAATTAGTGGTGAACAGTGGTGGTTCTAGCTTCTATGGTGCCTTTGGCGAAACCCCCTCTCAACACACCCAAGTGCGCACCCAACCCTAGCCCGAACCTTGAACTGAGGTAAGATTTTATTAGTTTTGCATTGGAAAAGGACAACTCTGCTTTAATTACAGTCACTGGTAGAGTGACACAAATCCCGATAGCAGTCCACAAATTTGGGTAAGTTTCATTGAGTCCCCTTTCATGTATAAACATCAGCAGCTCAAGCAGGGTCACGGCCTAGATTAATGTCATGATTCTGCCTCTTTCGGTAATCTTTATCTTAGTTTTGCGATAGGATCATGACAGACCCACGGATTAAGTGTGAGAGAGACATGGCATGGTTTGTATTGTCATGCCATGCGCTCTCTCTGGTCTCGTCTTTGTCCCCGCCCTCTCGTTTCCCCATTATTGATTGTTAATGATTTCATTGCCCGCACCTGTTCCCCTCTCGATTTGGTTCCCTATTTAATGCTCTTGTGTTTGCTGTCCTGGGCTGACTCAATTTGCTTTGTACCTCTGTGTATGACGTTCAATCATTTCATGCTCTGTGGATTTAATCTGTTTAAGTCTAGTTCAAGTTGAGTAGTTCTAGTTTATGTCAAGTGTTGTTTTAGTTTAGTCCAGTCAGTTTCTTGTATCCTGTCAAGTCTGTTTATTATTATTCCTTGTTCAATGTCGTTTACCTCCTCGTGGGATTTTGTTTATCAATTAAAGTCAAACTTCCTGCCTGCAATTGGGTTCTCTCTCCTCGTAATATTCTTGACCTAACGAGTCAGCCCACAATGAACCCAGCAGACAGCAATATGGACAGTGCTCAAGTTTCACAGCGATTCCGCCAGGCCCATATCCTCTTCGGACTGCGCCAGGGGAATCGCAGCGTACGAGTCTGCCTGGCCGAAACAAGGGAGACAGAGTCCATGAGGAAGAGTTAATAACCCTTTTTAACGACTGCCTCAACAAGCCCCTCAAATCGGCCGAGACTAGGATGCTGCCGTCCCTGTTCTTCGGGGACATGGTCAGGTGAGTGGTGAACTTGGCCACTGTCACCCTGGGGCACTCAGCTTCATCCACCTCAGGCTCCGCCGATCCTGCAATGCCCACCGGTCGTCGTGGCAAGCGTGGTAGGAGGGAGTCAGCTTCCGATGCATCTATTCCGGAGCTAGCCGCACTACCTGCCGTTTCTCTCCCACCTGCCACAAGGCCGATGGGTCGTACAAGGAGGAAGAGGAGATGGAGGGCCTCTTCACTCAGGTCCAGCCGTCACCTAGCCCGGTCCAGCTGGCATGCAGCCCTTTCCAGCAGGCATCCAGTCCGGTTTCGCCGGTGTCCAGTCCCGCCGGCATTCAGTCCTGTCCGGCTGGCGTCCAGCCCTGTTCAGCCAGCATCCAGTTCATTTCAAGTGTGCTATTTGCATTTGGAATCTGTTGCTGTCAACTGTCAAGATGAGATCCAAAGAGCTGTCACTATCAGTGAAGCACGCCTTCATTAGGCTGAAAAAACAAAACAAACCCATCAGAGAGATATCACAAACATTAGACGTGGCCAAAACAACTGTTTGGAACATTCTTAAAAAAGAAGGAACGCACCGTGAGCTCAGCAACACCAAAAGACCAGGAAGACCACGGAAAACAACTGTGGTGGATGACCGAAGAATTCTTTCCCTGGTGAAGAAAACACCCTTCACAACAGATGGCCAGATCAAGAACACTCTCCAGGAGGTAGGTGTATGTGTGTCAAAGTCAACAATCAAGAGAAGACTTCACCAGAGTGAATACAGAGGGTTCACCACAAGATGTAAACCATTAGAGTTTAGAGTTTGCCAAACGACCTCTAACAAAGCCTTCACAGTTCTGGAACAACATCCTATGGACAGATGAGACCAAGATCAACTTGTACCAGAGTGATGGGAAGAGAAGAGTATGGAGAAGGAAAGGAACTGCTCATGATCCTAAGCATACCACCTCATCAGTGAAGCATGGTGGTGGTAGTGTCATGGCGTGGGCATGTATGGCTGCCAGTGGAACTGGTTCTCTTGTATTTATTGATGATGTGACTGCTGACAAAAGCAGCAGGATGAATTCTGAAGTGTTTTGGGCAATATTATCTGCTCATATTCTTCTTCTATGCTTCAGAACTCATTGGACGGCGCTTCACAGTCCAGATGGACAATGACCCAAAGCATACTGCAAAAGCAACCAAAGAGTTTTTGAAGGGAAAGAAGTGGACTGTTATGCAATGGCCAAGTCAATCACCTGACCTGAATCCGATTGAGCATGCATTTCACTTGCTGAAGACAAAACTGAAGGGAAAATGCCTCAAGAACAAGCAGGAACTGAAGACGGTTGCAGTAGAGGTCTGGCAGAGCATCACCAGGGATGAAACCCAGCGTCAGGTGATGTCTATGCGTTCCAGACTTCAGACTGTAAATGACTGCAAAGGATTTGCAACCAAGTATTAAAGGGAAAGTTTGATTTATGAGTATTATTCTGTCCCATTACGTTTGGTCCCTTATCAAGTGGGAGGCACATATGCAAACTGTTGTAATTCCTACACCGTTCACCTGATTTGGATGTAAATACCCTCAAATTAAAGCTGAAAGTCTGCAGTTAAAGCACATCTTGTTCGTTTCATTTGAAACCCATTGTGGTGGTGTATAGAGCCAAAAATGTTAGAATTGTGTCGAGTTCCCAATATTTATGGACCTGACTGTATGTTAAAATATGTTTTTGCAAGTTCTTTTCAATCAAGACACCTCTAACATTTAGGATAATGAATGTAGACTTTAGAATTTGAAAAGAAAGCAAAGACACCAAGTTATTACATCTACAAAAAAATACATTGCAGGCCTGACAAAATCCTTACATAATTATCAACAGAGCTGGGTAGATTATTTATGAATTATAATAAATGACTGATTACAGATTACATGACAAAATTTGTAGTCAGTAACATAATCTCTTGGATTACACATTTTTGGTGATGTAATTGGACTACTTTTGGATTACATTTAGGTTACTTTTGACTTCAATCTTATTTGACGTTACATATATTGTAGCAGGATAATTTTGTACTATTTGACAGATACAACGAGAAAAATATTCCATTCTTTATCTCCAAAAAGAGCCTCAACATCTTTTTAAAGTACAGTACAGAGAAAATACTAACACTCATATAACTCGTTGTAACACTGAATGGTTTTCCCAATGATTTACTTAAAAATGAAAGGGTGTCTATTTCTCACAAGATTAAAATGTGACAAGATTTCTTGTTAAAGTCTGGTTATATCAGAATGATAGAGTTTGATGGTGAAATTAGTATTGAAGATAGCCTGCCACTTTTGAATCATTTTATAATTCATTAAAATAGACGTAAAATGACATCCATTTGAGATACATTTTCAAAAAGCACCTATTTGCATTTTGTGATTTTCAGTTAAATAAAAGACAAAAAATAGTACATTTCATCACTGAGGAAAATCTTGTCTTGTTCTCGTGAACCCAATCTTGTGTCTTGTCATCTCATTGGATAAGTGTCTCTTCACACCCCCTAGTGTCTATACATCCAGCCATCAAATGCTGAATGGCGCTCCATTTTACATCTCTGTGCGATTCCAAAACTCCTTCCTTCAGTGCTGGAAAAAGCTTGAAGAATTACAAACTTGTATAAAAAAGTGAAAGTGATGTGAGGACGAGTATGGTGTTCCATACTTGGAATTTATGCTCTGCATTTAACCCATCCACGTGCACACACAGCAGTGAGTAATACAGACACAACCAGAGCAGTGAGCAGCCATTGCTGCGGTGCCCAGGGAGAAGTTGGGAGGACCGGTGCCTTTTCTCAAACCTTTCACCTCAGCCGTGGTATTGAAGGTGGATGAGATCCCTGATCTCATTATCCCTGCTGGTACTGAGGCTCCAATCGGCAACGTTTGGGTTACAAGTCTGAATCTCTAACCACTAGGCCACGACTGCCCCGAGTTGTAGGTATTAGTGATGCACCGAAATGAAAACCAATGCAGAAACTAAAAATTACTTGAAAAAACTTTTTGTAAATAGTTTTTACTAAATTGAATTAATTACACATGCTAAATCCACAAAAAAAGAATTAAAACAATACAAAATATATACATTTCCCTTGGTCATTGCGACACAATCCAATATACGTTTTTTACAAATCATCAAAACATTGTAGTTGTAGTATTGTTCTGGAACTATCATATGCAGAACAGCAGTCAAGTTATAGTCAAACACAGCAGCTCATGCTAATACAAGTTTATTTATGGTGCACAATCATTTGAATGAAAACAACATGCAGAACACAGAGGGGCAGTGAGTGTGTTAATGTAAACAGCCTTATAATTAGCTTCAGTAATATCAGCACCTACCGGATGACGGTCTACGGGAGCCACATCATCAGAAGGTCCAGCTGATCATTCACATATGAAGAGTTTGTTACGAACTAAAGTTCGCCTTTCAAACACGCACGAGTCGATGCACGTGATCATAAGGCTTTGATGCTTACCTGTAGCTAAGTGGTAAGAGCATGGCACTAGCGATGTAAAGGTCATGGGCTGGATCCCAGGGGAGTGCATAGTCGGAATCAAATGTATAATGCAATGTAAGTCACTTTTGATAAAAGTTTTGATAATTTAGTCCAATATTTGGGGAAAAATGTATTTACTTGTGTCTATGACATCACGCTATCCAAATTATTTTAGACTGTGACAAACCGGAATGGTTTTAAAAAAGCTTTTTAACAATAAAAAATATATATATTTTGAGCAAGAAATGATCTGATTATTTATAGTAACTGAAATAAAATCTAGGAAATTAAATTAGATTGGATGTTATTTGCATGCTTAATAATAGAGTAGAATAAGTAATTTTACAACATTGGCAGCTTAAAATGCGATAGAAACCCTCTTTTTAGACAACATGTATGGCTGCTACTACATGCAGTTTAGTGGTGGGATTGGGTGAAAAGTATTGATACTTGATATTGACTAAAACGATCGAGATGTCATGGTGTTTGGAGCGGTTTCTCCATCACTCTGCTCCTGGCAGTTTTAATAATAAATATATTTTTCTCTCTCTCTTCAGGGTTTCCTCCAGCCAGCGGTACTGGAACTCTGCAGATCCATCTGCTGGATGTGAATGATAATGCTCCTCAGTTTTTCCCTTCAGAAGCGAAGATATGTGATAAACCTGACAACAGTGGCATCAATATCACAGCGCTGGACGCAGACATACCCCCAAACACTGGACCCTTCATATTTGAACTGCCTTCTCAACCTGCTGAAGTGAGAGAAAACTGGACCATTACACAACTTAGTGGTGAGACTAATATTTTTATTGCATATTTCCTCCAACGCAATAAAACACAGAACAAATACTTGAACTGAAACACTCATTTCCAAATATGTGACCCTGGATCACAAAACCAGTCTTAAGAAGCACCGGAACATTTTTTGAGAAAGCCAAAAATAAATTGTATGGGTCAAAATTATTGATTTTTCTTTTATACCAAAAAATGATTAGGATATTTAGTAAAAATCCATGAAGATATTTTGTAAATTTCCTACCCTAAATATATAAAAACCTTATTTTAGTGAGTGGTTAGCCTGCCACAGTGTCCTTGATTAACAACTTCAAAGCTGAGTTTTAAACTGTTGTTTCTCAGCCAGATATTGTCCTATTCTAACAACTCATTGATCAATAGAAAGCTAATGTAAAAATCTCAATTTTGAAAAATTGACCCATTAGACTGGTTTTGTTGTCCAGGTTCATAAATGTGATTCTGCACCACAAAACCAGTCATAAGTAGGACAGGTATACACTGTTTTGCAATAGCCAACAATTGTAATTTTTATTTTATTCCAAAAATCATTAGGATATGAAATAAAGATCATGTTCCATGAAGATATTTTGTACATTTTTGACTGTAAATATATATATATTTTAAATTTGTGACTGAATGTGGCAAAATCGCTAACGAAAATGGCCCTGTTTCTTCTTAGCATAGGCCTGCTACAGCATCTCAAATGGACAGCTTCTACGTCCATTTTCCAAACATCAACGGAGAGCTTATTTATTTAGCTTTCAGATGATGTTTACATCTCAGTCAAAAATGACCCCATATGACTGGTTTTGTGATCACATATGTGTGTATACACTACTGCTGCATGAGTATACAGTATATGTTCTATATCTTTTTTTACACATGCATGTAATATCACATGTATATCTACATATATATTATAAAGTGTGTAAAATGACATAGATTGTGATATGTAAGTAAATTATTGTAACATATTTTTCAATGTATGAAAATCTGCAATTCCTTATGTATTATTCAATATAAATTTCTAATATATTGTAATGCCATTTATTATATTGATCACTCATAAATTAGGAAATATTTTTTTTCTTTGCGTCAGGTGTAAGGTCATCATGTGGGTAATTTTATTCATTCATTAAACGACAAAAGACACTTTGGGCATAAAGGGCCAAATGGGCAGGTGCTAAATTTGTGGATACTGAACATTTGCAGTACAGGTGAAGTGTTGATTTTATTACTATTGAAATATTTGCTATAGGTGATTTTTAAGCTATCCTTCCTGCAGCTCAGTGGTTAAAGCATGGCGTTAGCAATGTCAAGTCATGGGTTGGATCTCAGGGATTGCACTTACTCCGAAACAAGTGTATAGTATCATGTAATGTGACTTGCTCTGGATAAAAGCGTCTGCCAAATGCATACATGTAATACTCTTCTCTGAACTCATCTAGGTGAAAATGCACAGCTTGGTATTAAAGTTGACTTCATGGAGACTGGAATCTATGATATTCCCATTACAATCACAGACTCGGGTGACATGGCGCTGTTCAACACCTCATACCTGCGAGTGAAGGTGTGTCAGTGTGATCATAACGGAGACTGCACAGCTCAGGATCCTATCATAGGCACTGGACTGAGCACAGGAGCTACCCTGACCCTTCTGATCTGCATCATCAGCCTCCTCAGTGAGTCTCATCCTGTTTCTGACTTAACTGAACCCCCAAAACACAGTTTTGAAATAAACCGATTTTATGTATGATGCGATGTCCTACATGAGTATAGCCAAATTTGTTGAATATATTTACAAGTTTGTCACATTTTTACATCAGTAAAATCTGATCATATTATACATTTCCAAATCAGATTTCTTCTTAGGTTCTGCTTTTCAAGCTTTTGTCCATTTTCTCTGTGTAGTCCTCATGCTGTTGTTGGTCATGTGGATAAAGAGACAAGATAAGGAACGAATTGCCAAGCAACTGCTGATCGATCCAGATAGTGATTTGAGAGACAACATCTTCAAATATGATGAAGAAGGAGGAGGCGAGGAAGACCAAGTACTATTTATTACTTGATCTATAGACATTTGTTTACACCCATATAGACGGTTTCAAACGAGCAACATAAACAAACCTACCTTACGTAAGATTTTGTGGCCCAAATCTAAATTCCGGCACACATCCGCAAAGTATAGAGTCCCTGTAGATTATTTCTGATAACAAGTCAAATAAAAGTTTGTAGTTAACTAATAACTATTAGTTAGTAAAAAATAATATACAATAAAATTCAACAAGTGTTTATTTAATACAATTGTTATAAAGTAAAATATTAATTTAAATAAATATGAATAGTTATATTTTTGGCCACAAGCCGGACAGATAAACAAACACAGAACAGAAGTCAACTTCAGACCTGTTGCTTGTATCACGAAGCGAAGTGAACAAACACTGAGTTGCAGAGTAAATTTTGAGTTGACAAAACCAGACAAACCCGAGCTAGTTTAGATCAGGTTCAGCTGTAGCACAATGCTTGGTATGAACTTTCTCTGTCAACTCAGGTTTGGTTTCGCTTTAAAGTTTTTTTAATTTGGAGCGAGAGAAACGAGGGGTCGGCTTCACAGTGTCAGATATCCATAACTTTTCTCACAGCTGATTGGTCCAGTTTTGGTTTGTAATCTCTTACCCAGAATCAAACCTGCTCTGCTTAAATCCAATCCACCTTCTTGAGCCCGAAAACTCTTGAGTATGATCAAACTAAACGCCAACTTACCTGGGGACAACCTAAACTGGCTTCATGATACAGGCCACACCATTATGTACACATTATCATTTTCTGTTAAAAAGTTACAAAAAGCAACGCTGAAATAAAACAGTGTGTTGTTTTTAACAGAATCAATTAACTCTTTCCAACGCCAGGCTTTGTTTTTAAGATGCCAGCGTTTTTGAAAATTTTCACTTAACTTTTTCCTGGATCACAGTACAGTTTCTGTAATCAATATATGTACAAACAATATATCAAATCAAAGAAAAGATTCTCTGTTTTTAAACATAAGAAACATTTTCATCTTAATTTATTCTTTTTTATCACCTCTTAAATGTGGGTTGATTTCTTAAAAAATGCATCGTTTTGAGAATGAGCATTATTGTCAAAGACGCCGCCCAGATTAAATATTTGAATCAACTGTAAAACTGTACAGCTGTCAGCACATCTGTAATTGTGTTATGGAGATAAAGGTTAGAATCGTGTGGGTATTTGTTTTGTTTTACAGCAAACAGTCAGTGTATATTGTTTTTATGTATTTTATGTTTTTATGCATCTGAAAGAGTGTATAGACCCTGAAACGGTATATGACCTTCCATATATGGTGGTGCATGACATCAGGCTTAACAAGCAGATTGCATGCAGTATAGTGGTGGTGTCACGAGCTCAGTTCCTCAGCTGACCCCTGCTCTCACACACCGGAATCTATAAATGATGTTTTATTAACAAAGTTCGGGAGGAGCACGTGCAAATAATTAAGCAGCTGCACGGCTTTAGCGATCATCTCCTCCGCCATCCAGGGCTTCGTCCGATTCTTCCTACACCTCGGCCCAACGCTCTATTCCAGAGAAGAGAAAATGGACCGTCGTATCCCTAAGACTGGCCCTAGAAAACGCGGACATCCCTTTCTCCAAAAAGGCAACAAAAGCGGAGTTATACAACTTATACACCTCCAGCCAGCCCGGAGTTCTAACAACCGCTCCCAGCTCAAAACCTAAAGCCGCTGATAAGACTCGCAGCACCATAATCTCCCAACAGCGGGAAACGACCACCACAACCGCGGCGAGGAAGAGGCGCCGCTCACTAAGCAAGCAAGGACAGCCCTCGGCCAGCCTAGGCCACGCCCCGGACCACGCGGACACCAGCAACCAGCTGGCCGCAGGATCATCCGAGTACAGCACCTCCGACGACTCTACACCGGTCCACCACCGCCACGGCAGCGCGAGCACGCGCCCGCCAGCGGCAACCATACCTACCCTATCAAACTATCCTCCTTCCCACTTTCCCTCCGGTCTCTGGCCTGCAGCCCCATTGCCAACAGATATCGCGAGGCTGCCCCCGGCACAGGCACAGGCGCAGGCCCAAACCTTTTTCCTTTTTCCTATTGCTACAGGCTCTGGAGCCGTACAAAGCGTGATGCTGCATCCGCACGCAGCTCCAGCAGCCGCTACTTTTCCGCCCACACTATCCAGCTCTCGCACGGCTTTTACTCTCCACTCTGCAGCACCAATGGCCATGCCCCCAAACGCCACAGCCCTGGAACCTCCCCCAGTAGCCGGCAGCATAAGGGATCAAATCCTCGCAGGAGCAGACATTGACCTCTTCACCCTCCTGTCTCCCATCCCCCCACCCCCCACTGACCGCCAAATTAATTGCAGTGATTTCTCCGTCATCCTTAAAAACACCGCACATAACCACTCACGTCTATTGTCATTCACCGAGTTCACAATCGCATTCACACGTTACACAGACATAATTTGCACCACTTTCCCACACAGGAGACGCGAGCTTAGCGACTACCTCGCTATAGTCGCTGAGCTCGCGTTGTCATACGGAGGAACCCATTTCTACACCTACCATAGACTTTTTTCCGCAAAATGCGTGATTAGAGTCGCCCAGTGGAATCAATGCCCCTACTGGGGAGCCCTAGACACCGAACTCCACAACAGGATTTTTCTCGGATGCCACAACAACTCCTGCGCCGTCTGCCGATCTGTAACCCACTCCACCACAGCATGCCCCCAAATCAACCCCTCCATTCCGCCCTGCCCCGAACCGCAGCAGGAAAAATCTACCAGCTACATTCCTCGCACGAGCACCCGTTCCGCACCACCAGCCAACTACCACCACCGGACCAAGAACCAAGTCTGCCTGAATTTCAATCACAGCACCTGCACCAGGCACCGCTGCCACTTCTTGCATATTTGTGATTTTTGCGGCGGCGCTCATGCCCGCTTTATTTGCCCTGTCAAAAAATCCGCAAATAAAAATTATAGAAACTACCCTTTGACTCCAGTGAACGTTTACTACGTTTCTCTAGAATTGTCACAACACCCCGAAGCTAATTTCAGTTTCTACTATCCGGGCTCAAACACGGCTTTAACCCCGGCGTCGAAATCTCCCATCCAAGAGCACCATCTGCGCTAACCTCCAGTCTGCTACCGCCGAACCAAAAATAGTCGACAACCTAATCAAAAGCGAAATCGACGCAAAGTTCATGATAGGCCCATTCCACAAACCCCCCTTCAGCGTTTTCCGCATCAGCCCCATAGGCATAGCAACCAGAAAATTTTCCGGTAAAAAACGCTTAATAATCGACCTCTCATCACCACATAACTCCGCAATCCCAAGCATCAACAACCTCATACCACTCGACGAATTCTCCCTCCACTACCACGACATCGAACAAGCAATAACTCTGATCAAAAAAGTAGGGCGTAGCGCCTGGCTAGCCAAAGTCGATATCACTTCCGCATTTAAAATAATGCCGATCCACCCAGACTTCTGGCACTTATTCGGAATTCGCTGGAACCAAAAGTTCTATTTTTCCGTCCGCCTGACCTTCGGATGCCGAAGCAGCCCCAAAATATTCGACATGCTGTCAGAAGCAATCTGTTGGATTCTGTCTAACAACTTCGCAATTCTACACATCATTCACCTACTAGACGATTTTCTAATAATTTCTCCACACAACTCCATCCCAGCCGCACACCTCCTAACGGTCCAAAAGCTCTTCGCCAAGCTCGGGATCCCCCTCGCACAAGAAAAAACCGCAGGACCAAGCACATCCATAGAGTGCTGCATCAATTTAGATTCAGCAAAATTCCAAGCTTCACTACCTAAAGAGAAAATCGACAGGATCATTCTGGTCGCCACCTCCCTCATAGATAACCCCAACTGCACTAAATGTGAACTGCTTTCTATCCTCGGCCACCTTAATTTCGCTATCCGCATCATCCCACAAGGTCGCCCTTTCATCTCTCATCTCCTCTCAATCGCGTCCTCCGTCCAAGCACTCGAGGACCAGTTATCCCTAACCAATGCCTGCCGCAACGAGCTGAGTTTGTGGATAACCTTCCTGAAACAATGGAACGGTCTCTCCTTCTTCTACAACGACATGATCTTACACCCGGACGACATCCAATTATTTACCGACGCAGCCCCATCCGTCGGCTTCGGAGGGTATTACTAAGGTCGCTGGTTCGCATCCACATGGCCTCCCCAGCTACAAAATCTCCCCCAGTCTTCCTCGTCCTTGGCGCTGTTCGAGCTCTACCCGTTAGTCATCTCAGCCTTCCTGTGGGGGAAAGAATGGTCAACCAGCAGTATTTTAGTTTACTGCGATAACGAAGCAGCCGTGCAATGCATCAACAAAGGCCGCTCCCATTCCCCCACACTAACACCTTTGATAAGAAGACTAACTTGGATATCAGCATGCGACCAATTCATATTAATTGCGAAACACATCCCCGGGTCAAAAACCAAATAGCCGATTCACTCTCTCGCTTTGCTTTTAAGAAATTCAGGCAGCTGGCACCAGAAGCGGACCAACACCCGACCCCAGTACCTCCCTATTCGGAACTTATATTCCTCTAGACCACACGCCGAAGCCCCCCCCTACGCCTCCCCCAACAACACCACCTTCTAAGCCAGAAGCCTCCAACCACCCCAAAACACCCAAGCCTACCGCCAGCTCAGAAGCACACAAACCCCAATAAGGAACACTACTAACCCTCACCATTCAAACCGTCAACACCAGTCCACCGTCAATCCCCCCACACACATCAGCAGCCCACAGCCACAGAGTCGACCCAGCAGAGGCCTTTTTTCCTATTTCCCACACTGCCGCAGCAGTGCCACCCCAGCAGGGGTCTCTACCTATATCTCACACTGCAGCAGCTGTGCTACCCCAGCAGGGGTCCTTTCCTATATTTCACACTGCAGCAGCAGTGCTTCCCCAGCGGGGGGGCTTTCACCCACTTTTCCCACCGCAACAGCAGTGCCGCCCCAGCAGGGGCTTTTATCTATATTTCACACTGCAGCAGCAGTGCCACCCCAGCAGGGGTCTTTTCCTGTAACTCGCACCGCAGCAGCAGTGCCACCCCAGCAGGGGTCTTTATCTATATTTCACACTGCAGCAGCAGTGCTTCCCCAGCAGGGGCCCTCACCTGTATTTCCCACTGCAGCAGCAGTGATGCCCCAGCAGGGGTTTTTTCTTACATTTCACACTGCAGCAGCAGTGCCACCCCAGGAGGGGTCTTTAACTATATTTCCTACTGCAGCAGCAGTGCCACCCCAGCAGGGGTCTTTTTCTATATTTCACACTGCAGCAGCAGTGCTTCCCCAGCAGGGGTTTCCACCTGTATTTCCAACTGCAGCAGCAGTGTCACCCCAGCAGGGGTCTCTACATTTCACACTGCAGCAGCAGTGCTTCCCCAGCAGGGGCCTTCACCTATATTTCCCACTGCACCAGCAGTGACGCCCCAGCAGGGGCTTTTATTTCACACTGCAACAGCCTTGTCGTCCCAGCAGGGGCCTCTACCTATATTTCACACTGCAGCAGCAGTACCACCCCAGCAGGGGTCTTTATCTATATTTCACACTGCAGCAGCAGTACCACCCCAGCAGGGGTCTTTATCTATATTTCCCACTGCACCAGCAGTGACGCCCCAGCAGGGGCTTTTATTTCACACTGCAACAGCCTTGTTGTCCCAGCAGGGGCCTCTACCTATATTTCACACTGCAACAGCCTTGTCGTCCCAGCAGGGGCCTCTACCTATATTTCACACTGCAGCAGCAGTACCACCCCAGCAGGGGTCTTTATCTATATTTCACACTGCAGCAGCAGTGCTTCCCCAGCAGGGGCCTCCACCTGTATTTCCCACTGCATCAGCAGGGGCTTTTATTTCACACTGCAACAGCCTTGTCGTCCCAGCAGGGGCCTCTACCTATATTTCACACTGCAGCAGCAGTACCACCCCAGCAGGGGTCTTTATCTATATTTCACACTGCAGCAGCAGTGCTTCCCCAGCAGGGGCCCTCACCTGTATTTCCCACTGCAGCAGCAGTGATGCCCCAGCAGGGGTTTTTTCTTACATTTCACACTGCAGCAGCAGTGCCACCCCAGGAGGGGTCTTTAACTATATTTCCTACTGCAGCAGCAGTGCCACCCCAGCAGGGGTCTTTTTCTATATTTCACACTGCAGCAGCAGTGCTTCCCCAGCAGGGGTTTCCACCTGTATTTCCAACTGCAGCAGCAGTGTCACCCCAGCAGGGGTCTCTACATTTCACACTGCAGCAGCAGTGCTTCCCCAGCAGGGGCCTTCACCTATATTTCCCACTGCACCAGCAGTGACGCCCCAGCAGGGGCTTTTATTTCACACTGCAACAGCCTTGTCGTCCCAGCAGGGGCCTCTACCTATATTTCACACTGCAGCAGCAGTACCACCCCAGCAGGGGTCTTTATCTATATTTCACACTGCAGCAGCAGTACCACCCCAGCAGGGGTCTTTATCTATATTTCCCACTGCACCAGCAGTGACGCCCCAGCAGGGGCTTTTATTTCACACTGCAACAGCCTTGTTGTCCCAGCAGGGGCCTCTACCTATATTTCACACTGCAGCAGCAGTACCACCCCAGCAGGGGTCTTTATCTATATTTCACACTGCAGCAGCAGTGCTTCCCCAGCAGGGGCCTCCACCTGTATTTCCCACTGCAGCAGCAGTGACGCCCCAGCAGGGGTCTTTATCTATATTTCACACTGCAGCAGCAGTACCACCCCAGCAGGGGTCTTTATCTATATTTCACACTGCAGCAGCAGTACCACCCCAGCAGGGGTCTTTATCTATATTTCCCACTGCACCAGCAGTGACGCCCCAGCAGGGGCTTTTATTTCACACTGCAACAGCCTTGTTGTCCCAGCAGGGGCCTCTACCTATATTTCACACTGCAACAGCCTTGTCGTCCCAGCAGGGGCCTCTACCTATATTTCACACTGCAGCAGCAGTACCACCCCAGCAGGGGTCTTTATCTATATTTCACACTGCAGCAGCAGTGCTTCCCCAGCAGGGGCCTCCACCTGTATTTCCCACTGCATCAGCAGTGACGCCCCAGCAGGGGCTTTTATTTCACACTGCAACAGCCTTGTCGTCCCAGCAGGGGCCTCTACCTATATTTCACACTGCCGCAGCAGTACCACCCCAGCAGGGGTCTTTAGCTATATTTCACACTGCAGCAGCAGTGCTTCCCCAGCAGGGGCCTTCACCTGTATTTCCCACTGCACCAGCAGTGACGCCCCAGCAGGGGCTTTTATTTCACACTGCAACAGCCTTGTCGTCCCAGCAGGGGCCTCTACCTATATTTCACACTGCAGCAGCAGTACCACCCCAGCAGGGGTCTTTATCTATATTTCACACTGCAGCAACAGTGCTTCCCCAGCAGGGGACTCCACCTGTATTTCCCACTACACCAGCAGTGACGCCCCAGCAGGGGCTTTTATTTCACACTGCAACAGCCTTGTCGTCCCAGCAGGGGTCTTTACCTATATTTCACACTGCAACAGCAGTGCATTTCCCATGACCACACCAGTATCCGTACCGCACAGAAGCCCACAGAAACCAACCCCGCAAAAGCCCCAGCCGGGACCCTACCCAAACAAAGGCCAGCAACTCACCGCTGTAAACCCTGCTATTTTTGGGGGGCCAATAACGCCAGCTTTGGCTGCTGTCCTGCACTAGTCGCTTTTTTGGGGGGGGAAAGCGCTCGGGGCACGGGCAAACACAGAGACCAGAGCCCTCGCCCCGAACAAAGGGGAAGCGCTCCGGGGTCGGGAGAGAATGCCGACCCCGGAGCCCTCTCCCCGGACAGCACGCCAAATACGCATACTAAATTCTCAGGGTTACCACGTTGTCCCCCCTTTTTAATTAGTTGCTAAGGTGAACTCGTGAAAGGTCCCTGGTGCATCTACCAATTTTCAAAAAGTAAAAAAGAAGAAGCACGTAACTTTGTTTTGGTGAGCTTTTCTCTGAACCATGAACTCATCAGATTTCAATCCCCTTGTGACATGCGAAGTTGTTCATATTATAACATTAGGGTTTCTAATAAATAGAAATGAAATTTGTTTCAAGTGCTTTCTATCTGAAAGTTTAAGGAGAAGAGGCTGGGGGCCTCCAAATGTCTAGAACCGGCCCTGGTTTACACCGCCATTGTGTTTTTAAACAAAATGTGTTACAGACATTTCATAAAGACCCTGATAAATGCCAATCTGATGAGCCCCTTAAATTAGACTGCTGACTGTACATCGTGTCTTAGTCAACAGTATTGATCCATAAGAATTTGCCTCTGCTGTTTCTAGCATCTATTGCATAGTTTAGAGTGAAAAAATGAATTCTGAAATGTCCACTGACACACCCGGATATCACAAACTCTTGCCGTGTTTTAACATGCATATAGTTTGTGTGAATTGAAATGCTAGAAGCTGCATTGTGTCCTGTTTTACATTGGTCACTAATTACAAAAAAAACGTTTTGATGAGTTTAATGTTGAAATTAAATATTTTATTGAGATATGATTTTACATTCCTTGCTTTTAGCAATGAAATAATGAGCAATGAAAGGAAAATAAATAGTCTTTATTCATTTGTTTGGTAAATACAGAACAACAAGCTGCTAAGAGGAAGAACTTCTTAAACTTAATATCATCAGGGTCCTGTCTGTTCCATGCCTGATTCTCTGGACTCACCCATCATCCTCCACACCTGCCTTCAATCCGCTCATCTCCTGGACAGTGTATACACTCGCCCTGTGCCTGCGTATAGTGTCTTGTCTTAAAGGTCTCCTATATTGTCTGTTTTCGGGATCCTGGTTGTGTTTTTTGTGTGTAATATAACATGTATCAATTGTTTTTGTTTTTTTAAGCTATATTTGGCAAATATTATACCTTTATTGTTCTGCGCTGCGCCTTGTCTCCTAGAAACGCACCGTTTTGTTCCTTGTTTAATGAAGAATGTTGCATATTATGCAGAAATGTGAACCAACACAATGTTCCATATTTTCCTTTAAAACTGGCGTCTTTGTAAAAAACATCTACATAATAATAACCCAACGATAGCTTATTTATTTTTGTCAGCAATTCTCTCACTGTTTCTGACATCTCCAGTGCAGCCATGATGTCATCCCTCGCATCCATCTGTAAATATTAAACAAGTTTAAAGTGTCAAACCACACACCACACATTATGCGGCTTGAGAGTCATCACAGAATGTTCTGCTGAACCACATCCACATACTGACAAAATATGAGAAAAATGTCTCCCTCCATTGCCCTTTCCAATCCGTTAAAGAATGTAAAGAGCAACGGGTATATGCTTGATAATAATACACTGATCAAAAAAGTAAAGGAACGCTTTGAAAACCCGTCAGATCTTAATGGGAAAAATGTTGCAGCAGGTTGTTGTGTTCTTCTGTGCATGTTGACCAGTAGGTGGCAGTAGAGGTTTCTTCTATGGGTATGTGGAAATGGGAGATGGAATGTGAGAAGTGTTACGCCTGTGACTACATGCGCTATACTTTTCTGCTACTTGCTTTGTTTTAAATAAAGTATTCTTTATGTCCATTTGCCTCCTCATTGATTCTTACTAAGGACATAACAAATTGGCTACAAGGATTTTTTTATCATTATGAGGATAGCTTCTGTTTCTTCGTTTCCCACACCGTTTTTGCCATGTCATGGAGATCCAGCTATCCCTTTCGACACGTGCCTCCAGATGTTATTAAGAATTATTAAGTACGTAGCAGCTCTACGGGACTTAGCGGTTACTTGTGACTTTGCAGCTATGCTGGATGACATGTTGCATGATCAGCTGGTGGAGAATGTGTACAGTCATCGGATTCGTGAGAGGTTGCTATTGGAAACGGACTTGACTCTTGAAAAAGCCAATACTATTGCTTCTCAAACAGAAGCTGCTGGTGAACAAGCCAAAGTGTTATCAAGTCATCGTTCAGTACCTGTAAAAGTGATACATGCCAAGCCTCCGTCTGCAGCTGTGCGTCATCGCCTTAGACCGCCTCCAAAACCACCGTCTACAGCACGTTCTTCAAAGTCTTCGGCACCTGGTTCGTCAGCCCGTGAGTGTTTTCGATGTGGGTCTACGAAACACATCGTGAACGACCGTAGCTATCCTGCTGCATCGGCACAGTGTAATCACTTTCAAAAGATGGGACATTATTCGCGGGTGTGTCGTTTGGGACAAGCTCGCTCAGTGTGTGAAATTGACTTGCCTGAAGTGAAGATTCTTTATATGCATGATTCGTTGACGGATAAAATTCGGTGCACTGCTGTCATTATGACCGTGACTACTTCTGTGCCTGTCGAGCTTACTGTGGATACTGGATCGTCTGTTTCTACCTTACTGAAACTTTGTATGAAACTCACTTCAAGAAAGATGCCCTTCTGCCTCCGTCATTGAAACTGGTGACGTACTCTTGTGATCCGATTCCTGTACTTGGATGTTTATCTGTCACTGTCTCTGGGATGACATCACCTGCTCTACGTCGTTCTTCGTGGTCGTATCGGGTACGGCTTTGCTGGGTATGGATCTTATTAATGGCTTACATCTCTGTTTCGAAGGCAATTCTGTGCTGCCCGCGCAGATTTCTGCTCCTATCCTACGATTGTCTGCTTCGATGCCTTCAGCAGATGACGGTTGTGCAAAAGGCTTTGTGCACAGTTAAGATTTCTTCAGCTGTCGCCCCTGTGCGGTAGAAACTCAGCCGCTTACCTTTTTCTGTTAGAGATGTCGTCACTGAGGAAATCCATCGGCTTCTTTATTTTGCCGTTATCGAGAGTGTGGATGCTTCGCCTTGGGTCTCCCCTATAGTAGTGGTACAGAAAAAATCGGGTGCCATTCGTATGTGTGTGGATTTGCGGGAACCCAATAAGGCTGTGGTTACGGATAGTTACCCTCTACCTCACATTGATGAACTATTGTCTTTGTTATGGGGAGCGAGTGTATTTTACCACTATCGATTTGGGGAGTGCTTATTTTCAGTTGTCATTGCATGACGGAAACCGCGATCTGACCGCCTTTATAACTCACAAAGGACTTTTCAGATTTTGTCGTGTACCATATGCCCTTGCTTCAGCACCCTCCGCCTTCCAAAAAATGTTGGGAACAATTTTAAAAGGACTTCCGAATTTTGCCAATTACCTTGACAATATCGTTGTCTGGGGACGTACACAAAATGAACATGACCACACACTCAAAGCAGTTGTTCAATGTTTGCAGGATGCTGGACTGAAATTTTATCAATCAAAGTGTCAGTTCAACAAATCCAGTCTTCGTTTCCTTGGTCATACGGTGAATGCGCAAGGAATTCAACCTGATGAGGATCATCTTGCTGCCATTCTTCATGCACCTGCACCAACAGATGCAACACAACTCCGCTCTTTCCTTGGTCTACTATCCTGGTATAGTAAGGTCATTCCTAAATTCACCACGTTCGTGGAGCCTCTGCGGGCTTGCATCAGACAGGGCTCCGATTTCGCTTGGTCGGAGGAGGTGCAGAAATGCTTTGAGGCTGTAAAAAAATTGCTTGTTCACAGCCCTGCTCTCGCATTATTCGACACAGATTTGCCTACAGTATTATCTACGAATGCCTCTGCCTATGGCCTGGGAGCTGTTCTCGCTCAGGTTCACGAGGATAAAACAGAGCGCATTGTTGCTTTTGCGTCCCATCATCTACTGAACGCAAGTACTCGACCATTGAAAGGGAAGCACTTGCTTGTATTTGGGCCGTTGTGACAAACTTACTTGTGGGGTCGTAAATTCCTCCTGCGCACGGATCACCAGGCTTTAACTGTGCTTTTCTCATCCAAAGGAACTGATCGTGCTGGAATGCGTATTGCGTACATAATGTCCCAGTAGTGTTTTATTGGATTTCAGTCTGGCGAGCGTGGGGTCCATTTAATTCCTTCATCCTCCAGGACCTTCCTGCAAGCTCTCGCCACATGAGACTTGGCATTATGGTGCCCCAGGAGTAACATTGTTCATGCTGAACAATGTAAAAGGTAGCATAAAGTTCTCCACGGCGAGTTAGCACCCGCATGTGACAACAGCTCCTTCGAGTCTCAGGCTTTAACTATCCTCCTTCTGTTAAAATTCACATTGTAGTCATTTATCGTCCCACAGGTCAGCTTGGAAATTTCCTGGAAGAGTTGGCTGTTCCTCTCTCATTCTTCCCGGACGATGGTACTCCTCTGGTGATACTTGGAGATTTCATCATGCGCCTTTTAAAACCATAGGCTGCCGACTTCGACAACCTTACTGCGTCGTTTGACCTCAAGCAACCTCCCACTTCATCAACCAGCAAGTCTGGTAATCAACTGGATCTTATCTACACATACCACTGCTCCACTCATCACGCCCAGGTTACCCCGCTGGACACATTGGATCATTTCCTCATCATTTTGGAACTCAACTTAAATTAACCCTTCCCCACTGGTCGCATTCCGATGCAACCTACGCATTTCTCCCTCCCACTTATCCTCAGATGTCTCCTCCATGCTCCCTCCCCCTGAACAGTTTCTCTACTGAAAACAAACAGTGCCACCAACACTCTCTGCTCCAATCTAACATCCTGCTTGGACAGCTTACATCTAGACCAGCCCGCGCTAGCACATCTGACCCCTGGTTATCGGATGTTTCTCAACCAGGGGAACACAGACTCCTAGGAGTCCGTGGTGTAATTGCAGAGAGTCCGTAGAATAATTGAAAATGTTTAATGTATTATCAGACGCAATTTCATCATAAATAAAAACCGTAATACATTGCCAAAAAAATGTATTAGTTGAAAATAAATTGTTTTTAAATATGTGCAATTTTGTATTTGCCGCCATGAAAATTTTTATCATTCAAGTGATCAGCTAGCGTTTACAGTACGTTGTCTTTTCATCTAAGAAATACACAGAGGCTAAGAGCAGCGAATATGGACAGGTGGCTTAAACAACCTGACAGGCCATCGACCAGTGGGACTGACACAAGACAGGACAATACCAGCATTCCAGAGAAGCTAGGAAAAATTGACAAAACAAAAACACATCAGTATCAAGTCAGCTACAAATTCTTGGGGTTTACCAAAACAACGACTGAGCCCCCACAACCGCTATGTGGTGAGGTCATGTCTAATCAGGCAATGAAATCATAATTTACAGCCACATCTGAGAACTAAACACTTGTTATGTGTAGGTTGAACGGCAGACTTTTAAAACAGAAAACGTTCAGAGTACCAGAAGAGTCAAGACAAATTAAAGCTGCGATGCGGATGTCCAGCTCTTCCCTGACTGAATCATATGAGGTATCTTTGCTTGTGGGTAAATCTAAAAAGCTTTTGCAGAGGAACTAATTGTGACAGCAGCTACCATCCTAGCCGAAACCATGTTACACAAAAACGCAGCAAAAGCGATTATAACAGTGCCTTTGTCCAATGACACTGTATGCCGTCGAATTGATGATATGTCTTTGGATATCGTTGGCCAGGTGGTGGAAAAATGAAAGCGGGCTGATAGTTTTGCATTACAATTAGAGGAGTCAACCGACATTAGTGGCAAATCACAGTTAGTTGCATTTGTTCGCTATAAAGACACAAAAGATATTACAGAGCATATTTTGTTATGTAAACCAATACTAGCAACAACCACCGGTAAGGACATTTTCTATGTCGTGGACTCGTTTTTCACGAAGCAGTCGTTGGACTGCCAGCGTTGCTCGCACATCTGCACTGACGGCACAGCGTCAATGACCGGGGGGACCCGTGGCTTCATCTCCTGTGCAAAGCTGGTTAAGCGGAGCAATAAACCAATTCACTGCATAAATTACAGGGAAGCTTCAAAACAAATATGCCCCGAAGTCTTAAATGACGCGGTCATAATCGTAATTTTATGAAATCTCCCCTCTAAATGCCAGGCTGTTCAAAAAACTCTGAGACGACGTGAGATCTGAGCACCAGAAATGACTGCTACATACTAATATTCACTGGCTAAATTATGTTTCATAAAGAATATTGACCTCTGGGTAGTAAATGCCGGGATGGAGATGTCAGCAGTTTCCCTCAGCTGAACACGTGCTTTTTTAATGATGGAGCTGATAAAGTGAGCATTCTACACACAGTACAGACACACTTGGACAAACTTTCCATTGAGTACAAGACCTATTTTCCTGACATTGAAGTTAAGAATACTGCACTTGACTATATAAGGAATCCTTTCGTGGCTACCTGCACCCAGACCGCTCCTGTCAGTCTCTGGGAAAAAAATCATGGAGTTGTCCTCAGATAGAGATTTCAAGATTATGTTTCAGACTGACAAAGATTTGGTGCAATGTTGAAAAGGAGTACCCAGATGTTGGGAAACATGCCCTTTACGAACTGCTGCCTTTTGGATCTATCTATTTATGTGAGCTCTCATTTTCAGCCGGCTCTCCTGTTTTTGCCAAGTGGTTGATATCCTTAGGACAACATCTTGTTGACCCTGAGACAACATTTAAATCAACCAATCAGATTTCTGAAATAAGTTTACAGTTTATTATAAATTTAGTCTTTCAACCAGGATTAGGTGCTTCTAGACCATTGTTTTTCACTTATCATTTCCCTCTGATTTAAGTGGTAAATTATGGTTGGGGTTTGGTGTGGGTTTAGGTTTTTTTTATAAAAATGTTGTCCTTAGATCAACAAAATATGTTTCCCTGAGGACATCAACCACCTACCAACCACAACCGCTTTTCAGCCATGGTACATATAAAGAAAAAAGAGAGAAACAGACTCAGTTTTGAGAAAAGTCTCAATGCAGCTGTTGCCACAGGTCACTTGAACATTGTTGACAGATTAATGTTGCTTACTATAGTACTACAACAGAATTCTATGACAATGAAGTTATGATTGGTTGTGTGTTTTATATTTTTGTATGTATTGAATAATTTGAAAGTAATTTTAAATTGGAAAGTGCTCTGTTTGAGTTGAGGATGCAACAAATACAAATGTTCTTTCTCACAAAGGACAACCTCTTGAACTGTCCAGTCTGGTTTCAAGAGCGGTCATTCCACCGAGACTGCACAGCTCTCAGTCATAGAAGCCCAGAGACTGGCAAAGGCATCCTCTAAATCAGCTGCACTCATCCTCCTGGATCATTCAGAGTATCCTGGGGAGCTGAGGTCTTTGAAACCCAGCATCTCAGTACATGGGTCTCCCAGGGCTCAGTTTTTGGACCGCTACTCGTTTCCATAAATATAAAGTCCCTAGGTTCTGTCATTCGAAAACATGGCTTTTCCTGTCCCTGCAATGCGGATGACATACAGCTCCACCTGTCATTTCAGCCTAATGATCCAACGGTTTCTGAGCGCATCTCAGCATGCCTGGACCATCACCTGCTGCTGAATCTGCAAAAACAGAAGTGCTTGTGATCCCAGCCAACCCGAAGACTCAGCATGACCTTTCCATCCAACTCAATTCATCAACCATTACACCTTCCAGAAAGGCCAGAAACCTGGGACTAGTAATTGATGATCAGCTGAACTTCGCAGACCATGTTGCCAGCACCAGCCAATTCTTTAGATTCATCCTCTACAATATTAGAAAAATTAGACCTTTCCTGTCTGAGTATGTTACGCAAGTCCTTGTACAAGCTTTCGTCCTGTCCAGACTGGACTACTGCAATGCTCTACTGGCTGGTCTTCCATTTTGTAAAACGTCTTGGTTACGTATGTAACCTCAGTTCCCTTTCTGTCGGTCTCTCGACGTTGTGTCGAGAACGACAGATGGGGTTCGCCCTTGAGAACCAATCAACTCTGACTACTATAGAAAAGGCCAATGAAATTTGGCGAATGAAATTTGCATGCCGGACTCCACCCCCGGATATCCGGTATAAAAGGAAGCCGGCGTGCAGCATTCACTTACCTTTTGTTCTGAAGAGCCTGAGAGCCTCTCACGACTGCAGCAGAATACGATACGTGTTTGTGGCATAAGGGACACAACGTCTCGTTCCCTCCATCAGGGAACTGAGGTTACATACGTAACCACGACGTTCCCTTTCTGTCGGTCTCTCGACGTTGTGTCGAGAACGACAGATGGGGTTGCCTATGGAAAACGCCACAACGCTGTATCGCGCCACAATCTCTGGCGAAGCGACGGTAACAAGCCTGGGCGTGTCAGCTCGATGCTTTCGCGAAACCGTAACCTTCCAGTGTGGTGGTCGGGGGGTTCCAGAGCTTTCTTGGAGAAAGATGGGTTCAGCCCTGACCGGTAACCTTTCACGGACGGGGCCTTAGCTCTCTACTGGCGTAACGGCTACCACGATCCAGTGCACCAGCCTCTGTTTGGAGACAGCCTTCCCCTTCTGCTGTCCTCCAACAGACACGGAGCTGGTCAGAGCTTCAGAGCTCTGCGTGCGGTCCAGCACGTACTGGACACAACACTGATCGGGTTGGGTCTTCCTCCCCTATGGGGAGCGCCTGCAAGTTACTCCGGAGGGAGTAGTGGGATCTTCTTGGGCACGCATCCGTGCCTGGGTCTCAAGATAACGTGAGAGTTTCCAGGGCCGAATTTAAGGCAATCCGGGGACACGGAGGATGCTCGGTGGTCCCCTACCCTCTTGAAGGGAGTGAGCGCCGTCAGGAGGGCCGTCTTACTCTGTGAGGAAGATCGGAACCTCCGAGGGGCTCTTGGGGGGGACTGAGGCTCCCCAGTACCACTTAGGGTCCCAAGAGGGTATGGAGCGGAGATGAGGCGGTTTCTGCCTCTCTCGCCCTCTAGGCTCCTGGGGGGGAAGGTGTGCTTCCGCCCATCCCGCGGTCAGCTGTGCGCCAGGATATCCGTGCCGAGGGCAGGGGATGTTACGGGAGGCAAACAGGTTTACCTGGGCCTACCTGAACAGCCTCCAAATGAGCTGGAACTGCGCGGGGCTGGAGTCGCCACTCTCCACGAGGCATAAACTGGCGAGAAAGCACGTCGGCTGTCTAGTTCAGTTTGCCCGGGGTGTGTGTGGCCCACCGGAGGAGGGGTCGAGCAAGTTGTGTTAGCTGCTGTGAGCGGACGCCACCCTAACGATCTGTGTACGCTACAGCTGTAGTTCTGTCCTCGGATCAGCACGTGCTTGTCTTCCACGAGAGGCCGTAGCCTGCTCAGTGCAAGTAGCACAGCCCAAAACTCTTGGCAATTGATATGCCAGCGCAGGCGGGGGTTCGTCCAACGCCCCGCCTGCGTGCCCGTTACACACTGCACCGCACCCCTGCAGGGAGACGTCAGTCGTCACCATGACCTGTCTCATAACCTGCCTAGAGGGACCTGAGTCCGTCGAAAAAGTCATGGAAGACTAGGGGTTATGGTGCGTCGGAAGCAGGGCATCATCACCATGCGCCTGCTGCCGGTGTGCCACGCTCTCCTTGGAACTCGACTCTGAAACCAGTGTTGCAGCGGTCTCATGTGCATCAACCCGCGAGGACGCCATGTGTCCCAGGAGCCTCTGAATTATTTCAGGGGGACCGCTGTCTGCCTAAAATGTTCATTTCAGACAGTTCAACATTGGTTGGGCGCATACTGCGGACAGGTGCGCCGACATGGTGACAGAGTTGAGTTCTATACCGAGAAAGAGGATGCTCTGCACTGGGGAGAGCTTGCCCCTCTCTTGGTTGACCTGGAGTCCCAATCGATCTAGGTGCTGGAGCACCAGGTCCCTTTGTGTACATAACAGATCTCATGAGTGTGCCAAGATAGGCCAGTCGCTGAGATAGTTTAGTACCTGCTCGCCTTCCTCCCCTCAGGGAGAAAGGGCGGTTTCCACGATCTTCGTGAAGACCGTGGAGACAGGGACAGATCGAAAGGGAGGACTCTGTACTGATATGCCCGCCTCTCGCACGCGAACCGTGGGAACGGCCGGTGTCGAGGAGGATCGAGACATGAAAGTAAGCGTCCTTCAGGTCGATTGCCACGAACCAATCCTAACACCTGATAGATGTTAGGAAGCGCCTCTGCGTGAGGACCCTGAACGGCAGCTTGTGAAGGTGCTTTGTTCAGGGTACGCAGACCTTTGCAACCTGCCGTCTTTCTTTGGAATGATGAAGTGCGGGTCGTGACCCACTGAACATCTTGGTTTTGAGGGACGAACTCGATGCCTGTTTTGCCAGAAGGGTGGTGACCTCTACCCGAAGTACGGAGGCGTCCCTGCCTCTGACAGAGGGACAGATGATGCCCCGAAACTTGGGAGAGACTCTGGCGAACTGGATCGAGTAACCAAGACGGACCGCCCTCATTAGCCAGCGAGACAGTGTGTGCAGCTCTCGAGCTCCCAGGGACTGTGACAGGTTGACCAAGGGGATGGTCTGCTTCATCATTCCCACGGGGGGTTCGTCGGCTGGCGGAGCTAACCATGTCGCGGGGGTCCCCGGAGGGAAGGTTGGCTCCGCCTTTTTACCTGCCTGGCGGGACAATGGCACACACTGTCGGTTTGAGAGTGGTGACAGCTGTCGTATGTGTACGACCTCACACCTCACCAGGGTGTGAGGTCGGTTCGCCGTGCACAGTCCAGAGGAGTGTGCGATAGGCTGCAAGTACACCCGGGGAGAACAGAAAACTCTGCGAGTAGTGGGCGCCAAGCCCTGAATAGGGCCCGGCTTTGGTGACGAGGCAGGGGTCGTCCCGTACCGACCGATCAGAGCCGTGGCTGTGAAGGTTCGGGCCCGATGTTTTTCTCCCTTGGGTCTTCCCGTCAGTGTCCCTTCTCGAGAGAAGGTTGCTGATGGGGTGGAGGTTTCCCCCTCGACCTCTGCTTCCGGGGTGCCGCCTGTGGGGGCACAGGAACCGGAGCCGATGTCGAAGGGGTCCTGGATTGAAGGGAAGCAGACATCACGTGAGATCTCGGAGGCCTGTAGGCGGCCAAGTCGCGGCGTGAAAAATTTGGCTAATTGCCACTGTCTGCTTCACCGTCAAAAACTGCTGAGTGCGGTCCTCGACGGTGTTACCAACAACCCACCCTGCGAGATGAGTGCATCAAGAAAGCGGACTTCCCTGGTGTCACTCTTCTGCACAAAGTATAGCCGGGGGTGTCTCTCCTGGACCACTACCGTGGACATCGTCCGACCCAGTGCCCGCGCCGCCACCTTAGTCGCCCGTAGAGCGCTGTCAGTGGCGGCACGGAGATCCTGCATTATACCCGGGTCGGCCTTACCCTCATGGAGCTCTCTCTACGCCCTGGCCTGGCGGACCTGCAGGATGGCCATGGCGTAGAGAGGAGGCAGCCTGGCCCGCGGCAGTGTAAGGCCTCGACACCAGTGATGCCGAAGTCTCACACGCTTTGGACGGTAGGCGTGGCCGATGGAAAAACATGGCACCCGGGGTGGCCGCGGTTTGCACCACGCTCCGACCTCAGGAACCACGCATCCCCGGGTTAGCATGGATGACATCACTTCTGCTTCCTCCTGAACTCGACCGCTGTGGGTGGAGCTCGGATTCAGAGTCGGATGCCAGTCTCCCTCCGATGCTGCGAGCGACATCTCATCCACGTCACACATCGTTTCCGAGTGTGTGCGTGAGAATCCGGACGGTATGCCACCGCTGGTTGTGGAACGTTCAGAAGAGCGAATCGGGGTGCGATCGGCCCGTGAGCACTTGGCTGGTGGGTTTACGTTCGCAGAGTTCCCCATATCACTAACGCTGCTAACGTGGGTGGTCATCGGGGCCGTAGCCACAGATGTCACAGCCCAGGTAGCAGACGAAATGGTGGCTGGTTCCCGTAGGAAGACAGCCACCCGTGACCGCAACTTCTGAATGACAATCTGCCCGCAGTGCAGGCAGATGTGTCAACGAACGCTGCTTCAGCGTGCTGGACGCCCAGACGCCTAACACAGCGATCGTGTCCATCCCCCTCCTCGATGAGGGTGCCGCACCCAAGAGAATAGCGGGACATGCCGTGCTGGAGAATGCTCAGTCAGTCCTGAAAAGGACTTTTTTAGAAAAAATCTCTAACACCTCCGGAACCGCCGAGACGCCCAGGGGAAGGTCGCTGCAGGTAGGGACGATCTGCTGCAACACATCGTAGATCCGGCAGAAGAAGAAGAAGAATTCATTGAATTCGTTCTGTTCGTAGTCATGAGCGAAGGCTCTGAAGAACAAAAGGTAAATGAATGCTGCACGCTGGCTTCCTTTTATTCCGGATATCCGGGGGCGGAGTCCGGCATGCAAATTTCATTCGCCAAATTTCATTGGCCTTTTCTATAGTAGTCAGAGTTGATTGGTTCTCAAGGGCGAACCCCATCTGTCGTTCTCGACACAACGTCGAGAGACCGACAGAAAGGGAACCAGATCTCCTCAGATGATCCAGAATACAGCAGCAAAAGTGGTCTTCAATGAGCCGAAGAGAGCACACATCACTACTCTCTTGGTTAGGTTGCACTGGCTCCCTAAAGTCTCTCGCTATAGTATTCTTATACTGTGATAGGCTGACTGAAACCAGTTTTTACTGCACCTATGAATTGTTGTTCATTTGCTGCACAAATTGCTTCTATTGTTTTGTCCTACTTTGTACCTCGCTTTGGATTAAAGCGTCTGCTAAATGACTAAATGTAAATGTTATAAACTGATGTTCATGGGGTCTGTACTTCAGGTTTTTATCACTCTTCACTCTCTATTAGATGTCATTTTTAGTGTCTTGCATCTTAAGGTTTGTTTATTCAGGCGCTTGTCTTTGCACTGCGAGTTTCTGGTGACTCCACACGCATCTCCCAAAACTGGGGAAAGCGGTGCCTCACGTCAAAACACTCACGGGGCGAGCATCATTGTGAGTTTTTTAATGCATGTTCACCTTGGCTCACCTGAAGTTAAAACTATCAACAGCCTCACAATCGGATCACTGAATTGGATCACTATACTTTGGGTCGCGCCAGCACACCCTGTTACGCCATTGGTCCTCTGTAATGAGCACCTGTTGTTTTTATATTAATGATATGTCATTTGCTCAGGGGTGGCCTTTGCAATTCGGAGACCCCCAACACTCACCTGTGATGAAATATAATAATATAATATATAAATATAGTCCATTTTATAAAGTATTTTATTTAAGATTTAACTCTTAACAAGTATTGTTAAAATGAGTCAATTTGTTTATACTGAACTAGTTTCCTTGTCATTAGCTTTAGTTAATAAACAAATCTTTTTAACAGATTGTGATTTCCACAATAACATTTTGTAAATTTTGGATCCTTAAATAATGCATACATTATTGTTTTAGTAGAATAGAAGTATAAGTACTACAGCCGACAGTCGTTGTCTCCGGTCATCCATTCAATTGAATTGAATTCGACCCACTTGATTCAATCAGTAAGGAAACACTGATATCTGTTGATCAAAGACTATGAGGGTCTTTTAATATGATTTTGGTGAAAGTTTTGCCTCAAGCCCCTACAACACTGGTGTGTCCGCAACCTTTCTAATGCGAGTGGAGTGACCCCATGGCAAAGGCTGCTACTGCACATGCTCCTCAGACTCATTTCTCTCAAAGACAAAACAGCCTTTTGTCCTTTTTATTATTTATATTCTTATTATGCACTTTATGCAATTAAAATGATATCTTAATACATTATACAATTGTAATAAGACATCACAGATGTAACCTCTGCAGTTTAAAGATGGCTTTTGTTGATGTTGATCATGTTTTACTGTCTACGTGTTAGTGTTCTTATTTGCTGAATTAATTAATTAAATGTACTGTAAGTATTTGAAATAAAAGACACTGCATTAGTGTCAAATATGTTCCTGTGGCTCAGCGGTAGAACATTGCTTCAGCAGCTCAAAAGCTCGTTGTTTCAATTACCGGGGAACACATGTGTTAATAAGTCACGTCTGCCAAATGCATAAAATGTAAATGTTTATGTGATAAAAAAAATCACCTTACAGGAAAAGTTAATTTCTGTTTGACTGAAAGTTTAATTGATCATTTTAAAAACGAAAATTAAAATGAATCGTTTAGATCGAATAATCTACATTTGCCATGTTGCTCTATCTTAGCTTGCTACATCACCAGGGTGGAGGCTTTAGTGTAGTGAAGCTTCATTTCATGTCGAGTAACTGTTCACTCAGCTCACTACATTTTCCAAGTAGCTGCCCAACACTGGATATAAACTCAGAATCTGCATTTCTATCATAGCGTACAGCGAGACATCATTGAAGTCAAGAGAATGTATGTATACACTCTTTATTCCGTTGTGATGTGATATGATTCCGCTGTGAACTTTGCTTTGTAAATGTCATTGTGTTCTGCACTAGATGTAGATGACGTCCCTTGTGTGTGCAAACAGGATTATGACCTGAGTCAGCTGCAGCAGGCAGAACTAGAGAATCATGGCATCGGGTCCACTGGTGTACGCAGACTGAACGAGAGACCGCTGCACCCTCAACCCCAGTATCCTGTCAGATCCACCGCGCCCCATCTTGGAGATATTGAAGACTTCATCAGTGAGGTGGAATAGCATTAAACAAACAGTATTTGATTGACTGTTGGTACGCGAGTATAGAGGATGTTTTATATTATGTCACTACAGCTAACTGGACCCAAGATCCTTTTGTAGCCCATTTCTGCTGTTAGTCACTCAGCAACAGAACACACAAGCATTAATTGACAAGTCATCAGATGATGAGCAGAAAGTGAAGTGTTTGAGTGTTTAACACACTCTTTGTGTTGGCAGGGTCTGAGAGCAGCTGACCAGGATCCTACCGCTCCTCCATATGACTCACTCTTAGTGTTTGACTACCAGGGCAACGGCTCTACAAAGGGATCGCTCAGCTCAATCACTTCCTCCTCCAGCGGTGATGGTGACCAGGATTATGATCATCTCAATGACTGGGGTCCACGCTTCAGAAAACTTGCTGACATGTACAACGGTGGCACAGATGAATGAAAACAAGGAACACCTAGAACGGTGGTGCCCAAACTCAGGGCAGGAGGACCAGTGCACCGTTCTCCTAAATTCTGCAGGACACATTGGCCCTCAGGACCGAGTTTGGGCACCCCTAGACCAGAACAACATAGCTTTCCTCTATTCAACCAATGGAGGACAGCTTCTTGGGTTTATATATATATCTATTCAGGCAAACGCGACAACCCAAGACTTAAAGTAACGCCTAAATTCCTATTTAATGCAAACATGCTTGAGCCTTGTTCTTAGAGGATGCTTTAGAGAACTGTCAACGGTCACGACGTGCTCAGCTACACTTGATTTTTACAGGACAGAAAATGTCAGGGGAGTGTTCACCTAATAAAATTAGAATGAAAATCTGTTAAAAACTTCAAAATATGGACACCAGCACACAATCCATTATACAAAAATACCCAAATATGTAAAGAACATGTAAACAGGTTTGCAATTTGAAACTTCATGGTAAAATGGTTGTTTTTTCTACAACATTGAAATTATTTTTTCCACAAACTTTCAAACTCACTTCATGTGTAAAAAAGCTATCATTACATTCACTAAGGGGCGGGCTGTTACAGGTTTGTTGAACTTCTTCTATCTTGAAATATATCAGTGTGATTGTTTTGTCTCGAGATGCACACCATTACATAACATTACATAGTGATGCTTTCTCATAAAAGTATATTTTTAAAAACAACTTGAATATGTAAGAGATTATCCACAGCTAGCTGTGCAGTTAAGGATTGTATCTGGAATCTAGAAGAGTTTTCTGGAAGATTGTCAAATCTCACCCTGTTGACTCACATCAGATAGTATTTATTTTCCCTACTATGGCAGTAAATGGTGGGTGAGATCTGACATTCTTCCAAATATCTTCCTGTGTGTTCAGCAAAACAAGGACATTTATACAGGTTTGGAACAATCTGAGGGTGAGTAAATGAAGATAGAATTGTAATATCTGGGTGTGTTGGGGAAACTTCTCTGAGAGATGAGACCAAAGAACAGAGAGTGGAACAATAATCTCTCATTTAAGTCATCTGCTGACTCATGTTACAATGTTATCCACAGCTTCACGGCCATGCACATCTTCCATTCTTAATAACACAAGACATTATTCGTTCTACAGAACTGATTGTTCTCTGACCTCGATCCAGGCCTCTGCTTTGGCATATGAAAGAGAGAAATCACTTACAATCTCACTTGTGTTAGTCAAAGTAAATGCATATTCTTACATTAGTTTGCATAAGCATAAAAAAATCTACATTTCCTCTACAGGTGAAGTATCCCTTCAATGATCGAAAAAATATTGAAAGATGTACTATAAACATTTTACATGTTCTTTCTGTATTTTGAAAAATTATTTCAGATAAGCACAGATGCCAGTTTTCTCTAGTTCAGCCCCATTTCAGTAATTATACCCTAGTTTTATGGATGAAGATAAAAAATACAGCTAACTAACACAATGAAACATAATAGGAACATGATGACATTATGAGAAACAAATCTACAGTATATACAGTTTCAAAAGGTTGGCTTGATGTAGTGGTTTTGGGATGAAAATGCAAATGCAGCATTTGGGATTGGAAAGATTTGACAGGCTTTGTAGAAGAGCGTATGTAATGCAATGAAAACTAGATAAGGATTAACATTGTTATCGTACAATAAAATCTCAAATGTCAATTTATAATAAATAATGAGCGTGTACTGTTCATATCTTTGTAAACAATGTTTTCCACTGTTGATCTGGGGGCTCATAAAACGCAAAAATCCACGGCAACGTTCACATTTATAAAAACGCTCTTTGAGGTGGAAAAGTGTTTAGCACCACGTCAGGCTCTGAACAGACGGACACACTTTTGCATCTCAGAGTGCTGCAGGTTTTTGGAAATATAAGCCATTCCAGCCGCTCGTATGGATTGGCCGTTGAAAAAATTTAGGACAGTTTCTACACAACATTTTATAAATGAGGACCCTGGACTGGGATGAAAGTGCCTGGAGAAATTCTTTTTGAGATGGATGCAGTATTGTTACAGGTGTTCATGGATGTCAAGCGTGTGAATTGCTTTGTGTTATTTTTGAGACCTTCGTGCCAGGTTTTGATTCACAATGATCTTTTCATCCTCCAATCACAGCACTCTTTACTGAACTGAATCAAGGGCCTCAGCGCTGCGGTGTGATGTAGCGCCGGTCACAATATACTTCTATTGACTTACTTACATACACATGCAAATGCAGCAAACCGGATAGTGTGAAGTTTTCACTGTGTTCCAAAGTTCAAGTTTGGTGAAGTCTGACCAACAGTAGATGGTTATGCTTTTCAGGAAATGCTAATATCACAGAGTCAACATTTTTTACAAATACAGCTTTAAAACCATGAACACAAAAATAAAAGTGAAAATACGTCAGAATGCATGATGTGTAAATAAAAACTACCCAGCGTTTTTTCATCAATGGTTGTTATTGTTGCTATGGTTGCTACCCATGCACGCAGGGTTCTCCGAAGACGCTCTTAAAAAGGATGTGTTAATTATTAATACGTTATTTGTGTTATGCCATTTTAACACATTATCTGTGAAATAAATGAAGGATAAGTGCCCATGTTTTTAGGGTGTACTGAAAGTCTAATGTGACCGCCGATTCAGTTTCAACACAAGGCAGGAGGCTTTCTTCACTCACAAGTAAGTAAAGACCACTTGTTATATCTTATGCCACTTTATTATTTAGAAAATATTTATAAGGATTGTTTTTGTTAATCATTTTTGTTAAATAAATATATATCTATGCATGTGTATGTTTTTATAAATACAAAACTAATATGAACAGTACACAGACATATATTATGTAAACACAAAATTCAATTCTTGCATGTTTGTGTTTGGAAAGTGCTCCATACTAAAAATTGAGGATACGGTGGTAAAATTGTCATGATGTGGTTTCATCTAAAGTGAATCTGTCAAATCAATGATGTGCTATAGCATTAGTCATTTTACTTTTACTAACTCAGGTAATACAGGACGAGATACAAAAGTGCAGTCATAATGTGTACACAATAGGGCTGCATTTAACGATTATTTTAATAATCGATTAATCTATTGATAATTTTTTCGATTAATCGATGAATCGGATAAAACCATAAACCAAGAAAAGCATTCATTTCCAACCCTTTATTCAAAAACAGAACTAAAATCTTTAGAAAGTGCACAAACATGTTGCTCCTTGAACATCCCTGAGCTGTTATAATAATAATCAAATAAAAATGGACTAACACAAAAAACATACACATGTATGCTTTACATCTGGCAAATATATAGACTTTTTTAAAATAAAGTGCCACCTGAGCTGCCAGAACAATAAATAATTTATAAAAAATAAAGAACAATACAAATCAGAAAATTTAACAGGATTTGTTTGAATGTCAGAACTTGTTCTCTACACTACACTGCAGACAGACACTCGCAGATGCACACACACGCAGATGCACACACTCGCAGACGCACACACTCACAAACTCTCAAACTGACCAATACACACACACACACTCTCTCTCAAGTTCACTTGAAGCTTATTCATTAAATTATTACCATCATTGTAGTAAGTGCAAGCTTCATTTATACACCACATTTAAACAAAGCTTAAGATGACCGAGTGCTATAAAAGAACTTTAAAATTAAATTAAAAAGTACAACACACACAAATATATTTGTCAATAATAACCTATATGGGACAAAGCACAGAATATACACTGCAAAAATTGCTTTTCTAACTTCATAGTTTTGTCCAAATATCAAAAAAATCTTAAATCAAGATACATTTACTAGACACATGAAATAGCATAAGAAATGATGTCTTGTTTTCTGAAAAAACACCTCAAAATGAAGTGATTGTTTTCTTAAAACAAGCAAAATTATCTTTCAATGGGGTACGAAAAATAATCTTAATGAGATATAATTTCAAACAGAAGTTTTAAGCATCACTTAATTTTCTCAGGCCATTTTTCTTGTCTAGTAATCTTGATTTTTTTTTAGATACTTGGACTGGAAACGAGAAATAAATTACTAAGTAAGAAAAGCTGTTTTTGCAGTGTAGCTATACATGACAACATATTGATAAATGAATGGTTCAAAAAAGGCGAGTGAATAAAAACGTGTTTTTATTCTTGCAATGCAAAGTGCAAAGTAACTATACCACCCCTGCTTCACTACTGTTATTAACGAGCTAACGCTAACTTGTCATGCTTGTCAAGCTGGATAGCGAGTAAACATCCGCACCAGAGACATTACGTTCCTCACTTCAAAACGGAACAAAAGTAGGATTCTGTAATGACTTAACCTGCTGTTGAACTACCTTCCTCCTCATCAAAGACTCCAACATGTTTGCGTTTCAGGTGCTGGATCATTGTCGTGGTGCTCCCGTGCCATGTCGCTTTTGCATATTTTACAGTTAACACACTTTTCCTGTTTATTTAGTGTGAAATGCTCCCGCACATTGGATGACTTTGGTCGCGCTGATTTCTCTGCCTCCGCCATGTATCTTTCCTCGTTTTTTTTATTTTTGCTCCGCCCTGTGTATGAGGCGCCGAACTCTGCTAGTATCAGTGCGCGAGATCAACGTTGTTCAAAGTCAACAGCGAGAGATGTGAAACTCTGCTGAATATACATTGTATTGTGAACATATAGTGGAATAAAACTCGAAATAAAACATACATTAAAGAAATAAAATATAAAATCACTTTCTCTGTTCTCATTTCTCATCAAATCACATAAATGCAGAGAAATTATAAACTTAAATAACCATCTTTTACATATTTTGTATAAGTGAAATATCAAAATAGACAACGCACACCTCAGTTACACAGGTACACAGGAGCACATAGCACGTGTGTTAATGCTAATATTCAACTCGGAACATGACAAATCTGAATATAACACATACCTGGGACAAACACGACCAAAAGCTGGTTAAAGGACAGTGCATCAACGTTGTTCAAAGTCTTGAATGAAAACTGAGATACTGAGTTCATAAGCAGGTTACACACACACACTTCATTTTATCATTTGCAAATAACACATATTTGCCTCGACTGACAGACATATGAAGTAAACTTGCGTGTAGTATAAAAGTCCAACCTTACACTTGAAATCAATCTAAACTCATTGTTTATGACGCAGCGCTTATTGATGCGACTTACCAACAGCGAGAGATGTGAAACTATGCTGGTGGTGACGTAGCTCCGCCCTTAATATCACACATGCTAATGCAAGTGACGCAACAGCCTATGTCGAGTTTTCCCAATTTATGCATGAATTTAACAACATTATTGTGAGAAAGTGGATTTCGGCCTTGTCCCGCACATAACCTAAACTGATGTTTTATGCTTTATCTGATCAGTCTCACGATGAGTTGTGCTTATCTGTTTTGTCTCACGATGAGTAATACCCAAGAGACATGTCTAACACAGACTGGATGACAGAACTCCGGTCACCGTGCCCTTGAATGTTCTAGATGATGGAGAACAGGGAACTAGAATATGCTGTCTTAACAAAATAATATGATCCGAGGTCTTGTGATCTTGATACGAAGTCTGGTGATTTTCCATGACCGAATGTTACTTCCTGTTTTATGCATATAAATGATACCCCTAAGATGTAATAAACTTGGGACTCTGATTGAACTGCACATCTCGTGTCTGTGTCATTCTTGGTCTCCTGGATCCAGAAACTCTGAAGCTTCAATCGACTCGACTCTTCAACTTAGAATAATTGAACTTAGATTTAGGGGACAAGTAAGAAATAATCTTACAGTTTGGGGGCTCGTCTGCGAAAAGAGTGGAGACATCATCCCTCTTAAGAACCACGAGAACAGAGACCTGAGCTGAGGCAAGCACACCTGACGATCGGGCACAGACCTACATTAAAAGGGGTAAGTGTGTTTCTATACAGTTCTTTTTGACTTGTAGAAATCTAACGCTTACCCTGTAGGATTCTTGTGTAATTAATATTTCGTACAGACGAAATGGGTTTTTCAATTCATGTTAGTGGAAATTCACTTTTCCATTGTTGTGACAATGCGGCTGGCAACAGTAGTTAATTAATCAATTAATTATTAACGCAAGAATATGAATGGTAATGCAGTACTGATCACACTGTAATTTGGGATCGTGGTGTCAGCTTGGCTACTCGGAGGAAAAAGGCTCTGTTACTCGAAATTGAAAAATTGATTTATTCAAAGGTTGAATATAAATTGGGGAAATTTATTATTAGTATTATCACAATTGATGATATATTGATATATTGTTATCAGGAAAAAGACGGTGAATTTAAGATCACCCCAGATCACAATATAATATATGCAATATTGTTGAAACTGTCAGTCGATCGAATACAAAGAGTTTTTTGCTGCTATTTTTGTTTTGTCTGTCTTGTTTTTATCACTGCCATTTTTGAAGTGTAAGATGGGGAGTTCTGTTTCAAGGCCACTGCCTGGCGAAACGCCAGTTGCATTTATGTACAGAAATAGTCAAGGGTTTTATACAGATCCATATGTTAGCAATCTTGCAGGATGGTCAGAGGGTATGAAACCGCAAATGGATCCCTATCCGAGGGATGGTTCATTTTCTGATGAAGATATGGCTTTGTCAAAGAGCATGGTAAAAGAAGGTTGGGGAGACCCCCTGTGGGATTATCCATACATGAATAAAGCTTATGCCGTATGGAAAGACATGAAAAAGGTCTGGGACCAAGGTCCCGAAAAAGCACAAATTGTTGCGTATGTTGCAAACCAAAATCAAGGGCCTTTAGAAAAGCCGCCCGCATACTCTGCCCCTTGCCTAAGCCAGATTGTTCCCTCTGCACCCCTGCTCACAGCAAAACCCAAAATTGTTGCAAAAATTAACACTAAAGATCAGGAACAACCAGTCGATATTACACCGCCCAAAAAACCGGTGAGACGATGTATTGATAATAAACCTGACACAACGGAGAGACCGCAAAATTCAATGGTTTGGGTGAGGGCTGGAAACACGCTAAATGTAAGGCCGTTACGAATGTCTGACATGGAAGCAATCTGTAAAAGTTTGCCTTCACCGCAAGAAGCGGGAAAATATGTCTCAATTTTGCAAACACACACAAGGTATTCACATTTTACTGGAGCTGATTTCAGAGCAGTGTTGCTGAGAACACTAGAAAAAGATGTGACAGAAGAAATGTTGATTGAAAAATGTCCCGCATTGGCAATTGCAAATGATAAAATCACAAGCGTAGGGTCAGCTGCAAACCCACATGTGTTGTTTTGGGAAACATATACAAATGTTGAAATATTTTTTGCACAGCTGAGAGTGTTTCTTGATGAACGATTAGGCAGCCAGCAGGATTTATCCTTTGCCGCAAGCACTAAACAGGCTGTTAAAGAACCGGCAGCTCAATTCTTTGTGCGTTTTAAGAAAGCGTGGATTGAAGATTCTAAATTGCCATTAAATAATGAGATAAGGCCTTTGTTTGTTAACACTTTGTTAAATAACATGAATGCAAAACAAGCGCAATTGATTAGGATCACAACGTCAAACTTGCATGACATGACTCTAGATGCTCTAGGTAAGCGAATCAGGGAGCTTGATGCTTCTGGTGGGTTTGCAATCAAATCTGAGGGTGCAATGTTTGCAGGCTTTCGTGGAAAACGGAACAATGAGCAGAATTTTGAAAATCCACAGCAGCCACACTCTAGCCAAAAGAGGAAGTCAGAAAGTGGCAAAAAAGGCCACTACAAACGACAGTGCAGACAATTGCGGAACTATGTGTCACCCAAGCCTATTTCTGGCGACACACACACACAGCAGCGCGCACCACAGAGTAGAGATGATAAGACTGGAGATTCACAATTATTCCTGATGCTCCATTAAATCTTTTAGGCCGTGATATGATGCATAAATTAGGCATGGATATTAAGTTTACTGATAACAAGGTTGTTTTTTCTCTTCTGTCTAGTCTACAGGCATCCGTCGATCCTTTGCCAACAGGTGGACAGCCAAGCGGTTCACAAGCCCCTGCCTCCGGTGGCAGCGTGCCTACACGGGTAGACTCCATGATTAACCCTTTGTTATGGTCTCAGTTCAAGGATGACACTGGTTTCATTGACACGGAACCTTATAGGGCTAAACTGAAAACTAACAAGCCTGTCTACATTAAGCAATACCCTTTGTCTAAAGATAAGGAAGTTGGTATTACGCCATTGATTGAAAATTTTGTCAAACAGGGTGTCCTCAAACTAACACATTCACCATATAACACACCAATTAATCCTGTAATGAAAGCTGATGGGAAAACTTGGAGATTAACTCAAGATTTAAGAGCAGTAAATCAGTTAATCATACCTCTTGCACCAATTGTGCCAGATGTTTTGACTGTTATGAATTCTGTGCCACACTCACACAAGTATTTTACAGTAATTGATTTGTGTGCAGCTTTTTTCTCTGTGCCTGTACACCCAGATACTCAGCCTTTGTTAGCTTTTACATTTAAAGGACAGCAATATACATGGAAACGCCTTGCACAGGGCTACGCAGACTCACCCGCTGTCTTCTCTGCAGCAGTGCACAGAACTTTGGCCAAAATGAATGATTTGCCTTCAACAGTGTGTGTGCTTCAGTTTGCAGATGATATCCTCGTGTCGGGGGAGACTGAGGAGGACTGTGAAAAAGCATCTGTTATTGTTTGCAATGTACTTGCTGAGACAGGATTCAAAGCCTCGAAGGACAAAATGCAATGGGTAAAGACTAAAGTGACCTATTTAGGACATGTGCTGATGCAGGGTCTTAGAGCAATATCCACAGATAGGGTCCAGCTGATCAGAAAGGTTAAGTCCCCACTAACAGTGCAGCAGCTACAAAGCTTTCTGGGACTGATTAACTATTGTAGACAGTGGATACCTGACTGTGCGATTCACGATAGGCACCTGAGGGGTCTGATTGATCACAAAACTCCGCCAAACACACCGTTGAAGTGGACTGCGGAAGCTGATGAACATTTCAATGCTTTGAAAACAGCCATCACGACAGCACCAGCACTGGGCCTGCCGGACTACACCAAGCCTTTTCACTTGCATGTTAGGGAGACAGATGGTGCGGCTCTGGGGGTCCTCTTGCAAGAGCATGGCTCCACATATAGGCCAGTTGCATATCTGTCTAAAAAGTTAGATAACATAGTCACAGGTATGCCAGCATGTCTTCGTGCTGTTGCGGCTGCTGCTCTGATTGTACAGATGGCTGAGAAAACTGTGCTGTCACACCCTTTAACATTATATGCGTCCCATCAGGTTGGTGCCATTCTACATAACATGCAGACACAACATATGACAGCGCAAAGACGCTCAGGTTATGAGGCTACTCTGTTGGCAACGAAGAATCTTAGCATTCAACCTACAGCAAACATTAACCCGGCTTTGCTGAGTCTTTTGGGTATGGTAGACATGGCTGATTATAATGTTGAACATGATTGTATCTTTGAACTGACTACCTCTTATATTTCTAGGGTCGTATCTCTGTGGCTACGCTGTGGTTTCCGGGTCAGGAGAGGTAAAAGAAGCTTTTGCTCTAGACTACAATTCGGCACAAGCAGCAGAGTTGATAGCATTAATACGGGCCTGTGAGCTGATGACAGGAAAGAGAGTGACAATTTTTACTGACTCTAAGTATGCGTGGAGTGTTCTTCACCATTATGCAAAAATGTGGGAAGCAAGAAGTTTCACAACTGCTGATGGAAAGCCAATAGCACATGCAAATCTGATAGGACAGTTGACTGAGGCAGTTCAGCTCCCACTCGAAGTGGCCATAGTAAAGGTCAAGGGTCATGCTTCAGGGGAGGATGAACAGGCTATAGGCAACAGGTGGCCTGATCAGGCCGCAAAAACAGCAGCTCAAGCTCAGATTAAATCACCATTTCATAAGAAAGATGAAACACAGGTAGCAATGACAGTGCACATAACGAATGTACCTGACATTGACATGAAGATCCTGCAAAGTCAACCAACACAGGGAGACTTAGAGCATTGGAGCAAAAATGTTTGTGCTCCTGACACAGAAGGAATCATAAGAGATGAACAGGGTAGGATTGCACTACCAAAATTAGGGTTAATTATCCTAATTAGACATTACCACGGGCTATCTCACACCAGTTGTGCAAAAGTAGTTCAAGCAATTAATCGATTGTATTGCATTGCTGATGTTCATAAGACTGCAAAGCTTATGTTGGATGCATGCTTAACATGTGCTCAGGTAAATCCGCACAAATCAGCTAAGCACGATGCATTGACACATCCGGAAGCTCCTTTTCAACACCTACAAATTGATTTCACGCACATGCCACCAATAGGTAATTTAAAATATCTTTTGGTAATTGTTGATCGATTCTCAAAGTGGCCTGAAGCATTTCCATGCACAAAGGAAGATGCTAAAACAGTTCATTTTAATATTCCGTACCATCCGCAAAGTGCAGCAGTCGTGGAAAGAAGTAATCGAACACTAAAAACACGCCTGACAAAAGCGGTACTTGAAACAGGGAAAAAGTGGGTTGATCTGTTGCCCGCAGTTTTGACAGAAATAAGAATGACTCCATCTTCCACGACAAAATTTTCTCCTTTCGAGGTACTAATGGGTAGACCTTTCCCGACCCCGTGGGTCAAAGGCCGGTCTGGTATTTCTTCCTTAGGTGACTTGGAGGTGATCCAGGAGGACTACGTGACTTCCCTAGTCGAAAAGTTAAATTGTATATGTGCTGATGTTTCTTTGTGCCTTCCTCTTCCCTCAGAGCAGCCTACTCATAACTTTGTTCCAGGACAGAAAGTCTTTGTGAGAAGTCTGAAGCCAACAAGGGTTGGAGAATCAAAGTACCACGGACCAGCGACTGTGATTGCTGTCACACGGACAGGAGTTCTGACGGACCACCAGCCACAGTGGATACACGCTTCGAGACTGAAGTTGTGTCTTCAGGAGAGCAGGCAAGCTCCAATTTAAAATAGAATCTCACAAAGGGGATTCACCTTGCTGCACCTCAGGGTGGAGAAAGCACTGACTAAGCTGAGGAAAGAACTACCTTTTGTGAGGTGGGGGTTACCCAAAGCAAGAAGATATAAGATATAAGGCCCATTGAGCCAACAGTGCTGACTCCTTAGCTTCCCCTGAAATGCACCGAGGGCCAAATTAAAAATTGTCAAAAGGAAAAATTGCTATCCTAAAGTGGAAAATTTCCTATGGATTTCTTTGATATCATTTCTTACAGTATTTCTACTATGTTTTGTACTTTAAAGGGACAAAGGCCTGTTTATTAAGACCGTTGGTCTGAAAGTGGCCATTGTGAGAAAGTGGATTTCGGCCTTGTCCCGCACATAACCTAAACTGATGTTTTATGCTTTATCTGATCAGTCCCCAATACCCAAGAGACATGTCTAACACAGACTGGATGACAGAACTCCGGTCACCGTGCCCTTGAATGTTCTAGATGATGGAGAACAGGGAACTAGAATATGCTGTCTTAACAAAATAATATGATCCGAGGTCTTGTGATCTTGATACGAAGTCTGGTGATTTTCCATGACCGAATGTTACTTCCTGTTTTATGCATATAAATGATACCCCTAAGATGTAATAAACTTGGGACTCTGATTGAACTGCACATCTCGTGTCTGTGTCATTCTTGGTCTCCTGGATCCAGAAACTCTGAAGCTTCAATCGACTCGACTCTTCAACTTAGAATAATTGAACTTAGACTTAGGGGACAAGTAAGAAATAATCTTACAATTATTTAAACTCCGTTACATATATAACGCTTTTCACAATGTGCATTGTTCCACAGCAGCTTTACAGGAGCAGATAAGACAATAACAGAAAGGTAAAACAAAGCCCAGTGCATGGTGTTTATAGAACAAGCAAGATCATTCTAATAAATAATATCTAATTAATAAATAAATGCAGTCTCCCGGTGAGCAAGCCAACACTGCCCTGCTGTGGCGGGGAACCCAAACTCCAATGATTGATTAAGAGAGAAAAAAAACCTCGGACGAAACCAGGCTCAGCCGGGAGGGCCAGATCCCCTCTGACGTGTCATAGCTGCACTCAGTGACCCCGACCAAAAGTCACAGAGCAAATATCCACGAGGAAGAGGGAGAGCTCACCATCTGCAACCCAGAAAGTCCCACTCACCGAAAACCGTGCAAATTCAACCCGTTCCCACTCCCACGATCGACACCAGAAAACAGAGGAACAACCAGGGAAAATAGGCATGTTGTAACTTTATTCCTCTGTTGTCCGACATCGACCACAAAACAAGGCCAAACCGGACCCACACAGCCCCAGCAGATGAATCCCCACAACCACAACCAACGAGGCCCCTCACTCGCCACAAACACCCACCCAGGAACCTCAAATCAGGGCCACTGAATGCAGCTATAACTTCAAACTGCTGACATGTGATGCAAGTTTAGCATTAAACACCAAGCATTGTAACTTCAGCATTAATGTTGTCAGGGCCGGGACTAGAACTCGGGTCTCCCGTGTTGTGAGTGAACACTATACACCAAAGCCACTGAGGAATGGTGAACCCAAAGAGAGACGCACACACAGATGTTTATGAAGCAAAAAATAAAGCAGTTCCTTTAAATCCTTGAGGCACAGGTAGGAAGGGTAACAAAAACAACTCCGCAGAGGTCAAGCAAAAAAAAATAAAGTTCTTATATAGAAACTTAACTAAAAATACTGGTAATCCAGATAATAAACACGAAACGGGAAAAAAGGGTAACTTAAACAACTCAGAAAAAGTAGATAGAAAAATAATAATGATGTCCTCACAGAACTCCAAAAAGCAACAACACATGAAGACACAACACTCGAGACTAGGGAACTTGGCTACAAAACGTCAAAGACTGAGCAACGAGACAGGGAACAGGGACCAACTTAAATACACAGGGGACAAATGGGGAACAGGTGAAAACAATAACACTAGGGAACACCAAACAAGGAGACAGTGACATCCAGTGGCTGGAGACTGAAACAAGTCCTAGATCCTGACAGGGCCCCCTCTCCTAGGAACGGCTCCTGAAGTTCTTCTCAGCCTGACCCTACCTCCGAGCGTTAAAATCCCTTATGAGATCGGGGTCCAGGATACCTCTAGCCGGAACCCAGGAGCGCTCCTCGGGACCATACCCTTCCCAGTCGACAAGGTACTGTATGGACCTCTTAACCCTGCGTGAGTCCAGTATGCGGTGGACCGTATACGCCGGCTGACCCCAACAATGCGTGGCGGAGGTGGAGGTTTATCTGGGGGAGAGAATGGAGAACACAGAACAGGTTTGAGGAGAGAGACATGGAATGTGGGATTTATACGGAGAGACCTAGGTAAGTGTAGCCGGTAAGTGACAGGGTTTACTCTCCTAGCAATTTTGAAGGGCCCAATGAATCTTTGGGCCAACTTCTGGGACTCGACTCTGAGGGGAAGGTTCTTAGTCGAGAGCCATACTTTTTGTCCCTGTCGAAGACTCGGGGCAGGACGGCGTCTGCGGTTTGCTTGCCTCTGGTATTGCTTGACTGCCTTGAGTAGTCCCTGACGGGCCCTAGACCACGTCTGGCGACAGCGTCAAACAAATCTCTGGGCAGAGGGAACCCCAACATCAGCCTCTTGGTCAGGGAACAGACCGGGAGGATAGCCGAATTGGCACTCGAAAGGGGAGACGCCTGTTGCAGAGTTTCGCAAGGTGTTATGGGCATATTCAGCCCACATGATGTATTGAGCCCAGGAAGAAGGATTCTTAGTGGTCATACACCTCAACATAGTCTCTAGATCCTGGTTAACCCTCTCCGTCTGACCGTTGGACTCTGGGTGGAAGCCTGATGAAAGGCTTACAGCAACTCCGAATAGGTGGCAGAATGGCCGCCAGAAGCGGGAGGAGAACTGAGGATCTCGGTCCGAAACGATATTCAGTGGGATACCAAATATTCGGAAGACGTGAGTGCTGATAAACTCTGCGGTCTCTCGGGTAGAAGGCAACTTGGGTAAAGGAATGAACCTCACAGCTTTGGAGAACCTATCCACAATCACCATAATAGTTGTGTTGCCTTGGGAAGGAGGAAGACCGGTAACAAAGTCCATAGAGAGGTGGGACCAGGGCCTCTTGGGGATGGGTAAAGGATGTAGGAGGCCATGCGGTGCCTGGTGCGTATCCTTCCCCTGATTACAGGGAGCACAAGCGCTGACAAAACCCTTAACGTCTTGCTTGATGGTAGGCCACCAAAACCTCCTCTGGAGGAACTCGAGAGTGCGATTAGTTCCTGGGTGACAGGTCAGGGGAGAGGAGTGACCCCACTGGAGAACCTGAGCCCGAGCTCTTTTGGGTACAAAGAGGCGATTGGCCGGACCTCCTCCTGGGTCTGGTTCTTGGTTCTGGGCCTGCCTGACCAACCCCTCAATCTCCCACCGTAACGGAGCCACAATCTTGGAGCTAGGAATTATGGGTGTCACTAATCCCTCTTGGTGGGTGCTAGCATACACTCTGGACAGAGCATCCGGCTTGAGGTTCTTGGAACCTGGACGATAGGACAGAGTAAACTGGAAGCGGTTAAAAAACAATGACCAGCGTGCCTGTCGGGAGTTAAGACGCTTGGCCTGCTGAATATATTCCAGGTTCTTATGGTCGGTGTGAACTTGGAACGGGTGCTTAAGCACCCTCGAGCCAGTGCCTCCACTCCTCCAGCGCCAAATTAACGGCCAACAGCTCCCTGTCTCCCACATGATAGTTCCTCTCCGCCGGAAAGAGACGACGAGAGAAGAGTGAACAAGGGTGAAGTTTATTGTCCTTGCCTTTCTGGGAGAGTATGGCTCCTACGCCTACGTCTGAGGCGTCCACCTCCACTACAAAAGGTTTGTCAGGATCAGGGAGGCTGAGGATGGGTGCTGATGTGAATCTGTGTTTAAGTTCCTTGAAAGCCCCCTCCGCCTCAGGACCCCATCGGAATCTAACATTTCCTACCTTGGTAAGGGCAGTCAAAGGAGCCACAATGGAGCTGAAGTTACGGATGAACCGACAATAAAAGTTTGCAAATCCCAGGAACCTCTGTGTCTCCTTAACTGATGTGGGAGCAGGCCAATCCTTAACCGCCCCAACCTTCCGAGGATCCATCTGAATGTGAGCCGGCTTGACAATGTACCCCAGGAACTGGACTTGAGTGGTATGAAACTCACATTTCTCCGGCTTGACATACAGATGATGCTCTAATAGACGGCTGAGAACTCTACGCACATGGTCAATGTGCTCCTCTGGAGAGCTCGAAAAAATTAGAATGTTGTCTAGATAGACAAACACGAACAGGTTAAGCATATCTCTTAAAACGTCATTGATAAGGGCCTGAAACACAGCAGGAGCATTAGTAAGCCCGAACGGCATCACTCTGTATTCATAATGCCCTGTAGGCGTGTTGAAGGCAGTCTTCCATTCGTCACCCTGTTTAATCCGCACAAGATGATAAGCATTGCGTAGATCCAGTTTAGTAAAAATGGAAGCTCCCTGCAGAAGCTCGAAAGCTGTGGTCATGAGGGGGAGAGGGTATCGATTCTAAATGGTAATCCTGTTAAGTCCCCGGTAATCAATGCAGGGACGCAACCCACCATCCTTCTTTCCCACAAAAAAGAATCCAGCGCCAGCTGGGGAAGTTGAAGGGTGGATGATACCAGTAGCCAGGCCCCTCCTCTATGTAAGAGTTCATGGCCTCTCTTTCAGGAGAAGACAGTGAAAAGATGCGACCACGGGGAGGACAGGTGTCTGGAAGAAGCTCAATGGCACAATCATAAGGACGGTGGGGTGGTAAAGTATTGGCCTTTCTCTTACTGAAGACCATCTTGAGGTCATGATAATGACTCGGGACTTGAGACAGGTCTAGGGACTCGAGATCAGAAGCAGAAGTGATGTAGGAGAAGCAAGAGGTTTTACAATTGGGACCCCAGTCCGAAACCGTGCCTGAGATCCAGTCCAAAATGGGGTTGTGCTTGAGTAGCCAGGGGTATCCCAGGATGACCGGAAACTCGGGTGACTTTATCAGATGGAGACATAACTCCTCCTGGTGCTGGTGAATGGACAGGGTAAGTGGGATAGTGAGGTGAGTGACTCTCCAAGGGCCCAGGGGTCTCCCATCCACCGCCGTAACAACCAGAGGTGAAGGAAGAAGCTCGTTAGGAATCTTTAGCTCCCTGGCAAAATTACGATCCATAAAGTTGCCCGCAGTGCCTGAATCCACTAGGGCCTTTACCTGGCGTTTCTGGTCGCTCCAAGTGAGGGTGATGGATAAGAACAGTCCTGAGTTTGAAGGAGAGTGAATATAGCCTACTCCCGAGATAGTCTCCTTCTCTCTGCTCGGGAGCGGGCGTTTCCCGAAAGTTCCGGACATGCCTCTCTGAAGTGTCCATGTTGACCACAGTAGAGACAGGCACGCTCTCTCATGCGGCGGTCACGTTCAGTCGGAGAGATACGGGTGCTACCCAATTGCATGGGCTCCGTAGGATCTGCGAGTGGTGGTGAGTGTACTACCTGGTCTGAAATAAATAATCGACTTGGGCGGAGAGGTCTTTGACTGCTCTCTCTCATACGATTATCCAGCCGGATCACTAAGTCGAAGAGAGCCTCGAGATCACCGGTTGGGTCACGTGGGGCAAGCTCATCCTGTAGAGTCTCGGAAAGTCCATTTATAAAACAGGTCACCAGAGCCTCTTGGTTCCAGCCACTCTCTGCAGCAATGGTTCGAAACTCGATGGCGTAGTCAGCAGCACTGCGACTGCCCTGATGGAGAACCAGCAGCCACTTTGCAGCTTCTCGTCCGCTAGCAGGATGGTCAAAAACTCTCCTGAACTCATTCTCAAAAGCCGAGTAGCTAGAGAAAAACTTGGTTTCTGCCTCCCACACGGCCGAAGCCCAGGCAAGAGCCTTACCCGACAAGCGGGTCATCAAATAAGCAATCCTGGCCCGATCCGAGGGAAATGAAGATAGCTGGAGCTCGAAGGTAAGAGAGCACTGAGTGAGGAATCCGCAACAGGCCGCAGAATCCCCAGCAAACCGCTGAGGAGGGGGTAAACGAGGCTCAGCCTGTGGAGCTGGCACTTGAGGGCTGGTTATAGAAGCCGGTCTGGCAGTGAAAGAGGCTTCCGTAGTAGGAACCAGTTTGTTGAAGAGCTGTCGCATGGATGAGGTGAGATCCGCCAGTAGTTGGGAATGCTTCTCCATCACGGTCTCCAATTGGCCAAGTGTCGCTTCATGGCGTTGGACAGTGCTTTCGTGCTGAGCAATGGTAGGTAGCAGGTCTCGAGCCGTGGGGGTCCCTGGGTCCATTTTGGCTCAGTCTTTTTGTCAGGGCCGGGACTCGAACTCGGGTCTCCCGTGTTGTGAGTGAACACTATACACCAAAGCCACTGAGGAATGGTGAACCCAAAGAGGGACGCACACACACATGTTTAGGAAGCAAAAAATAAAGCTGTTCCTTTAAATCCTTGAGACACAGGTAAGAAGGGTAACAAAAACAACTCCGCAGAGGTCAAGCAAAAAAAAATAAAGTTCTTATAAGGAAACTTAACTAAAAATACTGGTAATCCAGATAATAAACACGAAACGGGAAAAAGGGTAACTTAAACAACTCCGAAGAGGTAGATCGAAAAATAATAATGATGTCGTCACAGAACTCCAAAAAGCAACAGCACATGAAGACACAACACTCGAGACTGGGGAACCTGGCTACAAAACGTCAAAGACTGAGCAACGAGACAGGGAACAGGGACCAACTTAAATACACAGGGGACAAATGGGGAACAGGTGAAAACAATAACACTAGGGAAAACCAAACAAGGAGACAGTGACATCCAGTGGCTGGAGACTGAAACAAGTCCTAGATCCTGACAAATGTGACAAGTAGTCCGTCTTTGCTCTTGGTTGGGGATGTAGTGGTCTGAGCTGGGATGGTCAGATGGTCGTATTTCTCTTGGGTGGTGTTGGAATTGCCTTAGATGGAGCTGGGATGGTCAGTCAGTCTGCAGCTGTAGTTGGTGTAATCTCTAGTTGGGGATGGGCATATGTCGATCATCTGGACCTGGCGGAATTTCTTCCTACCTCTGGATGGGCATCTGAGGCGGAGGCAGAAAGAGAATAATTAGCGTAGCTGCTGTTCATTAACTATGCATTAAGTGAAATCTTGGCAGAAAAGATGTGTCTTTAATCTAGATTTAAATTGGGAGCGTGTGTCTGACCCTCGAATAGTATCAGGAAGGCTATAACAGAGTTTAGGTGCTACGTATGAGAAAGCTCGACCCCCTTTAGTGGATTTAGTTATCCTAAGTGTCATCAAAAGTCCTGAGTTTTGAGATCGTAGAGAGCGTGATGGGTTGTAACGTGATAAAAGCTCAGTTAAGTAAGTAGGGGCTAAACCATTTAAAGCTTTGTAAGTAATTCATATAATCTTAAAATCAATACGATACTTAACGGGTAGCCAGTGAAGCGATGATAAAACTGGGGTTATGTGATCGTATTTTCTTGACCTGGTAAGAACTCTGGCAGCTGCATTCTGAACTAACTGTAGTTTGTTTATCGATGATACAGGACAACCATTAAGTAGAGCATTACAATAGTCAAGTCTTGAGGTCACAAATGCATGAATAAGCTTTTCTGTGTCAGAAACACATAAAATATTTCGTAATTTGGCAACATTTCTAAGGTGGAAGAAGGCTGTTTTGGGGATATTTGAGATGTGATTTTTACATGACAGGTTGCCGTCTACTTAGCGTCTTGGTCTTTAACTGTATTTGTTGGAGTAACAGTGCAGCCTTCAATTTGAAGGCTGTAATCGGAGATATTCTGTTTACTTGATTTTGGTGCTATAAGTAATATTTCTGTTTTGCTAGAGTTTAAAAGAAGGAAATTACTAGTCATCCAATGTTTTATGTCCTCGATGCACTCTGCCAGTTTGAATAGCTTAAAGGAATCATCTGGTCTTGATGAGATATATAGCTGAGTATCATCTGCATAACAGTGGAAGCTAATTCCATGTTTTCTAATAATGTTGCCAAGGGGCAGCATGTATATGGAGAAAAGCAAGGGTCCTAAAACCGATCCCTGAGGTAATCCATAGTTTACTTGCGTAAGATTTGACGATTTCTCATTTAAATGGACGTATTGATATCTGTCTGTTAAGTAAGATCTGAACCATTGCAGTGCCTGTCCCTGAATACCGATATAATTGTGTAAACGATCTAATAGTATTTTATGGTCTACAGTATCGAAAGCAGGTCAAGGTCAAGCAGGACTAAGAGTGAGATGTTACCTTTATCTGATGCAATAAGAAGGTCATTTGTAATTCTAACGAGCGCAGTTTCAGTGCTATGATGCGGTCTAAAGCCAGACTGAAACTTTTCGTGTATGTCATTATTTTGTAGGAAAGTACACAACTGAGTCGGTCTATAGCTTCCAAGTTCAAACAATGGTGACAATCAATTGAACTTCATGCTTGGAAAGTGGTATACAGTGGTGTGAAAAAGTTTTGGCCCACTTCTTGATTTAGTATTTTGCCTGATTGTCACACTTTAATGTTTCAGATCATCAAACACATTTAAATATTAATCAAAAATAACACAAGTAAACACAACATTATGTTTTATTAACTAAGTTCGGGAGCAACCTAAGCATATAATCAGCCTGCTGGTCTATCATCAGCAATCAAATATACAGTTGTGTTCAAAATTATTCAACCCCCAATGCTGTAAATGGTTTTAGGGAATTTAGTGTACATTTGTAATTGTATTCAGAATGAAATCCTACAAGGACTTCTTAAAGAACCATATGCAACTAAAATGACATCAATTAGTTTTGTAATACAGTAGTAAATGTTTCTTTTGTGAATTCTTCATTGACATAATTATTCAACCCCTTAAAGACTACCACTCTGAAGAACAGAGGTTCAATGAAGTGTTTTCAATCAGGCATTGAAAACACCTCTGGATATCAGGGAGCAGCAATAAAGCCTAATAAGCACCAATTAGGCAGCTTTAAAATGACTGTGATACTCAGCTCCTTCTAGACATTTACTGGTGTGGTTACAAACATGGTGAGGTCAAGAGAATGGTCCAGGAAGACAAGAGAACAGGTGATTACTCTTCACAGGAAGGGCAATGGCTATAAGAAGATTGCAAAGATGTTAAACATACCAAGAGACACCATAGGAAGCATCATTTGCAAATTCAAGGCAAAGGGCACTGTTGAAACGCTACCTGGTCGTGGCAGAAAGAAGATGCTGACTTCGACTGCTGTGCGCTACCTGAAGCGTAGAGTGGAGAAAAGTCCCCGTGTGACTGCTGAGGAACTGAGAAAAGATTTGTCAGATGTGGGTACTGAAGTTTCTGCTCCGACAATACGGCGCACCCTGCGTAATGAAGGCCTCCATGCCAGAACTCCCAGGCGCACCCCCTTGCTGTCCCCAAAGAATAAGAAGAGTCGACTGCAGTATGCCAAAAGTCATGTGGACAAACCACAGAAGTTTTGGGATAGTGTTCTGTGGACTGATGAAACAAAATTAGACCCATGGATCAACGCTATGTTTGGAGGAGGAAGAACAAGGCCTATGAAGAAAAGAACACCTTGCCTACTGTGAAGCATGGCGGGGGGTCAATCATGCTTTGGGGCTGTTTTGCTTCTGCAGGTACTGGGAAGCTTCAGCGTGTGCAAGGTACCATGAATTCTCTTCAGTACCAGGAGATATTGGATGACAATGTGATGCAGTCTGTCACAAACCTGAGGCTTGGAAGACGTTGGACCTTTCAACAGGACAATGATCCCAAGCATACCTCCAAGTCCACTAGAGCATGGTTGCAGATTAAAGGCTGGAACATTTTGAAGTACCCATCGCAGTCACCAGACTTAAATCCGATTGAGAACCTCTGGTGGGACTTAAAGAAAGCAGTTGCAGTGCGCAAGCCTAAGAATGTGACTGAACTGGAGGCTTTTGCCCATGATGAATGGGCGAAGATACCAGTAGATCGCTGCAAGACACTTGTGTCAAGCTATGCTTCACGTTTAAAAGCTGTTATAACTGTAAAAGGATGTTGTACTAAGTACTAAGATTGAATGTCACTTGGGGGTTGAATAAAACTGATAATGATGTGAGCTCAGAAAAGACATTTGTGGTTATTTCATTATAAATGTTATGTTATATTTGTCTGACCTACTCGTGCCTCTTTGATTTAATTGTAAGCAGGATGACTGAATGATCATAATCAATGTCAAACCGACCAAAACAATCAATTTCAGTGGGGGTTGAATAATTTTGAACACAACTGTAGCTCGAGCATGTGACCTCATCACAATCATCTCGGCTGGTACAACATCAGCAATCACAGCATTTACCCTATCAGCTCAAGCAAGCTCCATCATAAATAGACAAGCAGTCTTACCTGATGCATCTCGCAAATTTAACATCCCTCCTTCACCCCAGCTCCTCTCATTTTCCTCTCAGTCCCGCAGGACCCCCGGGGGGGTGTTCTGGGCTCGAGCCGGTTCCGAGCCCGGCGCACTTGCCCTAACCCTCGGGTTCGGATAGACCCGGTGGGCTCGGAGCCCACTCCTAGCGCAGCACACCAAATACGTTTCTAAGGGAAAACAAAATCCAAAACTAAATGGACCTGTGTGAAAATGTGTTTTCCCCCTAAACCTAATAACTGGTTGGCCACCCTTAGCAGGAACAACTGCATTCAAAGGTTTGCGATAACTTGCAATGAGTCTTTCACATCGCTGTGGAAGAATTTTGGTCCACTCATCTTTGCAGATTTCTTGTAATTCAGCCATATTAGAGGGTTTTCGAGCATGAACAGCCTTTTTAAGGTGATGCCACAGCATCTCAATAGGATTCAGGTCAGGAATTTGACTAGGCCACTCAAAAGACTTAATTTTGTTTTTCTTCAGCCATTCAGAGGTGGACTTTATTGGTTTCTTTTGGATCATTGTCCTGCTGCAGAACCCAAGTTCACTTCAGCGTGAGGTCACAAACAGATGGCCAAACATTCTCCGTCTGCATTTTTGGGTAGACAGCAGAATTCATGGTTCCATTTATCACAGCAAGTTGTCCAGGTCCTGAAGCAGCAAAAAAGCCCCAGAATTCCCATAAGTCTTCTGAATCCTCAAAATGTTTTCTGGCAAAACTGAGACAAGCCTTTGTGTTCTTTATGCTCAGCAGTGGTTTACGTCTTGGAACTCTGCCATGCAGACCATTTTTGCACAGTCTCTTTCTTATAGTTGAGTAATGAACCTTACCTTAACTAAGGCAAGTAAGGCCTGCAGTTCTGTGGATGTTGTTGTGGGGTCTTTTGTGACCACTTGGATGAGTTGTCGCAGCACTCTTGGGAGTAATTTTGGTCGGCCGGCCACTCCTGGAAAGGTTCTCCACTGTTGTCAATCTTGTTTGACTGTCATGGACAGATGAGCACACTCCTTAAAATCATGAAGGTGGTGATGGTGGTCAGATGCGAGATGGCAGTAGGATGTGGGCTTCAACGCCTGAAGATATAGAATTGTTCTGTTCTTAATAACAAAATTATAGCAAAAATGTAAATAAGCATTAAGTTTTCGTTTCAGAAGATAAAAGTGTTTTTCTTTTAGTCAGCATTTCAGTATTCTGTGTTTCAGTAATATGCATTATTTCTTATGCGTTTCTATTTGGGTCATGTCACTTTAAGATCGCGCTGCTCTAAATGTCCTTTTGCAGGATCCTTAGTTGGGAAGTTAACACTCAAGCGTTTCGGCAGTTCGTTCGAGTGTGCAAAATTCACGGAGCTTCTATCATTTCTGTCTTCTTCTCATTTCTGACGTGGCATCGTCGGTATGTGTATTTTGTTTTGTGGGATTATTCGGGAAGTATTATTAGTTATTTTTGACTATTTTAAGTTGTTAGTGTAATTTGAGGATGGTTTGAATGCACGTCGGCTATGTAGGCCTATATTCAAGCGCTCACGTGTTCGCTCACGTGTACTACGTACGAGCTGCACAGTCTAGGTGCTATCATGTCCTTTATGTAGTTCATATGTATTTCTTATTAGTTTTAAAATGAGTACAAACGAAAAACAACAGTAATTGTACAAATTTCCTTTATTCATGTGTATTTTGTCATTGTTTTTTTTGTGTGTGTTGCAGTTTCACTATTTTCCTTGTAACTCCATTAAACCTGTGGAATCAAAAATCAGTCTTCAGAGTTTTGGTGTTGGGAAAAAGTTTAGCTGGCTGTCAGGATATTGAGCAGACATATCAAGGACGGCACAGTGAAACGACGTCTATCAAGCAAGTGAGATAAATCAGAGCAAGTAGGAAGCTAGCCGACATGTCGTCGTCACACGCAGCCAGTGGACGATCAACGGACCATACTCTACAGTCATGTGCTACTGGAGCAGCACGCGCCACCGAGCTACAGGCTACAGAGTAGAGTTTGCATGAAAATACAGCAGCACAGGAGAACCCATATAGTGCATCGTTAAGGACACGCTCGCAAGTATGTTGTTCAGTGAGATCCAGTTCATCGTCAGCGGGGTCTGCAGCAGTCAGAGCAAGAGCGAGAGCCGAAGCAGCACGCCTATGCTATGCTGAAGAGGAAGCTAATCTGAGGCTACAACAAGCTAAGTTGGAAGTGTCTATAGAAATGCTAAAACATAAAAAAGAGGCTGCAGCAGCCATTGCAGAAGCAGAGGCACTTGAAGCTGCTGCTGATGTAAAGAGCGAGAAACATAGTTGTGACCTGAACAAAGACTGTGTTCCTTTAGAAGCCTCACAACGCACAAGGGCAGTATGTGCTTGATCAACTAAAAGAAAGGGATTCAGAACTTAAGTCATGTGATAACGGTGACACACAAGCAAAGACAGCGCTGGTCCTTAACCACAACGTGTCACCTCCACCACTAAAGCCTGAAGCCTGTCCCTTCTATCCACAACAGAACAATACTGCTCCACATCGTCTCATCTCACAGCAGCCTTACATCAGCACATACAAGGACAGCCACAAGCCATTCAACAGGATGCCTGGAGATGTTCGTCTACCTCACATCAAGTCCAGCGGTGAGCATGCTTCTCTAGTACAAAACTTCAGAACACAAAATCACCACACCCAGCCTCCTCCCGCACACCATGCCATACCGCCAGACTACAATGATGGCAGTTCATACGTAAACGAGGGCGGCTCACACATAAATGACTTTGTCAGGTATCTAGCCCGCCGTGAGCTTGTGGCTACAGGCTTGCTTCAATTCAATGACAAACCCCAAAACTACAGAGCATGGAAGCGTTCTTTTTTGACTGCCATCAGAGGCCATTCAGCCTCATCGGCAACACAGACATGGCCCCCAGGACAGAGAAGACAGCGTGGAAGCCCAACAGACAGCGGGAAGTCTCCGTCCACAAGACAGAGGTGTCACCCAGAGCCACATCTGACACGGGTGAGCCTCCAACAAAATCCGACGAAGGCGACAAACTGTGTCTGTTGCATAAAAAGCCACACCCTCTCCGTAAGTGCCGGGCATTCAGAGAGAAGCCCATTGACGAGCGCAAAACACTCCTCAAAGAAAACAATGTGTGCTTTAAATGTCTTTCATCCTCGTCTCACATAGCAAGGAACTGCAAAGTCAATGTCCAGTGTTTTGAATGTAAGAGCGACAGGCACAACACAGCGCTTCACCCTGGAGCTGCACCCTGGCAGCAGAAGGCTGGCCCTACTGCTGAGCACGGCGGGGAGGAGGATGAAGCTTCACCGCAGTCTCAGGTCACCAACAAATGCACGAAAGTCTGCGGAGGGGAACTCACAGACCGCTCCTGCTCGAAAATATGCCTCGTCAAAGTGTTCCCAGTCGGCCACAGAGAAAAAGCCGTGAAACTGTATGCGATCATGGACGAGCAGAGCAACAGGTCACTGGTACGCTCACAGTTCTTCGACATGTTCAACGACCAAAGTCCAAGCGCTCCTTACACACTGAGAACATGTGCCGGAGTGAAGCCATCGACAGGCAGAAGGGCCAGTGGCTATGAAGTGGAGTCTCTGGATGGAGCTGTTCGCATCCCGTTGCCAAGCCTCATAGAATGTAACGATATACCGAACAACAGAGAGGAGATTCCAACCCCCGAAGTAGCTCGTCATCATGCTCATCTAAGGTCAGTGGCACACCTCATCCCAGACATTGATCCGCAAGCCCCCATTATGCTTCTCTTAGGACGAGACATTATCAGAGTGCATAAAGTCCGCAAACAGGTGAATGGCCCTCACAACCTGCCTTACGCACAGAAGTTAGACCTGGGGTGGGTCATTGTTGGAAATGTGTGCCTAGGTAATGTTCACAGGCCACTGACAATTAGCACGTTCCACACGAACACCACAGAGCTGCAACGGCCCACTCTCTTTGCCGCATGCCCCAATGTGTTCCATGTAAAGGAGAGGTTCAGTGACACCCAAGCCACCAGTGAGCCTCCAGCCTATTCTGAGGACCAGCCTATCTGCGAAACCGATCACCTTGGATGCACAGTGTTCAGGCGAACCAAGGATGACAACCAGGTGGCTCCCTCCATTCAAGATACAAAGTTCATGAAGATAATGGATGAGGGACTGCAAAAAGACTCAAATAACAGTTGGGTGGCTCCATTACCCTTCAAGAGCCCACGGCCACGGCTCCCAGACAACAGGCCTCAGGCGCTGAGGCGTCTCATGTCTCTCAAGCGTAACTTTGAGAAAAAGCCTGAGATGAGAGACCACTTTCTCGCCTTCATGAGCAACATGTTTCGGAACGGTCATGCAGAGTTAGCCCCCCCTCTCAGTCCGGATGAAGAAAGGTGGTACTTACCAACGTTCGGGGTGTATCATCTGAAAAAACCTAAGAAAATCCGTGTGGTATTCGATTCCAGTGCCCAATACAACGGCGTGTCACTCAACAACGTGCTGTTAACGGGACCTGACCTGAATAACACACTACTGGGAGTGCTGATTCGGTTCAGAAGAGAGGCCATCGCCGTCACAGCCGACATAGAACAGATGTTCTATTGCTTCCGGGTAAGAGAGAAAGACCGTGACTTCTTACGCTTTCTCTGGTTCCAGGACAATGACCTCTCCAAAGCCATCGTGGATTACCGGATGAACGTCCACGTCTTCGGCAACACCCCTTCACCTGCAGTGGCTATTCACAGTCTACACAAGTCTGTTCAAGGCAACGAGTTCCACGTCGACCCAGATGTGCAGCACTTTGTGTTGCATGACTTCTATGTCGATGATGGGTTGAAGTCCCTGCCCACAGTTCAAGCTGCTATCAGCCTGTTAAAAAGAACACAGGATGTGCTCTCCAAGTCGAATCTGAGACTTCACAAGATTGCAGCGAACAACAAAGAAGTCATGGACGCCTTTCCATCCAGCGACCACGCGAGTGACCTCAAAGATCTTGACCTCGACGCAGACGCGCTGCCATTGCAGCGCAGCCTTGGGCTTGACTGGAATCTCAAAACAGACTGTTTCCTTTTTAATGTCTCCAGTGAGACCAAGCCCTACACACGGCGGGGTGTCTTGTCAACAATCAATAGCCTATACGACCCACTTGGATTCGTTGCGCCCGTCACAATCCAAGGCAAGGCTATCCTGCGAGAGCTCACGGTGGAGAACGGTGACTGGGATGCGCCCTTACCTCCAGCCATGGAAGATGCCTGGATGTCATGGAGAGCCTCTCTGTCTGAGCTTGCTGAGCTTTCCATCCCAAGGCGCTACACGGAAACCTCACCATCAGCAGCGGTAAGAAGAGAACTGTGTGTGTTCTGTGATGCATCAGTCAAAGCTATCGGTGCTGTGTGCTACCTGAAAGTGACAGACAGTAATGGCAACAATCAGGTTGGATTTGTAATGGGAAAAGCCAAGCTGGCTCCCCGCCCTGACCACACAGTGCCAAGACTCGAACTCTGCGCAGCAGTGCTTGCTGTTGAGTTAGCAGACCTGGTCTCAGCAGAACTAGACCTACAGCTTGATGCAGTAACCTACTACTCAGACAGTAAAGTAGTCCTGGGCTATATTTGCAATGAGACCAGGCGCTTTTATGTCTATGTCAGCAACCGAGTGTTACACATCCGAAGATCCTGCCGTCCAGACCAGTGGCGTTACGTGCCTACAGAAATGAACCCTGCTGATCACGCAACACGTTCCGTCCCTGCTAGTCAGTTGAAACACACCAACTGGTTAAGTGGGCCCAAATTTCTCTCCAAGCCAGAGCCCAGTATTTCTGAGAGCACTTATGACCTTGTTGACCCGAGCTCAGACCCAGATATCCGCCCTCTGGTCTCTGCCTTAAGCACTACAGCCTCAAACCAGCAACTGGATTCACAACGCTTTGCAAAATTCTCTACCTGGAAGTCATTAACTCGTGCATTCACTCGCCTCAATCACATAGCTTGTCATTTCAAGACAGTTCACAGAGAGAACAGAGCATGCCAGGGCTGGCATTACTGCAAAGCTGGATTCACAGTTGAGGAATCAGAGAAAGCGTCTGCTGTAATCATCCAGGCAGTTCAAAAGGAAGTCTACAACCAAGAGATAAAGTGTATTCAAAAACATGAAAGGATGCCAAAAACAAGCCCTCTCAGAAATCTGGACCCGTTCATCGACACAAACGGCCTTCTAAGAGTTGGAGGCCGTCTTCATCATTCAAGTGTCAATCAGAGTGAAAAGACTCCCCTGATTATTCCTGGCCAGCATCACATCGCCACTTTGCTTATCAAACACCACCACGAGCAAGTCCAGCATCAAGGCCGTCACTTTACCGAAGGGGCGGTCCGTTCAGCTGGCCTTTGGATAGTTGGAGGGAAGAAAAGAGTAAGCAGCATCATTCACCAATGCATAACATGCAGAAGGCTCAGAGCTCCACTCAGTATGCAGAAAATGGCTAACCTGCCAGCCGATCGTCTTTCAGCAGATCCTCCGTTCTCTAATGTGGGTCTTGACGTGTTCGGCCCATGGAACGTCTCCTCACGCAAAACCAGAGGTGGCTTCGCTCAAAGTAAAAGGTGGGCAGTGATCTTTACGTGCATGAGCATAAGAGCTGTGCACATTGAAGTCATAGAATCCCTCGACACCTCTAGCTTCATCAATGCGCTACGGCGCTTCCTTTCAATACGTGGGCCGGTCAAATACATTCGTTCCGACCGGGGCACAAACTTCATTGGTGCCTGTAAGGAACTGAAGATAGCCTCAAACATTGACAGCACTGCTGTAAAGACTTACCTCTCAGACAAGGGTTGCATCTGGTCCTTTAATCCCCCACATGCATCCCATTGGGGTGGATCATGGGAGAGAATGATAGGGCTGGCTAGGAGGATTCTGGACGCAATGTTCCTCCAGCTGAAAGACAAGCTCACCCATGAAGTGCTGGTGACTTTCATGGCAGAAGTTGCAGCGATTATCAATGCCAGGCCACTTGTTCCAGTGACTATGGACCCTGATGACTCGTTCATACTTACACCAGCTGCTCTTCTCACACAAAAGACGAACGTTGTGCCTGCTCCTGCTGGTGAGTTTGGAGTTGCAGACCTTTACAAGTCCCAGTGGCGGCAGGTTCAGCACCTGTCCGACACCTTCTGGGACCGCTGGAGGAAACAATTCCTCCCAACACTGCAGGCCCGCAAAAAATGGCAGTCCACTCAGTCAAACATTCAGTCTGGAAGCGTTGTTCTCCTTAAGAACATCCAAGCACCTAGGAATGAATGGCCTCTTGGATTGATTACCCAGGCCTTCCCTAGCAAGGATGGGAAAGTACGCCAGGTTGAGGTAAAGATCATCAAACCAGGCGGGTCTAGCCTCTTTCTCAGGCCAGTCAATGAAATTGTTCTCCTCCTACCTCCAGAGGCACAGTAAATAGACTGTTTAGTAAATGGACTGTTTAAAAAAAAAAAAAAGGACTGTGCATGGACTGTGGGGGTGACGTGTGTCCACGTCAGACGGGGAGTGTTCTGTTCTTAATAACAAAATTATAGCAAAAATGTAAATAAGCATTAAGTTTTCGTTTCAGAAGATAAAAGTGTTTTTCTTTTAGTCAGCATTTCAGTATTCTGTGTTTCAGTAATATGCATTATTTCTTATGCGTTTCTATTTGGGTCATGTCACTTTAAGATCGCGCTGCTCTAAATGTCCTTTTGCAGGATCCTTAGTTGGGAAGTGTGAGAATTTGGATATTGTCTGTGTCCCCACTTAGTAACTAATAATAATATTAATCTGATAACCCATACATATTGTGTGAAATGTATTACAATGATTATTGTTCATGCATTATGTCTAAGGTTACTTAAGGTCAAGTGCTGACCTAGTTAGAATATGCAGGCCCATATTGTTTTATATATTGTTTTATATGTACTTAGTTAACGGAATATTCTGTTTTATATATACTTATAAATACAAGAAGTTAACAGTACTTGCAAAGTCATACAGAGGAGTTTTCTCCTTCTGAGTACAGCTCCAGAGACATGTCTGAGAGATTCAGAGACATGTCTTCACGATGACTTGACATGAATCTGGTCACATGACAACCAGAATGACATACTGTCTTTGAATGTTCTAGATGAAGGAGAACATTACACCAAATAAGGAGTTAATGAATTTATAAGGAGCTCTAAGAACAAAGATCTAACCCACATGAACAGTATTAATAGTTTCAATGACACATTTACTTCCTCTTTTCTGAATACAAATATGGGACCTATTTTCAATAAACTTTGGACTCTGATTGAACTGCACTTCTGTGTCTGTGTCATTCTTGGTCTCCTGGATCCAGAAACTCTGAAGGTTCAACCGACTAGACTCTTCAATTTAGAATAACTGAATTTAGATTTAGGGGACAAGTAAGAAATAATCTTACAGGAAGTTAACACTCAAGCGTTTCGGCAGTTCGTTCGAGTGTGCAAAATTCACGGAGCTTCTATCATTTCTGTCTTCTTCTCATTTCTGACGTGGCATCGTCGGTATGTGTATTTTGTTTTGTGGGATTATTCGGGAAGTATTATTAGTTATTTTTGACTATTTTAAGTTGTTAGTGTAATTTGAGGATGGTTTGAATGCACGTCGGCTATGTAGGCCTATATTCAAGCGCTCACGTGTTCGCTCACGTGTACTACGTACGAGCTGCACAGTCTAGGTGCTATCATGTCCTTTATGTAGTTCATATGTATTTCTTATTAGTTTTAAAATGAGTACAAACGAAAAACAACAGTAATTGTACAAATTTCCTTTATTCATGTGTATTTTGTCATTGTTTTTTTGTGTGTGTTGCAGTTTCACTATTTTCCTTGTAACTCCATTAAACCTGTGGAATCAAAAATCAGTCTTCAGAGTTTTGGTGTTGGGAAAATGTTTAGCTGGCTGTCAGGATATTGAGCAGACATATCAAGGACGGCACAAGAATCATTGGTTACAACAATAAATTGAAATAAAGATTTGATTCATGTGATGTTTACTTGTATATGTATTAATAATTATTCAATTATCAAATTTACGTATTATTCTTTTTTTATTCTTTTTTATTCTATAGTTTTCTGTAAATAAAACATTTTACATTACTTCATGCATGTCATTGCTTCACTGAAAACGTATGCATTCACATGTTTGTAGTCTGTATTAATGCATAGATTGCATTTAGCAATACAATTACATTTAGTAGCCTATTTTAATACAATATATCATTTTAAGGAAAAAAAAGAATAAGTATTGGTGAGCACTTCACAATAATATCATGCACAAGTGTAGGTGTGGGCTAGCAATGCATTTCTAGGGTACACTTCATTTATAAGCAATAATACTCAGATCTACTATTGAGCAGTGCTCAAGCAGCTGCCCGACATCTTCTTTATGAAGACATTACAAACATGTTGCAAATGCTGGAAAACTCATGGAAGGTAAAGTTGTAGGATTACTGATGTTAATAAATAACTTCAATTGTTGTTGTTATTACATCGCATGGTCTTTGCCGGGGGTGTAGGCTTTTTCCCTAAACCACCCAATCTGTGAGCCATCCATCCATTTTCTTCCGCTTATCCTGGGCCGGGTCGCAGGGTTAGCAGTCTAAGCAGGGATGCCCAGACTTCCCTCTTCCTAGACACTTCCTCCAGCTCTTCCGGGGGGACACCGAGGCGTTCCCAGGCCAGCCAGGAGACATAGTCCCTCCAGCGTGTCCTAGGTCTTCCCCAGGGAACACCTTCCCGGGAAGACGTCCAGGGGGCATCCGGAAAAGATGCCCAAGCCACCTCAGCTGACCCCTCTCGATGTGGAGGAGCAGCAGCTCTACACTGAGCTCCTCCCGAGTGACTGAGCTTCTCACCCTATCTCTAAGGGATCGCCCAGCCACCCTGCGGAGAAAGGTCATTTCAGCCGCCTGTATCCGGGATCTTGTCATTTCGGTCATGACCCACAGCTCAAAAAGGTCAACACAATTTGAGTGGTCGCTCACAGATTGCCCCTCCTTGAACTGCCACCTTACCGTGGTGGAGGGGTTTGAGTACCCGAAAGACCCTAGGAGTTGTCAGGGGCTATATGTCCCTGGTAGGGTCTCCCAAGGCAAGCAGGTCCTAGGCGACTGGTCAGACTAAGAACGGTTCAAATTCCCTTATGATGACTACAAATTGGAGGACCGTGACGTCGCCCGGCATGGCGCAGCCGGGGCCCCACCCTGGAGCCAGGCCCGGGGTTGGGGCTCATATGTGAGCGTCTGGTGGTCGGGCCCCCCCCATGGGGTCCGGCCGGGCTCAGCCCGAAGGAGCGACGTGGGGCCACCCTCCCGTGGGCACACCACCTGCAGGAGGGACTGTAAGGGGCCGGTGCACACTGGATCGGGCGGCAGTCGAAGGCAGGGGCCTCGACAACCCAATCCCTGGACGCGGAATCTAGCTCTAGGGACATGGAACGTGACCTCTCTGGCGGGGAAGGAGCCTGAGATTGTGCGTGAGGTTCAGAGATTCCGACTAGAAGTAGTTGGGATTACCTCTACGCACAGCTTGTGCTCTGGAACCAGGATGGATGGACTCTTCACCACTCTGGAGTTGCCCATGGTGAGAGGCGGTGGGCTGGTGTGGGTTTGCTTATAGCCCCCCAGCTCAGCCGCCATGTGTTGGAGTTTACCCCGGTGAACGAGAGGGTTGCTTCCCTGCGCCTTCGGGTCGGGGATAGGTCTCTCACTGTCGTGTGCGTCTATGGGCCAAACGGCAGTGTAGAGTACCCGGCCTTCTTGGAGACTCTGGGAGGGGAGCTGGAAAGCGCTCCGACTGGGGACTCCGTCGTTCTGCTGGGGGACTTTAACGACAGTGAGACCTGGAGGGGCGTGATTGGGAGGAACGGCCCCTCTGATCTGAACCCGAGTGGTGTTCTTTTATTGGACTTCTCTGCTAGTTACAGCTTGTCCCTAACGAACACCATGTTCAAGCTGAGGGTGTCCATCAGTGCAAATGGCACCAGGACACCCTTGGCCGGAGGTCAGTGATCAACTTTGTGGTTGTTTCATCTGACCTCCGGCCGTTTGTCTTGGACACTCGGGTGAAGAGAGGGGCGGAGCTGTCAACTGATCACCACCTGGTGGTGAGTTGGATCCTAAGGCGGGATCCAGACTCGGCAGACCCAAACGTACTGTGAGGGTCTGTTGGGAACCTTTGGCCGAATCCCCTGTCAGAGAGATCTTCAACCTCCACCTCCGGCAGAGCTTCGACCAGATCCCGAGGGAGGCTGGAGATATTGAGTCCGAGTGGACCATGTTCTCCACCTCCATTGTCAACGTGGCCACTCGGAGCTGTGGCCGTAAGGTCTCCGGTGCCTGTTGAGGTGGCAATCCCTGAACCCGGTGGTGGACACCAGAAGTAAGGGATGCCGTCAAGCCTATCGGGCCTGGCTGGCTTGTGGGACTCCCGAGGCAGCTGACGGGTACCGACAGGCCAAGCGGACTGCAGCCCGTGTGGTTGGGGAGGCAAAAACTCGGGCATGGGAGGAGTTTGGTGAGGCCATGAAGAAGGACTATCAGTCGGCCTCGAAGAGATTCTGGCAAACCGTCCGGCGCCTCAGGAGGGGGAAGCAGTGCCCTACTAACGCTGTTTACAGTGGAAGGGGGCAGCTGTTGTCCTCGACCGGGGATATCATCGGGCGGTGGAAGGAATACTTCTAGGATCTCCTCAATCCCGCTGTCACGTCTTTCATTGAGGAAGCAGAGGCTGAGGGCTCGGAGGCGGACTCGTCCATCACCCGGGCTGAAGTCACCGAGGTCGTCAAGAAACTCCTCGGTGGCAGGGCTCCGGGGGTGGATGAGATCCATCCTGAGTACCTCAAGTCTCTGGATGTTGTGGGGCTTTCTTTGGCTGACACGCTCTGCAGCACCGTGTGGCGGTCGGGGACAGTGCCTTTGGACTGGCAGACCGGGGTGGTGGTCCCTCTTTTTAAGAAGGGGATCGAAAGGGGGTGCTCCAACTATTGGGGATCACACTTCTCAGCCTCCCCGGGAAAGTCTATTCCAGGGTACTGGAGAGGAGAATTCGGCCGATGGTAGAACCTTGGATTCAGGAGGAACAGTGTGGTTTTCGTCCCCGTCATGGAACACTGGACCAGCTCTATACCTTCTCCATGGTGCTGGAAGGTTCATGGGAGTTTGCCTAACCAATCCACATGTGTTTTGTGGATTTGGAGAAGGCATTCGACTGTGTACCTCGCGGCATCTTGTGGAGGGTGCTCTGGGAGTATGGTATTCAGGACCCTTTGCTAAGGGCTATCCGGTCCCTGTACGACCAGAGCAGGAGCTTGGTTCGCATTGCCGGCAGTAAGTCAGACTTGTTCCCTGTGCATGTTGGACTCCGGCAGGGCTGCCCTTTGTCACCGGTTCTGTTCATAATTTTTATGGACAGAATTTCTAGGCGCAGCCAGGGGCCGAAGGACGTCGGGTTTGGGGACCACACAATTTCATCTCTGCTCTTTGCGGATGAAGTCGTCGTGCTGGCCCCATCAGACCAGGACCTTCAGCATGCACTGAGATGGTTTGCAGCCGAGTGTGAAGCGGCTGGGATGAGAATCAGCACCTCCAAATCTGAGGCCATGGTTCTCAGTCGGAAAAGGGTGGCTTGCCCACTTCAAGTGGGTGGAGAGTCCCTGCCTCAAGTGGAGGAGTTCAAGTATCTGGGGATCTTGTTCATGAGTGAGGGAAGGATGGAACGTGAGATTGACAGACGGATCGGTGCAGCTTCTGCAGTAATGCGGTCACTGTACTGGTCTGTCGTGGTGAAGAAGGAGCTGAGCCGCAAGGCAAAACTCTCGATTTAACGGTTAATCTACGTTCCTACTCTCACCTATGGTCATGAGCTGTGGGTCATGAAAAGGACAAGATCCCGGATACAGGCGGCCGAAATGACCTTTCTCCGCAGGGTGGCTGGGCGATCCCTTAGAGATAGGGTGAGAAGGGAGGAGCTCAGTGTGAGCGACCACTAAAATTGCGTTGACCTTTTGACTGTATTCGCCCACCAGACGGGGGGACCTACCATTTGAGGCCATTTTTCCGGGGCATGTCGTGTTCGTTGTTTCATATTTAAGCGAGAATGAAACCTTTTAAAGGAAATGAAAATACAGGTTTTTAAAGGAAGTGATGAAAAATAAACAGCACTATAGAGGATATGATGAAAAATAATCACCCTTTGAAGGAAACTCGGTATAAAATACTATTAATCAATAAATAAATAAAGCAAGAATAACTAGATAAATAAAGCAATGATTAAATAAATTATTGAATAAAGCAATAAATATATGGAGATATAGGACTTGATCAAAACTTACGTTTTACAGAGACGACTACTGTCCTGGTTCACATTCCAGAGAGAGGCGAACACTCAGCACTGTAAATTGTTGTGACAGAGCACGGTTATAATGGAGTATATTTTGTATATTTGAATCCGCTATGAGTTGTTTTACGTGGATACAGGAAATCGACCTTGGTATGACCCTATTCATATACAGTCAGGTCCATAAATATTGGGACATCAACTTCTAACATTTTTGGCTCAAAATTAAACGTCAACTGTCAACTGTCAAGATGAGATCCAAAGAGCTGTCACTATCAGTGAAGCAATCGATCATAAGGCTGAAAAAACAAAACAAACCCATCAGAGAGATAGCAAAAACGTGGCCAAAACAACTGTTTGGAACATTCTTAAAAAGAAGGAACGCACCGGTGAGCTCTGAAAACCACTGTTGTGGATGACCGAAGAATTCTTTCCCTGGTGAAGAAAACACCCTTCACAACAGTTGGCCAGATCAAGAACACTCTCCAGGAGGTATGTGTATGTGTGTCAAAGTCAACAATCAAGAGAAGACTTCACCAGAGTGAATACAGAGGGTTCACCACAAGATGTATACCATTGGTGAGCCTCAAAAACAGGAAGGCCAGATTAGAGTTTGCCAAACGACATTTAAAATAGCCTTCACAGTTCTGGAACAACATCCTATGGACAGATGAGACCAAGATCAACTTGTACCAGAGTGATGGGAAGAGAAGAGTATGGAGAAGGAAAGGAACTGCTCATGATCCTAAGCATACCACCTCATCAGTGAAGCATGGTGGTGGTAGTGTCATGGCGTGGACATGTATGGCTGCCAGTGGAACTGGTTCTCTTGTATTTATTGATGATGTGACTGCTGATAAAAGCAGCAGGATGAATTCTGAAGTGTTTTGGGCAATATTATCTGCTCATATTCTTCTTCTATGCTTCAGAACTCATTGGACGGCGCTTCACAGTCCAGATGGACAATGACCCAAAGCATACTGCAAAAGCAACCAAAGAGTTTTTGAAGGGAAAGAAGTGGACTGTTATGCAATGGCCAAGTCAATCACCTGACCTGAATCCGATTGAGCATGCATTTCACTTGCTGAAGACAAAACTGAAGGGAAAATGCCTCTAGAACAAGCAGGAACTGAAGACGGTTCCAGTAGAGGTCTGGTAGAGCATCACCAGGGATGAAACCCAGCGTCTGGTGATGTCTATGCGTTCCAGACTTCAGACTGTAAATGACTGCAAAGGATTTGCAACAAAGTATTAAAAAGTCAAAGTTTGATTTATGAGTATTATTCTGTCCCATTACTTTTGGTCCCTTAAAACGTAGGAGGCACATATGCAAACTGTTGTAATTCCTACACCATTCACCTGATTTGGATGTAAATACCCTCAAATTAAAGCTGACAGTCTGCAATTAAAGCACATCTTGTTCGTTTCATTTGAAATCCATTGTGGTGGTGTATAGAGCCAAAAATGTTAGAATTGTGTCAATATTTATGGACCTGACTGTACATCCTGTATGTGTGTGTGACATGTAAGGAGCGGATTATCTCAACACACCATGCGTTGTTTATGAGCGACAACTCTTTCTATCTTGTCTCCCACCTGTCTCTAGAACAATCGAGGGTTATTGACAAATGCTGGGACCGTAACTCTCACTATATCTCTAACTAACCAGAAAAATACTTCTACTAGTAAATTCCACTGACATTCTAAACATGATGCTTTATTAACTAAGTTCGGGAGGAGCCGGAGCATATGATCAAGCCCGGCTGATGCGCATAAGCAATCAGTCAATCCGCTTCAGCTCAGCAGCTGATTCAAATTAATTATCACGATTTCAATGATATCCAATTTTTCATCAGACCCAGCGAACCTTTCGATAAAAGGTAATGATTTTACCTGCACTTTTTCAGTCTTTAGACAATCGCAAGTCTGGGAAACTTCTCTGCTTTTGCTTCAGCTAAAGTCTCTACGTCAAAGCCTTTAAAAACCTTGCCATGTCTGATACTTCCTCCCCATCAGGACAGGAAAGTTCCACAGTCCGAGACACACCAGCTCGTTCAAGTGCTATCCAGAGCTCCAACCTCGGCAAGGACACGACAACCAAGCCATCATCATAGCCATGCTATCATTCAACTCAACGGTAGAGTCCTCGCACTTCTAAACATAGACGTCGATCATCACCTGGTCCATCGAATGCCAGCTTCCTTCCCCTGCATCATCTTACGCTTCGGCATCATCCAATATACCACCAGTTGGAAAATGAAACGTAGCGAGTTTACTTCAAGCCCTCTCCCAACGAGACATCCACGTAAGCAGGAAAATGACCAAACCGGATCTGTACGGCCTTCTTGCTTCGCTCCATTCAACACCTCACCCAAGGAGATCTACAGTGGAAGTACAGGCCATTGGCCATTTGAGTGCGGCTACCGGACCTCTTTCATCCCGGACTGAGCATCCCTCCGCAAGCCACCCATGATTTTCTGCTCCCTCAGTCCGCCTCCATAGGACCTCAGGAGGCTCGGGCCGCACCCCTGATGAGCTGCTGTGTCTTCCACTGGCTTTCCAGCTTCAGGGTCCCAGCAACGCCACTCCAACCGCCCCATCATTCACCGATTTCTGGCCGCTGGCCCTGATTTCGGCTACTGACGTGAGGCTTCCGCCAATCGACCCAAGCGAGCCTGCCTCCGCAGGCAGCTCCAGAGGCCACTATTCACTCCCTCATCTCCACGCCTCTGGCCTGGCCTAACTCATTACTCATTGGCCACAGCAACAGCCATGCCAATCCCAAACCACGCCCCAGCCCTGGAAACCCCTCGTCTACGGAGAAATCAGGACGCAGATTTTAGCAGAAAATTCAGGGTGTTAGCGCCAGAGGGTGACCCCATGCCAACATCAGTTCTCCATATTCGGAGATTATCTTCGACTGAATGCCCCTCAAAAAAGACTGCTAGAGGCCTCTCCTCTCTCAACTTCATCATGCAAGCTGTCTCACCCAGGACCCTCCAATCCTACCTGACGGCATGGAGGATCTTTAAATCATTCCACAATATCCACAACCTTCCCTTTCCCGATTTTTCTCTCCTCACAATCACTTCCTTCATCTCCTTCCTTAACACCGCAAAAACCTTCAAGACAGCTCAATCAAGGGCTACCTGAGCGGAGTGCAATTTTTTCACAAACTCATCTTCAACGCACCCTCCCAGTCATAACCAGTTCCCAAAAAAACCATGCTCATCAAAGGCATTCAGAGAACCCAACCCGGTCGCCAAGATGCTACGCAACCCTTAACATTAGAATTATTAACATTAAATTTCCATCACCTCCAACTTCGACCCCTCAGCTCAGCCCACAATCTCCGACCTTTCAGGGATTGATTCAGAGACAATTGCTAACTTTATCAAGAAAAGCAAAACTGATCAAACCAGAAGAGGTCACGTCATCTACATTTTCAATCCCCAATCCAACCGTACCAAACCCTCCTAGCTTACCTTCGCTTCGGAGGACCACACGCCAAACTTTCCTCTGACCCCCTCTTTGTCGACGATTCCAACCACCCTGTCACACGCTTTTGGTTCCAAAAGCATCTGAAAGCTGTGTTGCTCCAATCTGGCATCACCGCAGACCATTTCTCATGCCATTCCTTCTGCATAGGCGCAGCAACTACAGCCGCCCAAAAAGGCCTTTCACAACCGCAGATCCAAGCGCTGGGCCGCTGGTCATCAGAATCTTTCAAAACGTACATCCGGTCTGACTGTTCACTCATCAGAGAAGCGCACCGGACCCTCATCACCCAAATCATCTAGCACTCGATCTGCCGTCGCAGACACAAGCACACGCTCTGGCGTTGCAGTCACAAGCCCAGGCTCTGCCGCTGCAGACACAAGCCCAGGCTCTGCCGCTGCAGACACAAGCCCACGATTGTAGCCGCAAGCCCACGCTCTTCCACCGCAGACACAAGACAGCGGGCTGCCAACACAGCCATCAGCCAACACTCTGCCGCCGAAGACACATTCCCACGCTCTGCCGCTGCAGACAAGCCCTTTCCCAAGCCCTGGCCATCTCCCTGCCCCAAGCCCTGGCCATCTCTCTGTCCAAGCCCTGGCCATCTCTCTGCTACTGCAAGTCATGCCCACGCTCTTCCGCTGTAGACAAGCCGTGTCCCAAGCCCTGGTCATCTCTCTGTTCCAAGCCCTGGCCATCTCTCTGTCCCAAGCCCTGGCCATCCCCTGTCCCAAGCCCTGGCCATCTCTCTGCTACTGCAAGTCATGCCCACGCTCTTCCGCTGTAGACAAGCCGTGTCCCAAGCCCTGGTCATCTCTCTGTTCCAAGCCCTGGCCATCTCTCTGTCCCAAGCCCTGGCCATCCCCTGTCCCAAGCCCTGGCTATCTCTCTGCCGCTGCAAGTCATGCCCATGCTCTGCCGCTGCAGACAAGCCCTGTCCCAAGCCCTGGTCATCTTTCTGTACAAGCCCTGGCCATCTCTCTGTACAAGCCCTGGCCATCTCTCTGTCCCAAGCCCTGGCCATCTCTCTGTCCCAAGCCCTGGCCATCTCTTTGCCCAAGCCCTGGCCATCTCTCTGCTGCTGCAAACAAGCCCACACTCTGCCACTGCAGACAAGCCCTGTCCCATGCCCATGCCATCTCTCTGTCCCAAGCCCTGGCCCGATCTTGAGCCTACACCCTGACCCAGGCCTGCTCCCTGTCCCAGGCCCACTCTTTTTCCCAGGCTCGCGTTCTGTCCCAAGCCTGCTCCCAGTCCCATGGCCAAGTCTGTCCCAGGCCCACTCTATGTCCAGAGCAAATACCATGTCCCATGCCCGCTCCATGTCCAGAGCCGGCGCCTTGTCCCTACCCACAATGTTCCCACACCCACTCATGTTCCCAAGCACTTCGGCACACCGTCGGCCTATGCATTTTGCCTTTGGGGGGGTAAGTTTGATCGGCTGCTGTCCGGCGTCATGCGTTTTTGGGAGGTACTCAGGGCTGGTTCTGAGCTCGGCACACTCCCCTCACCGAGGGGGAATGTTCAGGGTTCGACTGGAACCGGCGATCTCTGGGCCCTACCCCCCCCCCGGACAGCATGCCAAACAAGCATTCCCCCACTACTCCTGCTAAACATAAATCATCTGTATAGGCGAACTAGTGCAATATCGAAAACGAAAGTGTAAAACGAAAAACAAGAACATGCTTTATTCATCATCATCTGTTTTGTTTAAATGGTCTTATCTCATGCCCCCCTCACATGCGCCTCGGGCAGATCCCCACATGGAATGCGTGGCTAATTAGAAAACACGCCATGAAAATAGTTAGGCCATAGAAAGGTTTGTATGCATGCATGTGGGTTGACCAAGGGCAGTTACTTCTATTTTTCAGGTATGTGAAAAATGGAAATGAATAACTTTACTATCCATTCTTAAAACTGTTTCTACAACTCTGTATAATTAAAGCACACGCCAACATGTTTTTGCTTATTGCATGGCGTAAATGATGAACCACAACTAAAACCCAGACCTGGTCCTCTCTCATTGACGGTCCGGCCGCTCGTTCTCTTATGTTCCAGATCTCCTCCGTGATACGAGACCGGAGCGCGCACAGCTGATGCTCATTAACAATCACTCACCGGCCTAGACTCACGGTCTTGCCCCGCCTATTCAACTACACACACATACTACATTTTCAACTATTTTTATGTAGCGCTTTTTACAATTTTCATTGTTACAAAGCAGCTGTACATAAAACATATTGACCATAAGCAAAACATAAAAAAACATATTTAAGATAAAGGAGAGAGAAACACAGGTCAAATATTAAACAGATTATAAATTCCTATATGTAATATTAATTAAGTAATACTTTAAAATAAATAAATAGAGCAGCCCCCCGGCCAGGCAAAACAGTATGTAAACGATGGCGAGGAACCCAAAACTCTTGTAGTGCTTGTACAGTGCTTGTACGACAAGGCTAAATATAAAAATTATTAAATTTACTATTAAGGTAAATTATAGATTTAAGATTATCATTAATAATCTAATAGCATTTGAAATTTTGTAGTGAAGTCGTGTCAGGTCAGTGCGTCCTTTATCCAGCTCTATCATCTCAGCTCTTGTCAGGTCACCGCTTCCCATTCTCCGCACTGCCATCAGGTCTGGGCATGAACTGCATCCTGCTCGCTGTCGTAACCTCAGAACAATGAGACAAGACTGACTAAGAGGTGTTCTGTGATTGGTTTCCGGTTCTTGATTGCATCGCTGCCGGCAGCTAGTTTGTATCCTCTGACACTTGCTTCACCTCACATTTGTTCTTGGTCTTAATATTAGTGTATTTTACTGTTGTTACCTTTCACTGTCGTTGCCGAATTATTTATAACTTTATATTCTAAACCTATATTAATTGAAACGTAACGCCGCTAGCATAGTATTAGCGTGTTATCTTGCCTTCTGTTTAGACTGTGGAATATCATCTCCCCCTATTTGTCTTGTGTGCTAACTGTTTCTCTTTTTAAGCGTATATACTAAGACTCATGAAGCAACCTTGGTAAGTTAGGATTGCACTTCATACCCAGTGAGTCATGGCTTCTATTCCTATTGTTGTTACTTGCACCTCATGTCATATGTTTAGCTTAGCCTTCTCTGTCAGCGGTGAGGGTTTTACATGCGATAAATGCAGGGAAGTAGTTAGGCTTACGGAGAAAATCTTAGAATTAGAGTCTCGCATCCAATCTTTATTTGAGGATAGTAAGAGTGTTAGGACCGTAGAAAACACTTTGGATCCGAGTGTGGCGGGGCGATGATGGGGCAGGTTCACCAATGAACCCGTTCATCTATCCCTACAAGATCCGACTACGCCACCCGGGAGTGTTAAACCCAGGAACTAAAAGTAAACCCCACAAGCTAAGATCACAAAGATTCGTTCTCTTCATAAATTAAGGTAGGCCGAGAACATGGGTATCCGGTAAAACAATGAGTTTTATTACATTGACATTTGTATAAAAGACAATAAAAATTGCTCAGCTTGGGCAAAACCGGCCACTACAGGCAACCCGATTTAATGGGCCACGCACACCATAGCATATAACAGAAAAGAAATCAATAAACCAAAAAATAAAGACATTAAGCACAATAATCACATAAGGAAATTAAACACACATTTACACAGGGCTGGGGTATCCACTACAGGGAAGATCGACTGTACCGATTGTACTAAAGCACACACTACCCGTGAGTTCAGATCCCACAATCACACACGTCACAAGTGCCACACAACACGGCAAACCTTGTAGCACCACCACCACTAGGGACCTTTCACCCGTGGGACCCCAGCTCCTGAAAGAAAGTAATAAACAAAGAAACAAACACTACCCATTCAATAAATAAGAAAAAAGATAAGAAACAAAAAGGGAATTATACAAAGTAAAACAAAAACAATTAGCAATAATCAAACAATAATTAAACTCACAACAACCACAGTTACGAGGACCAATAAGGCATGGCAGGTGGTCAGTGAAAGAGGAAGCCACTGTAGAGCCTACCTAACCCAGAGACAGTGATCACAGCGCCGGGGGTTCAGTATCAATAGCTTTAACTTAGCTTAGCGACAGAAACGCAAAGGCAGTGATCGCAGCGCCGTGTGTTTAATAGCAGTAGCTTTCAGGGAGCTTTAGCGGTAAAGATCCAGAGGTAGTGATCACCGCGCCGAGTGTTCAATAGCAGTAGCTTTAACGTAACTTTAGCGGTAAAGATCCAGAGACAGCAATCACCGCGCCGAGAGTTCAATACCAGTGGCTTTAACATAACTTTAGCGGTAAAGATCCAGAGGCAGCGATCACCGCGCCGAGTGTTCAATAGCAGTAGCTTTAACGCAACTTTAGCGGTAAAGATCCAGAGGCAGCGATCATCGCGCCGAGTGTTCAATAGCAGTAGCTTTAACGTAACTTTAGTGGTAAAGATCCAGAGGCAGCGATCACCGCGCCGAGTGTTCAATAGCAGTAGCTTTAACGGCAAAACAACCCACTGCAGAATTCAACAGTCCAGGACAACGAAAGGAAAGCAAAGGGAGGAATGAAAGGACTCCAGAAAAGGGAAAGGGAGGATCCTGTGACATGAATAAACATTGTTATTAGAAATAACGATTACCCACTAGGATTTCCCCCAAATCATCCGTTAGTGACTTACCAAACCACGTCAATTAACCACACACAGTTCACAGTTCAGGACACACAGTCTTCACCCGCCCCGTTGCTAAACTGGAGTACAGGGACTACACATTTAAACCCCTCGCCAATGGTACGCCTCAATGAGTTAACTATCAAATATGTTTACATACCTGAATTTAGAGCAGTCAATAAATCCACCATAACAAAGTAAGCGACATACCGGACGAAAAGGACAGGCTAGGATGCAACAAACAATTTGTCAATACCGAGGAATGGTGATTAAGGAAGAGAAGGCTGCGACATGCTTAACAGCACATACCTGCAACTACCGCACACAAACACCCACAGGGAAAGATCCGGATGTGACGCATTACAGGCTGCTGCCAACCACATCTAAATAGCCAGCCCTGGTCACTGATTGGCTATCCCAAATGTCAATCCCCACACCTTCACTTCCTCGTACTGCCACACGAGCAATCTTAGCGCACACAGCTCGGTTCCGGTTGAAAATCCCCTGCAGCTGGGAAACTTTGTGACCATGAGACGGCATAGTCGCAAGACAAAACATCACTCAACCGTTCCAATTAAAGTCTCGAACAGGTTTGCCCCGCGCAGTGACGCAACGACTGAGAAACCTGCTGAAAGTGCCCTAGTGATCGGTGATTCTATTGTCCGGAACGTTAGCATAGAGGCACCAGCCACCATATTCAAATGTTTACCGGGAGCCAGAGCGCCTGACATCAAGTCAAATTTAAATGTGCTGGCTAAGGCTAATCGTAAATTCAGTAAGATTGTTATTCACGTCGGCACAAATGATGTTGGACTCCATCAATCGGAGATCACTAAAGATAATATTAAAGAGGTGTGTGAGCTCGCAAAAACGATGTCAGACACTGTAATATTCTCTGGCCCCCTCACTGCTTACCGTGGTGATGAGATTTATAGCAGATTATCATCACTAAATGGCTGGTTGTCTGAGTTATGCCTGCAGAATAATATAGATTTTATAAATACAGTTGAAAGAAAAAGTATGTGAACCCTTTGGGTTTACTTGGATTTCTTCATAAATTGGTCATAAAATGTGTTCTGATCTTCATCTAAGTCACAACAATAGAGAAACACAGTCTACTTAAACTAATACCGAACAAACATTATATGTTTTCATGTTTTTATTGAACACAACATGTAAACATTCATAGTGCAGGGTGGAAAAAGTATGTGAACCTTTGGGTTTAATAACTGGTTGACCCTCCTTTGGCAGCAATAACCTCAACCAAACGTTTCCTATAGTTGCAGATCAGACCTGCACAACGGTCAGGAGAAATTTTGGACCATTCCTCTTTACAAAAGTGTTTCAGTTCAGCAATATTCTTGGGATGTCTGGTGTGAATCGCTCTCTTGAGGTCATGCCACAGCATCTCAATCGGGTTGAGGTCAGGACTCTGACTGGGCCACTCCAGAAGGCGTATTTTCTTCTGTTGAAGCCATTCTGTTGTTGATTTACTTCTATGCTTTGGGTCGTTGTCCTGTTGCATCGTCCATCCTCTGTTAAGCTTCAGTTGGCGGACAGATGGTCTTAAGTTCTCCTGCAAAATGTCTTGATAAACTTTGGAATTCATTTTTCCATCGATGACAGTAATCCGTCCAGGGCCTGAGGCAGCAAAGCAGCCCCAAACCATGATGCCCCCTCCACCATATTTCACAGTTGGGATGAGGTTTTGATGTTGGTGTGCTGTGCGTTTTGTTCTCCACACATAGCGTTGTGTGTTCTTTCCAAACAACTCAATTTTGGTTTCATCTGTCCACAGAATGTTTTGCCAGTAGTGCTGTGGAACATCCAGGTGCTCTTTTGCAAACTTCAAACGTGCTGCAATGGTTTTTTTGGACAGCAGTGGCTTCCTCCGTGGTGTCCTCCCATGAAGTCCATTCTTGTTTAACGTTTTCCTTATTGTAGATTTGTCAACAAAAATGTTAGCATGTGCCAGAGATTTCTGTAAGTGTTTAGCTGACACTCTAGGATTCTTCTTCACCTCATTGAGCATTCTGCGCTGTGCTCTTGCAGTCATCTTTACAGGACGACCACGCCTAGGGAGTGTAGCAACAGTGCTGAACTTTCTCCATTTGTAGACAATCTGTCTTACCGTGGACACATGGACATCAAGGCTTTTAGATATACTTTTGTAGCCCTTTCCAGCTTTATGTAAGTCAACAATTCTTGATCGTAGGTCTTCTGAGAGCTCTTTTGTGCGAGGCATGGTTCACATCAGACAACGTTTCTTCAGAACAGCAAACTCAAAACTGGTGTGTGTTTTTTATTGGACAGGCCAGCTTTAATCAACACATCCAATCTCATCACATTGATTGGACCCCAGGTTGGCTGACTCCTGGCTCCAATTAGCTCTTGGAGAAGTCATTGGCCTAGGGTTTCACATACTTTTCCACCCTGCACTATGAATGTTTACATGTTGTGTTCAATAAAAACATGAAAACATATAATGTTTGTGCGGTATTAGTTTAAGCAGACTATGTTTCTCTATTGTTGTGACTTAGATGAAGATCAGAACACATTTTATGACCAATTTATGAAGAAATCCAAGTAAGCCCAAAGGGTTCACATACTTTTTCTTTCAACTGTAACTGGAAGAGTTTTGAGGGCAGACCGGACCTGTTGAAACGAGATGATCTCCATCCCTCCTGGGATGGGGTTTCCCTCCTCTCTAGAAATTTGGCACACAGTCTTAATAATGCTAAAGGCTGACTACCTGGGGCCCAGGTCAGGAAGGAGACAGAATGGCTTAACCAACTGTCTGCTTGCTGTCTCACGTTACAGAATACACAAAATATACAACATGTAATAATCCCTTCTCACAAACAACATAAAATAGAGACTGTGTCTGTCCCCCGGATTATCAAACATAAGATCATGCGTAAACCTCTTGAAAGTAATTTAATAAACGTTAAACAAATCAAACATGAACAAAACACAAGTAATCAACTTTTACGACTTGGATTGCTTAATATTAGATCTCTCTCAAATAAAGCGCTTTTTGTTAATGATATGATAACCGATCATAAAATAGACATGCTCTGTTTGACAGAAACATGGCTAAAGCCACATGATTATATTACTCTAAATGAATCCGTTCCCCAAGATTATTACTATAAACACGAGCTTCGTCTAAAAGGTAGAGGGGGAGGTGTCGCTGCACTTCACAATAATTCTTTTATCAACTCTCAGAAGTCTAATTTTAAATACAATTCTTTTGAAGACATGGTACTTCACGTATCAACAGCTAATACTAAGGACAAAACATTTTAAAAATGTATTCTAGCTATTGTATATAGGCCTCCAGGGCACCACACAGATTTTATTTAAGAATTTGGTGGGTTCTTATCAGAACCAGTACTGGCCGCAGATAGAGTCCTTGTCGTTGGTGACTTTAACATCCATGTAGATAATGATACAGATGCCTTGGGAATGGCTTTCAAAGACACTCTTAACTCCATGGGCGTTAGTCAACATGTGTCAGGACCCACACACCTTCGTAATCATATTTTAGATTTAATACTATCTTACTGTATAAATGTGGATGATGTTAAAGTCGTTCAGCAGAGTGAAGACATTTCGGATCATTATATGATATTATGTTCGCTTCACTGGCCTACGGCTGCAAATCAAACTCCTTGTTACAAATATGGTAGAACGATTACTTCATCTACCAAATGCGTTTCTCGACTATCTGCCTGAATTGTCTCAAATATCTAGCAGTAAAAATGATGACGATCTTGACATTACTATTAAAAATTTTAACTCTACCTTCTCGGAAACATTAGACACAGATTCTCCTCTGCGTTTAAAAAAGATTAAAAATGGCAGCCCAACACTGTGGTATAATGAACACACTCAGGCTATAAAGAAAGCGTCCTTTAATGGAGCAGAACTTTAAGAAAACTAATTTAGAGGTATTTCGTATAGCATGGAAGGATAGTACTCGAAAATACAGGGATGCCATAAAAACTAGGGAATTACAGGCCTATATCGAATTTACCTTTTATATCTAAAGTTCTGGAAAAAGTAGTTTCAACTCAGTTATGCTCCTTTCTTCAAAGGAATGACATTAATGAAGAATTCCAGTCTGGATTTCGAGCATGTCACAGTACAGAGACTGCTTTGATTAGAGTTACAAACGATCTGCTCTTAGCGTCTGACCGTGGCTGTATTTCGTTATTGGTGCTGCTAGACCTTAGTGCTGCATTTGACACCATTGACCACAGCATACTCCTACATAGACTCGAAAATTACGTCGGCATTAATGGAATAGCATTGAAATTGTTTAAATCTTATTTATCTGACCGTTTTCAATTTGTAGCAATAAACAAGGAGGTGTCCCGCAAATCGCAAGTCCGGTACGGTGTACCACAGGACTCAGTCTTAGGGCCTCTGCTCTTCGCATTATACATGCTACCTCTAGGAGATATAATAAAGCGACACGGAATTAGCTTTCACTGTTATGCTGATGATACTCAACTTTATATTTCCTCGAAGCCTCATGAAACCCAGCAGTTCTATCAAATAAAGGATTGCATAGTTGATTTAAAAAACTGGATGAGTAAAAATTTTTTACTACTGAACTCGGACAAAACAGAAGTGTTACTTACTGGACCAAAAACCGCCATAAGTAACAACCAAGAATACTGCTTAACTATTGACGGATGCTCCATAAAATCCTCATCGTCAGCTATGAATCTTGGCGTTGTATTCGATAGTAAGCTGTCATTTGAGAGCCATGTCGCCAACACCTGTAAAATTGCATTTTTCCATCTTAAGAATATATCTAAACTACGTCATATGCTGTCACTGTCAGATGCAGAGAAATTAATTCATGCATTCATGACATCAAGACTAGATTACTGTAATGCTCTTTTAGGTGGTTGCCCTGCAGGCCTATTACAAAAACTGCAACTGGTTCAAAACGCGGCAGCTTGAGTTCTTACATGTACAAAAAAGTATGAGCATATAACCCTGGTTCTGTCAACCTTGCACTGGTTACCTATAAAGCATCGCATTCACTTGAAGATCTTGCTTATTACCTATAAAGCCCTGCATGGTCTAGCGCTGCAGTATTTGAATGAACTTCTATTGTATTACAATCCTCACGTGCATTACGTTCTCAGGCGTACTGTCAGTTGGTAATACCTAGAATTTCAAAATCAAGTGCAGGTGGTAGATCCTTTTCTTATCTAGCGCCTAAACTGTGGAATATTCTTCCCTGCACTGTCCGGGAGGCAGACACACTCTGTTAGTTTAAATCTAGACTAAAGACGCATCTTTTTAATCTTGCATACACGACACTTCCATAATATTAATCCTCAGAGGATTTAGTCTGCATTATTAAGATCTACCGGAACCAGGAACACATCCAACAACAAATGATGTACTTGTTGCATCAAAGAGTGCAGAACAGTACTCTACTTTCAGCCAGTCTTGTCTTTTTGTTCCAAGGTTACCGCAGGATGCAGTTCATGGCCAGACCTGATGGTAGAGCTGAGAATGGGAAGCGGTGACCTGACGAGAGCTGAGATGATAGAGCTGAATAAAGAACGTGGCAACTTGACACGATTTTTCTACAACACTTCAAATGCTATTAGATTGTTAATGATAATCTTAAATCTATAAGTTACCTTATTAGTAAGTTTATTTATTTTTTATTTAGCTTTGTTGTGCAAGCACTGTTGAGCTTGTGCAGAGGCAGCAGCTTTTGCCAGAGGGGAACTGGAATCCCCTGGTTGGGCCTGGGTTCTCCTGAGGTTTTTTTTCTCGATTGGAGTTCTGGGTTCCTCGCCACCGTTTGCATATTGTTTTGCACTATTTGCCTGGCTGGGGGGGCTGCTTTAGAATTTAGAAGTTAGACATAATTAATATTGCATATAAGAATTTATAGTCCGTTTAATATTTGACCTGTGGTTCTCTCTCCTTTATCTCAAATGTGTGCTTTCACTGTGCGTGTGTGCGAGTGTGTTTGTGTGTGTGCGTCTATGTCAATGTGTGTAAGTATGTATGAGTTTTCTGTGTGTGGAGCATTTGTATGTCTGTCTTTTGTTGTTTTCACCTTTTTATTGTTTTTACAGGTATATGCACTTAGTTGTTTTTCTTGTAGTCAATTGTAAAAAGCGCTACATAAATAAAGTTGAGTTGAGTTGAGTACTGTTCTGCACTCTTTGATGCAACAATATGTAGCAGGGTGCCATGCATCATGGCCGTCATTGGCAGGTGTCATGCAGATTTGTGATCCAATCAGAACATAGTATGGATTATAAAAGATCCTGAGGTGAAGTGTCCAGGAGGCGGCATCCACTGTTGCTGCCCCTGTGTGTGGACCTACGTTTCATGAATGAGTGGTAGAGCGCCTCATTTTAAATGGGTGTTTGAAATGCTTGGGGCTAATAACAATCATATTTTGTTAGTAGGAGGAATGTTTGCCTGTTGGTTCCATCTGTTGTGCATACATGGCCTGCAACAGCTTAGTTGTAGGTTTCTCTTGGTTTAGTAATTCTTGCGGTTTTCTTCCAATCGCTAGAGCATTGTGTATGTTTTAGTTTGTTGTGTCTATACAGTTAACATCACTTATGAATGAGGATATGTAGTACGTCGCTGTGATCCCTCTGGGTATGTACCGTCATTTTATCTATGTGGTGGAAAATTGTTGTCATGATTAACTGTGTGTTTTATATTAAGCAGCTAATCGGTTTCGGACACTATGGAGAAGAGGGAAACCCTTTAGATATGACTGCACTGCTGCCTTGCCGATGCCTTTCTTGATTCGTTTTATGGAGTTATTCTGTGTTCGATCCTGAAATTGTGGTATAGAAACTGGTGAAGCGACATAATCAGGCTCTGTTGTTTTGGACTCGACTAATAACTCCTATTGTTCCGTGTCTGAATGAATGTTCGTTCGGCTGTGAATGTGTAGTTAAACTCTATTTTGCGTTTGATTTATTTTTGTTTCAATTATTTTGATCATTTCATTGTATGGTAATTTCCTTTGGTTGTATTGACCATATTTTCCTTTGTTTAGCTAAATTGGGAGACGTCCGTTGTGGGTCAGTGTGGCCACAAAGTGTTAACCCTTTCTCCTGCTGTCATCACGAGTGCTGTGATGTATTGAGTGTGGGGTGAAAACCTTACGACCTCTGCTGGTCATCTCTCTTTTTGGTCATCATTAGTTCTTTTTTAAGTTTGTTTGTTTCTTTATTTTGTTTGCCTTGTGTTTGGTGCCTGGTAACTGATTTACTTCAAACTTGTTTTTGTCATTTGTAATAATATAACTTTATTTTTCAATAAAGCCGTCTTTGGCAATAGAACCTGTGTGTGTGATCTTTCCCAGGCGAATATATATATATTTTTCGTTAATAAATCTTTACTCCACTGCCACAAGTACATCATTTGTTGTTGGATCTGTTCCTGGTTCCGGTTGATCTAACTAATGCAGCCTAAACTCTCAGAGGATTAATATTATGGAAGTGTCGTGTATGCAAGATTAAAAAGATGCGTCTTTAGTCTAGATTTAAACTGACAGAGTGTGTCTGTCTCCCAGACAGTGCAGGGAAGAATATTCCAAAGTTTAGGCGCTATATAAGAAAACGATCTACCACCTGCACTTGACTTTGAAATTCTAGGTATTACCAATTTCAATGCTATTCCGTTAATGCCGATGTGATTTTCGAGTCTAAGTAGGAGTGTGCTGGAGTCAATTCTCCTTCAGTGTGATCAATTTAAAGATGTGAGAGAGAAACACTTTTGAGTTTGATAGATGTTCAGAAACAGCGCGAATGCAGATACTGGAGGAAAAGAGACGCACATCAACTGCACAAACTACTGCCTTCATCTGTTACAATCCATGCACATACACACTCTTCGATTTTATTACATGAAATTTACATTTGATATTTTATTTCCATATTTCATTTGTTTACTTGCATATACTTTATTTTATATTTCATTCTATACTTATGCCTTACTCAGCAGCTTATTTTAATTTGACTCTTATGTTTGTACTTATTGTATGTCTTTTGGTATGTTCAATGCTTTGGCAACACTGTCAGAACATGTGCAAGTAAATTACTATTTCGATTATTAATATTCCAGATTAGCAATAAATAAAAAATAAAAAAGTAATGTAATCAAAAAGTATGCAGTTGACTGATTTCAAATGTTTAGATGGTGTGTGACTCCATGTTCCACATTTCAAATGTGGAAGGCACATGGCCTGGTTCTGTGCATGACTCCAGGATTTTCAGAGAGTCACATTCATGCACATTATTTGAACGTGGTTAAAATGATTTAAAACTCACTGTATTACATTTTATTCTGAGCCTAACAAAACTGCATTTTTCAGGAGCTTACGATGGGGTCCTGCTTGGTGACAGGGGCTATGCCTGCAGGCAGTACTTCATGACACCATTCCCTGGACCACAAACCCGTTACAATGCAGCTCTAGCCAGGACAAGGGCACGCATTGAAATGACCTTTGGGCAACTAAAGGGAAGATTTCAGTGTCTTAAGGGTCTGAGGTTGCACCTGACAGGGCCTGTGACATTATTGTTGCATGTGCCATCCTCCATAATATTGCCACCATCAGAAAGGAGAGGACCCCTGTGGTGGAGGTGCAGCCTGATGATGACCTCCAGCCAGTGCACTTGGATCAACCTAGTGGCAGAGCTGCACAGGACAGAATTGTGGAAAACCATTTTTGAATTCTTTTTTACACATAAACCTTCATTAAATTAATAATAGAAGACAAGACAACATGCTTACTTCATGGAGTTTTATTTCAATTATTGTTTTTCAAGAAAAGCCAGTGAAGGTCATCTTTTGCCTGTAATAAGATATATTGTTATCCAAGGGCAGCAATAGTGCTCTTTGTGTAAAATAGTGTTTTATCACTTACTCTGAAGTTCCTTTTGAAGCAACTCAATCTCTAATGCCAGTTTTCTCTTCTTTAAGGTGTCAAGTTCAATTTTTCCCTTAATTTTTGCTTTTTAAGAGCAAAATACTAAATTTTCTGTTGAAGATTCCGTTTATATAGGGTACGGATATCCCCCTGTGCCATTAAAAAAAAAAAACTCAACACAAGCCTCATGTTAGAGAAAAAGGAAAAGTAGACTGCCCACCTCTGTATATCTTTGTGCTGTAGGCATTTCCTCCTGCAACTCATATTGCAGTCAGAAATAATATGTACACACCTATAAATTAAATAAAGTTATTTGTGCACTTACAAGTACTTCCTCCAAAGGACAGTCATCTGAGAGGGTTTCTTCACTGTCCTGTGCAAAAGGAAAATGGGTATTACAAAGTGTTGCACTTTCTTTACTTTTGATGTAAAGTTATAAATGTCCACTTACTGCACATATTTCAGCCACCACTTTCTTGGGAACAGGTAAAAGTGTTGGTGTATTATGTAAAACTACACAAAAGAGGAGAACTCAATGGCATTGCAATACACTAGGAAAAAATATGATCAATAACATATTGCAAAATATTTTTACATTTGTTATGCAATTTTCACCATCACAATTCAAAGCAATTGACTCAATATTTATCTGTTGAAATGACTGTACCACCCATTTGGATTATAGACATAATTTAACGCAGCAACAAATTATTTTCAGTGTAGCAAGATGATTTAAAACTCATTTACCTGTAATTAAGGTGTTGCTATTACTGGTCCCTGGCTTTAGGTCTAAGGAAGAGCCCTTTACAATGGGTCGGTTCTCATTTAGCGCAAGGGGCAGCTCTTCTGCCGGGGTATAATGTGGGGGTGCAGGACCACCACCTGTTTTATTCTGCTCCGCCTTTTTTTTGTTTGCTGATTATAAACAGACTTTTTGGTAACAGATACTAAACAGTAGAAGTAGAAAGGATTACCAGTTTGAAGAATATTCTTGTACTTCCCTTTTACTTCTTCCCATGTTCTAGTGGGTCCTGAGCTGGCTCTGACATTAAGCAATTATTAAATTATTAAAATAAGAATATATACTTTAATAATAAGTGATATAACCATAACATGGAACACTTACGCATTTAATTTGTGTGCTACTTTTTGCCAGCCCTCTCTCCTGGCTTTTGCACACTTTGAAGTGTTCCTTGGCGTTTTAATTATTTTTTCAAACTCAGCAAACCCTTCCAGTAATAATTCTTGCTCTGCTGCGTTGAAAAACTGAGCGCGCTCTTTTGCGATGATGAGCAGCCAATAGCAGCGTTGCTGATCATTGTTTCTACCATCGATACATATCCCCTTTTAAACAATCGCAAGAACGCGCAATAATCTCAGATAACTCAATCCAGCGATACTAATCATAAGCGGCAGGTGTGTTCGAAGAACCCAATTAGCCGGATCATGATTAGCACGATTATATCATCTCGGATGTGTCATTTGATCTCGGATGTAATAAGCGACGTACGAAGAACGGGCCCCAGGCCTCGGTTTTAGTTGTGGTTTGTGTTTATGTATTGTGTTATTCGCCGGCAGTCGTCCCTGAGGGGCTTGTGGCTGTCTTTTAGTTTGTTGTAATTTTGATTAAATGTTCGCCGCTTCACGCCTCCTTCCTTCCTTTTAATTGAACCTTGATACAGCCATTAACTGAAATAAGATCAAATAGTGTTTTGAAGTCAGGTTTAAAGTGTTCAAAAGAACTTGCCTGAGTAGAAGTGTGGTGGATGCAGTCAGTTGTTAAAATGTAAATGTGGTTCCATCTTTGTCCTTTGTCCCCCTTCCTACCCAAACACCCCTCATCCCCCAAACCAAGACGGTGCTTCACCCTGCTGTCTCTTGCCTGACAACATGAAGTGCTGTGGGTGATTGGTCAATAAGAGAGAGATAAATGAAATGTGCCTTCTGTCTTCTTATCAACGTGTCCCAAACGAAGTTTATGTGTGTTTATGACCTGTTGTTGTGTCCCCACTGTCACTGCCCTGTATCTACCCCCTCTCCACCTGGATAAAGGTGCTTCCAGCCGGGCTGCGTGTCTCCCTAGACAGTGTGAAACCTGTCTGCTGAGCTTGTGTTTATCATTTAGAGACATGTGTGTGAATTTGCTTTTAAGAGGGAGTTGGTTCCAGGTTTAAAACTTCTATCTGACAAATGATGAAAGTGTCTGAGACTTTGGGTTTGTCTTCTTATCAATGTGCCATAAACGAGCTTTTAATGGAAGGACAGGCCTGACATCTTCTGGTCATGGAAGAGTGGGTCCCAATCTGAGTTTTGTTTCACTAAACAAGGCAATGTGCTCTGACAAAGATTTTGTGTTCAAGGGTTAAGTCAAAGATTCATTGAACAAGTATGTGTTTTTCGTCCTGTCTGATTTTCTTCTGCCTGTGGAAGATGTCGAGGTGTCTGCAGGCATGTAGTGCAAGTCATCTTAACAATGCTTGTCAATTGGCTTTTGATGAAAGCACATGCCCAACATCTTCTCTCTGCCTGTGCCAAGAAGACAATCCACACGTGTTAACTCCTAAAATCTATAGTTGTGTTAAACTGACACTTTAGAGGTGCTAAGTCAAGGACTCCAACATTTAACAATGTTATGGGGTTCCGTCCTGTCTGACTTTCTTCTGCCGGGGAAGATGCCAGTGTGTCTACCAACTATGGGGTGGAAGAAATTATAGCAATTTAAGCAGATAAAGGATCTTCTTGGCTGATTCTTTTCATCCTGACGTTAAAAACCAAACATGTCAAAATCTGGTTTATGGCTAAATGCATGAACCTGAAATTTGGAAAACTTATAAATGTCTTCAGTCCTATATACTGTACACTAGATTGGATGTACTCTTTAAAGATGTGCTTTTGTAAATGCTTTAGTTGATAAAATGCGAAATATCTATAAATAGATATGCTTCAAGAAAAGAGCAAACGAATTAATCTTACCCTAGAATACACAACATGCACGCAACATGGATCTATAGTTTTGACATAAAACAAGTCTGTTTTACTACAGGAGTTTGTATCATCACCATGTGAATGTCAAGAACATTTTAACATATCTTAAATGTTTCTCCTCTGGTTCAACATCCAAAACCTTATTCATATTAATGTCTCTATTCATTTTTACTCTTGTAGTATTTTGCTATTGTGTATGTAATGTTTATTCTTATACATTACCACCAATATTTGGCACTAAATGTGCATGCTGTCCCTATGGGCTGAAACAAAAGGATGCTATGCTGTAGCTCAGTTGTATTTTACTAAACAACACATCTAATCACATAGTAGTATTTCCTTGAAAGGAGGAAAGGAAAGTTGTTTAAAGGGTCTTTCTGGCAGAAAACCTGTCAAGGTTCTAATAAAAAAGTTAGAAAAATAAAAGTCTTACCCAGAAGTGTTGGTTTGAAAGTGCTTTGAACATATCCACATATACTGTACAAACCACTACGTGTTATTTTGTTACAGGAGCACAACGTGTGTTCCTTTGTGTCCGCACAAAACTTGTGTTGATTCACATTTTCAATGAAATGTTTATTGTTCTATATCAATAGTCTTTATACGTTGTTTTTAAAATGGAAATTATAACAGCAAATCAAATTAAATATATTTATTTTGTCCTGATGCCAGAAACTATTCAAAGGAATAGTTTCTCTTACAAATCACTGTGCAGTTTTAATGCCGCTCTTCAGATTTAAACATGGTAAACTGTGAAGGAATTTCTGACACAGATCTGGGTATGGCTACTTATACCATAATATTGGGGTTTCATTAACCAAGCAAATATAATGAGATTTTTTACAGACTACATTGATCAAAATCATTCAAATGGAGTACAATTACATCCAAATAAAAAAAAATTCAGAAAAGGGAATATTGATACATTAAACTAATAATGTTTAGCTAGCATGATGTAAACATAATATGTAAATACGTCTTCAACACAATCAAAACAAATCACGAAACTTTGCCCACCTGATCAGAAGTTTTGTGCCCCCTGCCTCTACCCAGAGCCGTTGAGAGAGATCCTTAAACTGCCGTTGCTGTGAAAAAAACAGTTTCGCCAACTCAGTTCCTTGCAGTGAATGGAGTTGGCACGACTCTCTCTCTCAGCGACTCTGCGTCAGAGTCCTGTTTGATAAACATGCACACACAGTTATTAAAAGAACACCCGTCCCGACATCCGACAGCAGCACTCATTCAATTCCATACCCGACCACACCCGTTTGACAAAAATGCCGTGACCAGAACCGCACCTGCATTACATCTACATGATGTAGACAAAACCATTTATTTTCTCACACAACAAGTATCAAAATAGTAGGAATTCCTGGATAATGCGTTTTTTAAACGTGTAGTAGGCTAATTAAATATGGCAGAGTTTCGGGAGCGACACCCAAGAGTGAAAACCTTTTTCTGTAAAATGATACCAAAGCTACTAAAGGTCAAGCTGCCATCAAGGCTCAATAAAGCTTAAAGCAGAAAAGTGAGCGGGAGCATGATGAGCTCACACGTCTGTTTAAATGGAGATAAGAGGATGGAGTCCTCACTACAGCTGTCCATCAGTTGCATGCGATTGGCTACAGTTCTTAACGCTGTGAAGCACTGCAGTTAGAAAGCATCTCTTCAGACAGAGCTTCAACACAAATAAACACAGGACCAGGTAAAAGCATTTCAGATGAAGTGAGTCGAAATAGTCTTGACTACTTGATCTGCCCACGCGTATTATTTCCAGACCCGAACCCCAAATGACACATGAATAATTCATTATTCCACCCGTTACATCAAACATTAACGGTTTACCCGACGGGTGAGGGTTTTGACACTATTTCGCCAAACAATGCTTCATGAGATGAAACAAACTTGTACTTTTAGCTCATGAAAAAGTGATCAGACACGGACTGGGTTTGTAACACTGAGTTTGTAACACAATTCTCTATAATGAGAGGAAGTTATATTGCTGCGAATATTATAGTAATATAAATAGGCTAGATCTTCTTATGTTTTTATTAAATCTAAAGTTACTAAATTATAAAATAAAAATAAATGTAAAAAATAGATGTATATACATAAGAAATTTAAAATACAATATTAAAACTACATGTGAGAATAATTCAAAAAGCGAAATAGTTATATTGTGAATAGTTTGTTTATATAAGCCCAAATAGTTTGTAGCAAAATCTTTTCTCCGCTCGCCTATCATGTCATATCTGGATCTGGGACTGCTGTCCTCACATAGCACATGTGCTGCTCTCACTTTTAAGTCAATCTTAGTTGTACATTTAAAACTACTGTCACTCTTTTGCAGTTTTAACAATACTTTTTATAATTTGGCACTATTTTCACAAACATAATATTTTCCTATTTGTTTCACAAAAGATCATTCAAATGTATGTATCTATTGTTTAATTATTGTGTCTGGTGAATTCTACAAAATGTATATGTCTGTATCCTAATTTCTCTTCCATCAATGATTTCTCACGTTTTGGCATTGCATTTTTACAGATGTCTGATGTCGTTATTTTAATTTGAACAACATTTAACAGAATCTACATGAAAAACCCAACCATTGTGACACAGTCTGTACTCAATAGGATGCAAAGAAGTTATTTTTTTGAATCTGGAAAAGACGGCTAAACAAATGTATTTTAACATATGGGACTAGAACTGAACTAGAGGATAACACTATCCTTCTTTTAGATCTTGAAATATCATCTCAAACTAAACATTTATTAATCAAAACAGTGTAGAACTAAACAAATTGGAGATGAAATGATTTATAAGTTTTCCAAATTTCAGGTTCATGCATTTAGCCATAAACCAGATTTTGACATGTTTGGTTTTTAACGTCAGGATGAAAAGAATCAGCCAAGAAGATCCTTTATCTGCTTAAATTGCTATAATTTCTTCCACCCCATAGTTGGTAGACACACTGGCATCTTCCCCGGCAGAAGAAAGTCAGACAGGACGGAACCCCATAACATTGTTAAATGTTGGAGTCCTTGACTTAGCACCTCTAAAGTGTCAGTTTAACACAACTATAGATTTTAGGAGTTAACACGTGTGGATTGTCTTCTTGGCACAGGCAGAGAGAAGATGTTGGGCATGTGCTTTCATCAAAAGCCAATTGACAAGCATTGTTAAGATGACTTGCACTACATGCCTGCAGACACCTCGACATCTTCCACAGGCAGAAGAAAATCAGACAGGACGAAAAACACATACTTGTTCAATGAATCTTTGACTTAACCCTTGAACACAAAATCTTTGTCAGAGCACATTGCCTTGTTTAGTGAAACAAAACTCAGATTGGGACCCACTCTTCCATGACCAGAAGATGTCAGGCCTGTCCTTCCATTAAAAGCTCGTTTATGGCACATTGATAAGAAGACAAACCCAAAGTCTCAGACACTTTCATCATTTGTCAGATAGAAGTTTTAAACCTGGAACCAACTCCCTCTTAAAAGCAAATTCACACACATGTCTCTAAATGATAAACACAAGCTCAGCAGACAGGTTTCACACTGTCTAGGGAGACACGCAGCCCGGCTGGAAGCACCTTTATCCAGGTGGAGAGGGGGTAGATACAGGGCAGTGACAGTGGGGACACAACAACAGGTCATAAACACACATAAACTTCGTTTGGGACACGTTGATAAGAAGACAGAAGGCACATTACATTTATCTCTCTCTTATTGACCAATCACCCACAGCACTTCATGTTGTCAGGCAAGAGACAGCAGGGTGAAGCACCGTCTTGGTTTGGGGGATGAGGGGTGTTTGGGTAGGAAGGGGGACAAAGGACAAAGATGGAACCACATTTACATTTTAACAACTGACTGCATCCACCACACTTCTACTCAGGCAAGTTCTTTTGAACACTTTAAACCTGACTTCAAAACACTATTTGATCTTATTTCAGTTAATGGCTATTTATCTATTTTATTTGACATCAGTGATTCTTATTTCCTTAACTCATCTTGTATTGCTTCATTCACAGACATTAAGCATTCTGAAAACCAAATCCTTATCTCTTCTGCAAGCCATGGGGAGGGGGGGTCTGGAATTATTGTTAACAACAAAGAGGTCATAAATGCACACAGGATGTAGGATCAAAGGGGTCATAATCGTACACTAGGCAGGCGGGTCATAAATTATGGGTCATAAATCACTTTTTATATTCAGTGTATAGTATTTCCTACTGGTTTCTTTATTGAAAACAACTTGCACTGACATATCTTAAAACATAATAATGCAATTGTTTTTATTTTTTGTAAAGTGTGCTTCATAAAAGAACGTAATGATCCTAATTTAACTAACTAAAGGGTTAAAGAATGCTTTGTCCCCAGCTATGACACGAAACTGACCAATAGCCACTTAGCCCATCAAAGCCACTCCCACATCAACATTAAGCCTTCAGTGAAGCCACTCCCACATTCACATCCATCAATAAATGCTGGCAGTTTAAGCACAGAGAGAAGACGTGTTCCCTGGGATGAGCTGTGAGGACTTCAGTCATTGAAAGTAAAACATGAGCGACAACACGTATGATGAAGAACCACTCAGAACCGATCATGACAACGCCGAGGAACAAAGAGGTTGGTGTCCATTTTCCACTAAACAGAGAGAGAAACTTAAAAACTGACAAGACTCTAATATACATGAGTTGATCAAATACGTAAAGTATAAACATGAGTTGCTATAAAACAACAGTGACATAAGGAACATTTGATCTTCATTCTACCAAACTGAGGTTAACCAAATCTGATGTCATTCTGTTGAGTGGTCATGTGTATTTCACCTTCATTGTTCATTTGTGTTTTTGACAATTGATGTGTTTATTTTAGATCTGACGGAAGAACAAGAAGCCAATGAAGAGGATTTCACTCATGGAGAAGAATCTTCACGTTCCCGTGAACGAGCGCCACGATCTAGAGGCAAGAAGCGTTCGGGCTTCAGCTGCCGTCAGTGTGGGAAGACCTTGACATCTAAAGGAAGCCTCACAGGTCACATGAGAATGCACAGCGGAGAGAAACCTTTCACCTGCCAGCACTGCGGAAAGAGCTTCACCTATAAAACCAGCTTAAAGTTACACGCCAGCGTTCACTCGGAGGTGAAGCCGTTCACCTGCCAGCACTGCGGAAAGGGCTACGTTTCTAAAAAGGGCCTGACGGAACACATGACCATGCACACGGGAGAAAAACCTTACGCGTGTCCAGAGTGTGGGAAGACTTTCAGCCGCAGGTTTTACATGTACAGTCACAAGAGATGTCACTCCAGCGAGAGGCCGTTTGTCTGTTCTCAGTGTGGAAAGAGTTTCAAAGGGGCCGCCGGTCTGAAGACCCACGAGGTTGTGCACAGCGTCCTGAAGCCGTATCACTGCGCTCAGTGTGACAGGAGCTACAGCCAATCCGTTTCTTTACGGAGACATTTAAAGTCATTCATCCATAATAAATACAGGCCGCTGGAAAAATTCATGCTGCAGAGCGCCCCGCCGTGGACCAATGCTTCCCATTAAATACCACCTCGAGCCCAGTGTTTCCATATTTCCACGGATGTATTGCTTTATAAAAGGGGTTTTAATGTAGTAAATGCGGCTTGTTATGCACCTTTTAATGCACTCTCATGTGTCATGATACATTGTAACACTTGTCAATTCATTGTTACACTTTGCATTTTTACTGGGTTGTTATTCTTAACAATAATATTTCAAGTTTTATGAACAATGATAATGCATCATTCTCTTTAAAAACCCTTAACAATGCATTCTATATTAAGTGTTACTGACATGATTTATCTCTTAGCCCTGCTGCTTCCGTTTTGTTAGTTGTGTAGGTGCGTCTTTCCTTTTACTATACAATGAGCTCATAAAAACAAATCTGGGATGTAACTGTGCTGGGCTCGTGGTTTTACAGAAATAAACTTAAGCAACATGATTAAAGTTGAAGAGAGTTTCAGTTAATGTACCTCAACTCTTCTAACAAAAGGATTTGTTTGTTCACAACAAAAATACAAATATTTTTGTTCATATTTTGTCTTCTTCAAATGGTGAATGGCCCATGTAAGCCAGTAAATTGTGCTGTAAGTCATCATATAAAAGTGGGATGATTGTAAAAACAGGTTATTATACTTTAGGTTTAAACATATCACATATTTATTTTGACTCTTCACACCACATGGATATGTTTGGAGTAAAAACTGCTGGGTTGTTTTGGCCCATTGTTGGGTCAAACACTTTTTAGTTAAATGTGTCCCAACGGTTTGGTTTTTCTTGAAAATAAGACCACAATGTGAAGAGATAAGCACTCGTTTAGGATTCTTTATTAGCAGTTCTGAATTCTCTTCATCTAGCTCACAGCTGCTAAAGTCTTCAAGGACTCCAGTCATATCTGTTTATCCTGTTGCAATCTCAAACAGTTTTCGGCCAACGACCCGGCATCAGTGTGGACCCCCACCCCCGTCTGTGGAGAATCAACAACTGGCCATTTGAAAAGAGCAGACTCACACCTCACAACCACTATGATCTGCAATTCACACATTCAGATTGAATAAAGAGCTGCCTGTATGGAGCAATCACAACAACCTGGAGTTCAACACACTCCATACAGTGGATGATGGTGACATCAGTGAGTCATTCAGTCACTTTGTACACCACACACCCACAATAGCCCTCATTGAACTATTGCCCTCTCGCGTGATGAGAGTACAAGACTAAACCAAACACGCTGTAACATTGATTCACTTGTTTTCATCTGATCTCTTGCTATCAGGGATCGTTTTCATAGAACCGTATTTTACAAATAAAAAGTGAATTGAATCTTTACATTTTGAAGGTTGTTTTACATTTCACATTTACATTTTCAAGTGACTGCAGGACATCGGGAAGCAAACTTGGTTTAAAGTGACAGTTCACCCCTAAATGAAAATTCTGTCATCAATGACTCACCCTCTTGCCGTATCAAATCTGTGTGATTGTATTTCGTCTATAGAACACAAAAGTAAACATGTTAAAGAATGTTGGTAACAGAAAACCAATGTTACCCATTCACTTGAGGTGAACTGTCACTTTACATTTTAAGACCAGGCATGCATCAAAAGGATTTTTTACTTCCTGTTTCAAAAACCATGCAAAGCAATCAACTGTAATATATAGAAGACTGAAAATACGGAATGATTTACTATCAGATATTACTTTTTTATGTCAAAATGAGGTAAAATGAGGTTAAAAAAATCTTTAAAGGAATATTTAATGACACAATGTATTACATATGGTAAGTTTTTAAATTGTGTATATTTTATGGACTTGATGTTTAGTGTTGTTGTTGTTTGATGTAGTTTTGTTATATATACTTGTTGGGAACCCAGGAAGAGTACAGGATCCAAATTAACAAATAAATAAGCTTGCATTGGTTTTGTGTCCGTACAATAGATGTGAATGATGACAAACATTCTTCAAAATATCTTCTTTTGTGCTTTGCATACAGGGTTGAAATGACATGATGGTTAGTAATCAGAAAGGTGTTGACAGACAGAATGCTAATTCACACTGAATCTGGACACTGGACTCCACAGCTGTTTAATCCCTATGGGCCACTTTGTTTAGGGCTCATACTTTATTAATCTAAACCTATACATTTTTGTTCAATAATATTTTATTTTGCATTTCGCATTCTGGGAGAATTTATGCTACTAATTCATTTTATGCGATAGTAATGATCAATTTTACCCACTTGAGGGCGCAATAGTGCTTTGTTTCTACTTGTGATTTGTAGGACTCCATTTCCCCAAACAGTTTTTTGAGAAAACAGCTCGGATATGTTGAATTATATGCAATGACCGAGAAAGTCTGTACATGGTCCTCGAGGGAATTGTTACCTTGGCGAAGACGGGACGAATAAACCGCTGAATCCACAGTAGGTCGAGTAAACAAGGAACATGTTAAGCAGACAACAGGCGTAACAACAACAACAACGTTCGACAAAGCTGGGGCCTGTTGCACAAAACTAGGATAAGGGATTAAGCCAGGATATCTTGGTGATCCTGGCTCAATTGATCCGTAATCCGGTTGCACTAAAGCTGGATAGGGGGCAGGAGGATATGTTATGGTATAAATTACCATGGAGATTTATTCTGTGGAGCTAGCCTGCTCCAGACCAGGCTAAATTCCAGGATCTATTTAATCTCATCCCTAATGTCAGTCAGCAGTCACCACAAATAGAAACCAATAGTTATTTCACTGCTCACTATACATTGTTATCACATATAACTAGACCCACTGTCATTATTTAAACGTTTGTGATCATTAATTTCAATCATTTTGGATAAATAATGATTTTTAGATGATGTTGCTATCTTTAGATAATTTACAGTTTCCCATAGACTATAAGGCTATATATAAAATGATAGAATATTAGGGCCACAGAGGGAAAAAAAAGACAAGTCATAATATTGTAACCAGTTGTTTTAAAGGAGGACAGTTGTTAAAATGACAGATGTGGGGCATTTCGTGAAATTGTACTTCAGTATGGTTTCATAAAGAAAGACATGCTGATGTGCCAGAATATTAAGTATCACATTGTCATAAGTATCAAAACTGTAAAAAGAATATGTAGCTTTTCTGCAGAAAGAACCAGCCTCATAAATTTATGACTTTATCCTTTTTCCTCAGTGTGGCCCTAGTACTCTGTCATATAAACAAATACACATTCCATATGAATAAAAACACAATGTGTAACATTATGTTCCTTTATTGAATAAGGACAAAACAAAGCAGGTAAACCATCAGCTCCTTTCGAAACTGAAGTCACAGTGACTCTACAAGATGGAAAGCACAGAATCAAAGCATCTTATACAAAATGATACATACACATTCAAAGGTATATAACACACCCTGCATGTCTGCACACTAAAATAAATGCAGGACAAATCCATACACATCAACTGAACAGACAAATGAATGGATGCAGTAGCGTCCCTGCAGCCTTGTATTACACACAGTATACCGCACAAACATCATAAGAGGCCAAATTCGTAAAAAAACGAACCCAAAAAAACCCAAATTCCTCTGCCACCGCAGGACATATTTAACCAAAATTGAAAGCACACATACTAACTAAAATAATTCAACACATATTGGTCCCTCAGCAGCAGACCACTGTCGTCATCAGGGAAGATTGCCGGATTGTCCCAGTCCATGGCTGGTGGCACTCTGGGGGCCCTCTCCTTCCTCAGGCAGGCCACATTGTGGAGGACAGCACAAGCCACAGTAATATCACATGCCCTAACAGGGCTGACCCTTAATTTGTGAAGGCAGTGAAAGCGTGCCTTCAGGAGGCCAAAGGTCATTTCAACTCTGGCCCTGGTCCTGGCATGGGCATGGTTGTAGGCCTGCTGTGCTTCCTGGGGGTCTGTGAAAGGTGTCAGGAGAAAAGGCTGGCAGCCATACCCCCTGTCTCCCATCAACACACCAGAGAATTCACCAGTCAACACAAAATCTCATCATTACTACCTCATAAATACAGTGATATTCTTGACACAGCCATGATGGTTATAAATAGGGGTTGTGTGTCTTACCTTGTGATAGGCACTGATAGATTTCAGAGGTCCGAAAGATTCTGGAGTCATGGACTGAGCCAGGCCATTTTGCCACAACATTGCTGATCACACAGTCAGCATTGCAGACCATCTGAAATCATAAGATGAGGAATATTACACCAATCAATGCACATCACTGGCAATGCAGAGTGTTCGTCAATGGACAATATCAAAAAGTTATGTTCACCTGAACATTAATGCTGTGAAAGGATTTCCTATTCACAAAATCAGCCTCATGGGCACCTGAGGGGGCTTTTATCCTTATGTGTGTGCCGTCCACTGCACCAATGACATTGGGGAAACCTGTCACACAAAGTAATGAGTATCCTACTATGTGTTAACAGTTGTCCTGTAATTTGTAGATCCTCTTACCTGCAATCCTATAGAACTCCTCTTTGATGTCACAGAGTCTTCTGTGGCCAGGGAAGGAGATGAAGACATCTGCTAATGCTTTGATAGCCAGACACACACTCCTTATTGTGCGGCAAATTGTGGCCTTGTTCAGCTGTTCTGCATCCCCCACTGAGTACAGGAAGGCTCCACTAGCAAAAAAGCGCAAGGCCACACAAACCATTTGCTCCACACTCAGTGCATGGCTCCGTGCAGTGCGGTGCTTAATCCCGGGACCCAGTAGTCTGCATAGATACCTGATGCCATCTGCAGAAAACCTGTATCTTTCATATAGATGGTCATCAGGGAAGGCCAGTGGGTCCAACCGGTCCCTGAAGACCCTTTCTCGCCTGAAGGCTCTCCTCAGCACAAGTGCTTCTTCATCCACCACATCTTGCAAGAATGGGCATGCCATTGTCAGAGCAGAAAGGAACACACAATTTTGGGCCTTCATATAGGCTAGTGGCCACACCTGGTGCTGGGGGGGTGGGCAAAAGAGGCCGGTGCCTTATAACGATGACTTGGTTGTACTGATTGCTGGGAAAATAAAAAAAACCTTAGAAAGATGCCACCGTCCTGTGTGCTCACAATAAGAGCTCATATGTCATGGCTCACTTGACTTTACGAGAATATACCTAATTTTTATTTTGAGCTGTGTCATCTTCTTGGAGCTGGGGGAGGAAAGAAAAATAATGATTAATACATTTGTGTTACAGTTAGCATACAGTGTACATTGAAGGCATATCTCACCTCCCTCTCAAGTTTTTTTATTTCAAGGTCCAGTTTCCTAATTGTCCTCTTTTTTTATTTCGGACTCCAGTGCAAGATTTTCCATCTGTTTCTTCTTGTACTGAATGTCTATGTCTGCCAGTTCTATTTGGCGCCGGAGGTGGTTGCCATACAACTTTCTGATAGCTTGTGAGCTCTGTGAACACAATACAATTAGCGCAGCTGGAATTTGGCAGGATGTGGTGTCCTTTTATAAATACGCACTATGTTGCCAGGCTGGTTTTCCCACTGTATAGCATCTGGGTCCTGTAAAAGAAATTCGATTTTTTGATTTTGATGAGGACTCCTCACCATTGTAGAGTAAATAGTACTTTCACAGTCTTAACATGATACCTCATGCCTTCTGGAATCCAGAGAGATGGTCTCCTCCTCATCATCGTCTCCATCATGTGCTGTTGCTGCTGCACTGGGGCTTTCACCCTATCACATTTAATCGGATTCATATTGAAGCTAGTAGACAAGACATGCCAGGCCTACAGTATGCCTTTGATGGAGTACTCACTGGATCAGCATCGTCTGGTGCTTGTGGTGGTGGCTCTAACAGGAACACAGTGCTGCCAGACACTGCAAGGCAATAGGTAAACCAAAGTCAGACAGTCCAAATTGATTCAATATGAATGTGGTTGTATCCCATGTAGAGATGGAAGGACATACCTTGAATGAAGCGGGTGGCATCTTGGGAGGAACCTATGCTCGTCTCTTTCCCCCCAGGGATCCCCTCTAAGACGGGCCTGCCTTTATTTAGCTCCAAGGCCATGTCCTCTGCTGGGGTAAGGTCAGCCTTTGGTGACCCACCACCCGTGCCTTGTCTGTGGGTATTCTTTTTCACTGCTAAAACAGTACAGACAATGTGTGAGCAGGCACCTTCTGGGTACAATATATGCTTGTGCTTTGTTAAATATTAGTCAGGGACCATACCATTGTGCAGAATGTTCTTGTATTTGATTTTGACCTTCTGCCATGTCCGTTTTGGCCCGTTCATGTTTAATCTACATCGCACGCGCACACACACACACACACACACACACTTTATCACAAGAACATTTAATGGAGTCACACTGCAAAAAATGACTTGGTATTTTTGTCTTGTTTTCAGTAAAAATATATAAAAAAAAAAAATCTATATAATAAGAAAAATACTCTTGAAATAAGTTTACTTTTTCCATAAACACTTAATTTTAGAAAAGTTCTCTTGTTTCACTGGCAGATTTTTTTGCTTATTTTCCTAGGTAATTTTGCTCAAGAAAATATTTTTTTTAGATATTTTTTTTTTAACTGAAAACAAGACAAAAGTACTAAGTAAGAAAGACATTTTTGCAGTGCAGTGAGCAACCGACCTTGGGTCCTTTGAAAGGCGCTATATAAATTAAAGTGATTATTATTATAGCTCATCTATTTATTCAATTAAATTTTATTTATATAGCACTTTTCACAACTGTTTCATTCTGTCAAAGCAGCTTTACATTAATAAAAGCAGGAGAAACACAAAAAAAAGGTGGACAACATAAGAAGCAGAGTACAACGGCTAAGATTAAACCGTACTGAGCGTAGTAACGTTAAATAATAATGTAAGGCTTTAATAATAATTTATCATAGCTTTATACAGTGTGATGGAGTTACTTTACACAATTTCACTCATATCTGCAGTGCATTTCAATTAAAAATTTAACCGTTTCATAATTACAGTACAACTGCGTTTTTGGAGATGTGAATTAAATATTTGAATGGTAATTGTGATGTTTCAGCGGAGCGCTGAGTGTGTAATTGTGCACTACTTCCGCATTCAGGCGGTCTGCAATACTTTGCCACGCTTTTTCTCTTTGCTTTATCGCTGTGTTGCCTTTCTTCTTAATTATATCTTTTACCTCCTCGTATTCCTCCATGAGGATTTGTGCTTCCGACGGGTAAAAGTACGCGGCTCTAGTTGCCATGGTAAATCAGTTAATCTGTGATCTGTGGCGGGGTCTATTTGAGTGAGCCGTGAGCGCGCACCTATCCAGGATTGGTTTCACCTGGCTTAATGAATCCGTGTCTGCTCATCCTGGCTTGGTCTTTGTGCAACCAATTAAGCCTGGACGCACATGTTTTGGCTTCATTGAGCTCAGCTGAGTCATTTATCCCGGATGTCTTAATTCTACTTTTGTGCTACAGGCCTCTGAACATGAAATAAGACAATACAATAAGGAGACACCAGGCATCATGGGAAATTGGGTCCTACAAAACCCAAGCAGAAACACAGAGCACTATGGCGCCCTCAGGTGGCGAACAGAGGCGCCCGCAACAGGACGTGGCATGCTGGTGTCTTTTATAAATTGTTGAGTTTTCTTAATAAATAAAAGTCTGCAAACCGGTTCGTGACTTCTTTAAAGTTTCGGATAGAAACACATGAACTGATCAAATCTTCAGACTGACACAGACTTTCTGCAACAAGACCAGCAAAAATCTGAGCAAAAGTCTTGTTAGTCCGTGTACGTTTTATTCATTTGATATCTTATTTGAAATACATTATCGGAAAATGAAAAATGACTCGTTTTTCTTTTTTTCGTTTAGTTCACAAAACAGAAAATTGGATTTCGGCCCGATTTTTCATTTTTCGTTTGCCGTTTGGACTCAATATGGGATTCGTATATGTGGGCGGTGCATTAACGCCCCTTTCACCCGATTGGTCAAATCGCCCATCGTTCTGTACGGCCTTAATTCTGACCGGCAGAATAAGAGTCTGTACGAGTCTGATACTGATAAGTGTGTGCACTTTAATATGTTTTCTGGAGCCACCAGACAGCCCCGCATATCAGCCCCTCTAGGTTAAGAGGGTTGCACACAGGACCCCTGGACACGCACACTGAACTTTTTCTGTCTTTGTTACCTTTTTTGCTGTACACCCTGTCACACAGCAGTTTATAGGTATTGTTCTGTTTTCTGTTATAAGTCAGAAATGGAAAGAAGGCAGCTTCTGACAATAGAAAGTCGGTTGGATCGTTTCCCCCAGGCACACAGCGTCTCTTTATGCGCTAGATACGGTTTAAAGTCTTCTCCTGATTCAAGCTGGTCCAGCAATTTTTACTTCTTTTAATGTTTTTTGTAACAAAAATGTGTCTCTTATCAACTTAATCCATTATGTTTTTCATGCTATTAATGTGGTTTAATTGAATAACATGAAGCCCTAATTGCATAATGAAGGCTTTTTCTGTATTAATCCACGGGTTTTCCCGTTATTCCCAAACAAATATGTTGTGGTCTCTAGGATACAGTAAATTGATTTAAACAGTTGATTTGTACATTAGACATTGTGCTTATTCATACTAACGACATATTAAGCCCGGTTTTCACAAACTGGGGTCACATAATAATTGTTTCCCTCATGTTAGAAAACATTTAACCTACAACCTGTAACTCTTCAGGCCAGGTTTTGATTGCTTAAGGATATTGGGATGAGATCTATAGGATGGTCTGTCTTCCATAGACTTACCTTATCTGAACTATGACGGTAATCCTGTCAACTAGAGGGGTTGACAGTATCTTTCAATCTACTTTATCCCCTCTCCATATAGCAGTTAAAGTAACAAATATATATATACATTTCATCTGTTCTGCCATGAATATGGGATAGCTGTATGAGAACAAAGATCACACATAAGAACCATCAATGTATCAGCACAGCTAAGAGCCTGCATGCAGATGTGTATGTCAGTTAGTAAACTACAAGTGTAATCTGCAAAAACTTTATTTTATTCTCACATTACTAGTAACCGAATGAAATGTTACCCGTTTTTATTGCTACATCTATTCCAGCCAATGCCAAATTCACCAAAAAAAACAGCTCCATGCTGACAACAAGCCCATGTTTTAGATTTTTTTTACATCCTGCTTGAACCTGAACAAAAGCAGGATGTGGAAATCATTTTAATTATTTTATACAGAACTAAAGCTCTTGGTTATTTCAAGAACACTGAAAAGGCCTGCAACTTCAGTAATAACAATATCTTCTGCTCTACATTTTGGACATTGTGTCGAGTTCTCCATCCACTGTTGCATGCAAACCTTGCATGCAATCACACTCCTGCAGCATGAAGAGAACACTGGTTGTTCTATTGTTGCTGAAAAAAAAATTAAAAGTAAAGATTAGCTGCAGCTGTTGCAGATGAACATATCTTCATTTTCCTTTCAAAACCTAAAATCTCCATATTTTGTGATTATTATTTTTTTACCTTAAAACATTATTATTAGTCACCCTTTATGATTGCATGTAGGTTTTCATTGTCAACTTTGACAACACTGTATTTAATCATTTAAAAATATGTTTTTAATTTTTTTTCTGAAAAACAGTTAATTTGGTCATACAAGGTTTTAGAAGGACAGCGACGATACAACTTATTTTGAAAACAGAAAGTCAGCTCTCATCAATTATCATCTTCAAAAATGAGAAGTTACTTAAAAACCCCAGGAAACAAAGGCCACACACTTGCAAACCAATGTACAGCATCATTGAATAGCTCAAACATGATTTTAGATGAGCAACATCCACAACTGTGTTTTAGCATTACATTTCTTCCTTCTAGTTCAGAGAGTTTTGGTTAGCACATTTTGAGATCAAATGTTTTTTGTACCTCTGCAAATCAGACACATAAAAGTGTCTTTTAGGACTGTTACCAAATTTGCCCTCTGTGCTGCTCCCTGTACGGTGGCGACAATCTCCTCAATTTGCCTGGAAATGCTTTCCAGCCCCTGGGATGACTCCAGTAGCTCCTCAATCTGGAGCTTGAGAGTCTGCAGAGAAGAAGCCTCAGGGACTCTGCGACTAAAAACAAAATTGTTTTTCTTTAAAAAGCAACAATTTTATAGTTAAAGTTCATGAATATGGCTAAAGTTAAAACAGAATTCTGTAATGATGATTGGGGAAATTTGTCAAGGAGAAATAGTGCAGGCTGTCTACAAAAAACATATGAAGGTGTGGATTTCTTAGCTCCAACTAGCTTCGGTTATATCCTTTTGTGTAGCTCTTATAAAAATTAATTATTCATCAGTATTATCTTTCAATAGTAAATAATTAAATCAATATTTTTCTGCCCAATAATGATTTTGATCCAAGTTAATGAAATTATAGATGATGTATGTGTGTGTATATGAATAACAAAAGTTTAAGCATTTGTCTTTTGTTCTAGTTCTCTGTTTAGGCATTGACTCTTTATCTCCAGTATAAAACAACCGCTTTATCTGGCTGTGGGAATGTACAAATTATCACTATCATTTGGAAAATGTTTGAGATTAAGCTCTGAGCATCGAGTGAGTAGTGTGTTTGTTTCCCATTAACAGAAGATAGTTTTTGGTGGTGAATATATTGATATGCTAACCGTGTTGTGGCTAAACTAATGCTTCTGTTGTCATACAGTACTTGAAGATATGCTGTGAACGCCCATGTGTACTGTAGATATTATCCCAATTATCTTTGGCTTATCCTTTCAGAATCAAAAAGTAATGACGTAGGTTACTGATCTCTGTTGGACTATAATTACTGTTGTGTTAACTATACTGTTGTGGCCTGTGGTGAGTGGGGAAGCTAACTTCTGCTGGCAAAACTAAAAAAAATGTCAAAGCAAATTTTTCTTTGACTAACTTCATCCCTGACTCTTTGTCTTCATTTATCATAACTGGTCTATGGGTCTTTACTGTAAATTCCCCTACACATTTGTAGACTGGGGGGCAGTCGTGGCCTAATGGTTAGAGACTCAGATTTGTTACCCCAACGTTGTCGGTTGGAGCCTCAGTCACAGCAGGTGTTGTAGGTTGAGGTAGTAAATGATCAGCACTCTCCTCTACCTTCAATACCACGGCTGAGGTGAGACCTTTATGCAAGGCACCGTTCCCCCAGGTGCTTCCAAGGCACGCAGCAATGGCTGCTCACTGCTCTGGTTGTGTGTTCACGGTGTGTGTGTTACTCAATGCTGTGTGTGTGTGCACTATGCAGCAAATTCTGAGTATGGAACACCATACTTGGCCTCATGTCACATCACATTCACATAAAAGGTTTTCCACAGTAAGGAGTAAATTCCCTTAACCCAAAAATACTGCATTAAAGTTCATCCAATCTTTTGGCACCATCATTTGTGTTGATCCATTTGAAAACCTGGTCTGGAGGGCCACAACTCTGTGCAGAGTTTGGCTCCAACCCTAATCAAGCTCTCCAGGATTACTAAAAACTTCAAGGCAGGTGTGTTGGAAGTAGTTAGAGCTCAACCCTGCTGAGCTGAGCCCTCCAGGACCAGGATTGCCTACCAGTGATTTAAAACAAAATCAAATGAAAGATGTTTCAAGGTGTTCATGAACCTAATTGTTTATTAAATTATGTTTTATTAACAAAGTTCGGGAGGAGCAATTAATTACGCAGCTCCGCGGCATCAGCAATCACACAGCTGCCTGGCATTAGCAATCCCACCACCTATCCTACCAAACCAACGCGAGCTCTATAAATAGTGAAATTGCTTTACCTCCTCCACTCAACATTTTCGCAGCATCCCACCTCCACCCCGACTCCTCACCATTAAAACTCTTTTCTACCTGAAAAGGGGGGGAAGCGCTCGGGAAACAGGCAAACATAGATATCAGAGCCCTGTCCCCGGACAGCACGCCAAATACTCATACTAAGTTATTTTCTTAACTACGCTGCCCCCTTTTTAATTATTTGCTAAGGTGAACTCGTGAATTAGTAATTGTGGTTTCTTGTTCGGTAAATAAAACTAAAAATTATTGTGTGGCCTCTAACTGTTCATATTCATGTGTTTCGTTAATGTAGCTGAGTAGGAGGGTCTCAATTACCAGCATGGAATCCATGTCTGCAAAACGATCATTTTAAATGAAGTACTGCTAACTAACCGATATTGAATCGAATCGCAAAATTATATTGAATCGAATTGAAAATATCTACTCGAAAAACTTAACCCTAATTTTTTTTTAATTTATAGTTTTGTTTGTTCACTGAAATGAACTGCCAGAAATTTGACTAACATTGCACTTCAGTACCTCTGAGTCCTGCTGCGTTGCCAATCTGTAAACGCAGCCCTTTCTACTGCATGCACCTTTCTTGAGTTGGGGCTCCAATAAAGTGATCCTATAGCAGGAAAGACACGGTAGAGAACAGTACATATATTTCAGATTTCACAATAATAGGTTTTTACTATACTATATAGAAGACCTGAAAGAAACTAATAATATAATTTGAAAAATACAAATCTGAAAGTAAAAAAATTATCCAAGGCAAATTTTCAACATAATAATTAAAAGATGTTAACCATTGTCAATGATTTTTTTAGTTTGCATTCGATTTTGTATTATTACCTGAATACGCTGTTAAGTTTCTGAAACAAATTAAAGTTCAAATAATCGCCTCTCCCGTTTTTGACTACATTTTTATCTGTTTGTTTCTTCACTTATCAGTTGAGCTAAGAAAAATCAGTTCTTATTGGCGAGTCTTTGCTTCTTAAAGTAATAAAAAACTAATTGCAAAAAACATGGTTTAAAAATACTTACCAGTTGTACCCTCTGAGTGTAAAAGTTCATTTCCTTGAGCATTTGTTATGGCATACGTTTCTTGATTGCCCATAGCTGCATTTATTTTCTCCATAATATTTGGCACATTTGCCTCAGATTCTGCAAAACGGACAACAACAACCCGACTGGAGACCAAATGTCCATCCTGGATTTCAGAGATGTGTATAGATCTAATAAAGATAAACATATTTCAGTATTGTAGAAAATGACAACCTCAACATAGAAATAGTTTGATGAACAAAGTTCATCCTCTCATTGTGTCATTCTGATCTGACATTTATTTCTTTTAATTTGTTTAGCTTAATGTTCATCTGAACTGTACCAGACCTTGCTGAATTTTACCACACTAGTTTTTTTTTACTTAAAATGACTTAAATCCTAATGAAACATGAAGAGGATAATGGTTGATATAAGCTCAACATACTGACACCACAATGCTGCGAAATTCTAAGGGGTCACCTTTGAAAGGATCTTGGAGTACTACTTCTTCTAGACGGCACTGCAAAGTTCCCCATAGGAGAAGATGAAGGTCTCTGAGTGAATGCAAAACTGCGCTGACTCACAGATGGTGACAAAGCATCTGCTTGAAGTGCACTGCCATGAACCTCATAATGACCATGGTCAGTAAGGTCCAAGCTGCAGAAGTCACCACTGTCCAGAGGGAAAACAGACTATCTGCATTAACCTGAAATACAAAAATGTGATGTTGACATTCTTGGATTTCTTTGCAGTTGACAACAACTTGGTTGGTGCCGTTTGAAGTTAGGCTGGAACCACAACTAAGTGAGATTCTTTCCCTCCTGCCCCAGCTTGCGAGCTTGTATATGTTGTCATACCTTTTGCATGTTTTACATTGAGCTAAAGAATCTACTCATGTTATTGTTTTACATTGAGTTAAAGAACTTGCCGATACAAAAGTCAACATGACTGATATACTAGAGATGTGGTTGCCACTTACTGTTACCGTTTTCTTCGATTAGGGAGGAAGGTAAGAATTTTGTAGTTTATTTGTAAGGTCGAGTAGTTTGGTACACCCGATAGTTTGTTGTTGTTTTGTTTGTTATGTTGGCCTTTTGTTTGCTCTGCAATAAACCTTAACTTTTTTATTTAGAAAATTGTTGTGTTTTCTGGCAGGGACAGGAGTGAGATTATAAATGTATGGATACTAAATTAAACACATCTTGAGACAAAACAATGTAATCAATATTGCTCTCGTATTCCTCAGTATGACGCTGCGGTGGATGCATCACAGTAATACTCACAGAGCCGTATCACACGACTACGAGAGTGATATTGATACAATATATATTGTCTCAAGATGCACATCAGTGATGTTTTTTTTGTAAAGTAATGTTAACAGTTATGATTTTAATATGCCAAGGCCTAGGCCTGACCTAAACTAACGTTAATCCCTGACCGGGAAACTGCCCCATCGAGACAAAGTTATCGAGTCCTGTGTCCAAAATTGGATATTCCCTCATGTCTCTGTATACATTTCATTTAATGTTACATGATCGTCTTCATATTTGCGTGCCAATTGTTGCCATGATAAGGTCGATATTTTAATTATGGTTTTACTCGAAGCTTTACTTTTTAAAATTTCAAATAAAGGTCAATTGAGTGTAATGTTGAAATATCTGAAACATGCATTTTTCACATAAGGGTTTACGGACTGTCATTTTAAAAAGAAACCGCCAATTAGTCACTTCATTTGAACCCATTAACGTTAGCTAATTACACACACCTGGAAAATCCTTGAGATCCGTTCGGCTCGCATATCCTCAAGTCTTCAGGAAATTCTTTGGTTTCCTTTAAACAAAACATATGCCATTGCCACAAATCAATTCGGTTCCTGAAGATTGTTTTAAATTAAATTAAGTTTAAGAGTTAACGTGGTGGTCCACGTGTTTAACGTTAGTTAGAAAAGAAACAATGCCCCTCTTGGTGGAAGATGGTACTTTCGGTGCTCTTAAAGAAACAGCACATTGTAGTCCTATAGGATTATGAAAAATAACATAACTATTGTATCTTCTAAGAATTCCTCGTTCTAAAGAAATTGTATTATCCTGGCTTTATAAAACAACTATTCTCTGCTTTACAGTATTTAACTAGGACCTGGCTAGTTGAGTTGAGTGACTTTGGATTTAAACAGAACCAAGAAACATTATGTATAAATACTAAACAGAGTTTATTAATTATTGCTAAATGGGAAACGGTTAACATAGATCTAGCTCAATACAACATTCTGCATATTACAAACAAACAATCAAACGCAAGCAGAGATATACACACTGCACAACAACAGTGTCCAGAGTGAAAATTTCTTACTCTGCTTTTTTAATGATATTAAAAATAAACTTTGCCACTGTTTGTTGAATTAATTGCTACAGCTGCAACATTACACAAGACTACAGGAGCTACTTCTAGATATGACTTCTCACAATGTCAATAAGTTTTTTGATGGCATGCTGGAATTGGTCAGGCTGGAAATCTATCGTGTTTTCAAATAACACACAAATATTTGGATAATTCAATGAAAATTCACGCTGAGATGCTTCCTGATCTTCAATACTTTCAAAAGGATTCCTGCCAAAGGATGACACCCGTGTCAACGAAGACCCAAGAATTCTGTCATAACAGTCTGCTGCATCAACTGCATTTGGCAAAAGAAGGGAAGAGACTTTCTTTGGGCATCCACCAAGGGCCAAATGATTTGGAACTCCATAACCTATTTAGCGATACAGGAAAACTTTGTAGCGCTTTTAGAGAGCATAAGTTAGAATTTACATTTCCTATTATAGACTATTTTTAAAGATCTAAACAGCTCTGGTCTAGAAGCTGCTGTTTTTTTAACACTATACAAACGTTAAAACAAAAGACAACCAACAGAACATCAACAACTGAATCGAACGTTAAACATCTTTTATACTAAATTAGATATGTAGAATAATAAAAACGTACCAGATAAATCACTCTAAAGTAAGTCTAAAGAATGGAAATGCTAAAATAATAGCAAGTATTCCAGATTCACCGGAAATACTGTGTGCATTCCAGGACTGCACAAATCGGTCAAGACCGATTTCAGCAACTTGACATGTCAGCATAGACACACAGTATTGTGTGAGGCTATCTTGCATGTCAAGCTCCTCTTGGTCTCCCAAATGGATGAGTGCTGCTTTCAGTGGATAGTTCACTCTATTGTTGACCTCTGGCCACATTCTCTCTACAATGTGATTCTGTAAAGAAAGACAAGTGAATTTAGACATACATTTCAATTCGGCTTGGCAAAGCCTAGTCTGCAAGTTTTTTTTAATGTCTAAAGAAACAGTTTCAGAGAGTTGGTTGGTGGTTGCAACTAAAAAAAAAGCAGAGAGACAACAGAGGAAAAAGGAAATATAGTATAGAAAATCTACTCCTACTTTAGAATTTTAGAAGCTTAAATTTACTTTAAGAAGCTTAAAGTCAGTGGACTTCCCATGCACAAGAAAGTACCTTTGACTAATTACCCTTTTTATCATCAATCCTTTTAAAAAAAAAGTCACCCATTATTCTTTCGTTTCATCAAATGCTTGTGCCAATGTTTTAAGTTCTTTGTAATAAGCGCTCATAAAATTTGCCATGGTTTAAGTATAGTAACCATATTTTAACTTTATTTTATACAATACAGCTAAGAAAATTGTCAAGGTATAATTCCAAAGTATAATGTTTCATGTTATGTGGTATAATTAAAAAGTTTAATTTGTTAATGAGGTTTGAATTTGAATACAGTATTATTCACATTTTCCCCACTTTATCTGTATTACTGTACGGAGTTTTGGTAATAAACAGATTTATCATAATCCCACAATTATGTGTGGATTAACTACACACCAACCACAGTCACACATATCATAGTCAACAGAACACATAACAGAGCACCCAGTAGGTCATTTGACGTAAAGGAGCCTGGCAGAAGTGAGGAAAAAGGTGAATAATAGAGATTGTAGATAGTTGAAATACTCATGATTTGTACCTTTAGTTTCATTATAATAAATTCCCAGTTCTGAATATTATAAAATCATGTGAAAGAGTTTTCTGATAACTTAAAAAGAATATAAAACATAACCTCTACTCATATGACACGTAATTTCATCCTGCTGGTTTGAACAGGATTGGACACCTCTGAACTAAGTAAAATCAATGAAATAAATGATATTAATGTATTCTCAAAAAGTAGAAAATAACGGTCAACAAAATAAAAACAAATATATAATCATACATTTGTTGCATTAATGTCACTTTCCTCCAGCTGACTCGTGTTGTATCATGGCAAAAAAGTGAGTGAGCAAGAGTTCACAGAAAATCTGAATGCATTGTGGGTGAAATGTAGTGAAGGAACGTTGGGAATTCCTTTTCATTCAGAATTCGGATAACACTACAAAATGGCGGACACGTGATATAGTGCACTATATAGGAGACAGGGGAGGAATTCAGACAGAGCATAAGACTCACATTTGTTGATGCTGTTTGCATATATGGCTGCCTCTCTGTGTTGTTTCTGAGATGTGCAAGGTTCTCCTGAACAAAAAGCGTTAGATAAAATTCTTTGCCATGATCCACCCTGACATGGTCCCATATGCCATATTCAATCACTGCATTTCTGCAAGACACAAAATGTAAGGTTACATTTAGCAGCACTAAATCCAAATATAATCTGTAAAACACAAGTATCCAAACACATGGAGATAAGTACAGGATTTTTATAAATTTTTATGGAATTATTAAGGAACTACTAGTAAACCATCTAAAAAACAAGATCAAATATTTCAAATTACCTGTAAACATTTTGATAAATTGTAAGGTTGTTTTTCACTGGCATAGTGGAATGACCGACAATCTTTCTTGAGTATCCATCCACGGCTACTACATGGGTCACCCCAAACATCACCATCTTTTCATTTTGGTCAATATGTAGTTTGTGACCCATGTATTCTGCAGAGTATGGCACTGGATTAAGGTTCCGAGATCCCTATAAAAATAACAAAACTTGCAAAAACTGGGAGGTACACGTATGCATTAACACTATTCAACAAAAACCTTCTGTGTTAAAGGCAGAATGCATCATAAGTTAAGGTTAAGGCTTTAGGCTGCAAGCACAGAAATCATGATCCCACCCTCCATGTGAATCGACGTCCGAAACCATGCCTCCTCCAAAACACATTAACGCGCACAGAAAAGAAGCTGTTGGAGGACGCTACAGCAATGCATATGGCACATTCGCCGGTGAGATAAAAAAAGTTGCAGTACGAAGTGAATATCACTACTGTATTAACAAATCTAATCAATCGTTTGACGTCAGAGTTTGATGTAGCAATTTGTCGCTTGTGTCGCTGTGTAATAAAGTTCCGCCAGCAAGTAAGGTGTTGCTGCTTCTCCGCCATTCTCCCTACATTGACATAACAGACGTGAGCGTGCTGATAACGTATGATGTCTGCGTGAACTGGCTGTGCAGTGGGATGCAAAATATGTTAGCCGAAAATGAACACAGGACCAGTCTCAACCAATAGCTTTCATCAAAATGTTCGGCCAGAATGTTTTTATTGGTCCAATGTTTTTTGGTCCTACGCCTTTCACAGATGATATATAATTATAAAAAGATATCTGACATCTATACTTCTTGATTGCTATCAGGACGTGCAGAGATTTACAACCAGCATGACAAAAAAAATTCTGAACAACATGATGCATTCTACCTTTATGTACACTCTAAAAAATGCTGGGTTATTTGTTTAACCCAACTGCTGGGTTGAGCCTGTTGGGTCATTTTGTTGGGTTATTTTCTCAGTGTTGGGTCATTTTTTGAGTAACCCAAACGCTGGGTTACCAGTCTGGTCCAATTGAGTGACAGTTGAGAGAGTAAACCCCCCCCACTCCTCGACGCGTCAGGCAAACTCTACCTTCGCGGGCATTTTGATCCACCTCATCTCGAAAAGCTGTTATTCGGAGAATAAAAGGTATGTTTTACGAGTTTTTAATGTATAAAACTATTACTGTACATCAAAAAAAATGCAAAAGTATGCAAAATTCGGCTGTTCGCATTAGGTTTGAAAAGTAATTAAGGCTACAATGTAGCTTCGTTAGCTTTGGATAGCTAGTCTGTTACGTTATGCCCACGTTGTTCTAATTTACATCTTTTTAATAATTTAAATTTCTTTATGGTCAACTTTTCCCTTTGAAATTTCTGACCCGTCTGAGTCATTTAGTTCAGTAACTTACGCATCTTTATATTAGTAAAAGGTCGACACGAGAGAGCGTCGTGTCAAAAGCAAACATCCAGCAATTTTTTTTTTATAAATACCACTAATGTTCGTGACGGAACGTAGTTTTAAGAGTATTTTAGAAGATAATGTCGTTGTTAAGACCTCAAATACGTGATTTATATATAAACATAACGCCTCTTTGAGACTTTGTTAAGTTGCTGTCGGAGGTTTGAGCTTCAGGCTGTCAGCAGTTGTGGCACCGCTGAGAGCAGCTCTATCTCGGCCAGTGCTTAGGGAATAACCGCTGGCTCTTATAACGTTAGTTGTTAACTGTGCGATATAGTTAATTTTTGGTATATGAAACTAACAATTGTTGGTCGTTTTAGTCTTCTAATTATTCCCGAGTGTGTCGAATTAGTTTAAGTGTTGTGTTAAAGTTTATAATATTATTTTTTTGAGACTGTATTTCACTTTCTGTACTATATCCCACTCTTCTTCTTTTCCCTCACTGACAGGTTGCAGAATAACAGCAAATATTAATGGATCATTCTATTCAGGAGAAAGTCGACTGGAACTTGGATGTTCTCATAACAGACTTAAAGGTAAACTTGATTTAGGGAAAATGTTAATGTACTTCTTTATATGTTCATTATAATCCATTGTGCTCTGGGTAGGCCAGTTTTCTTAAATTCTTCTCTTGTCTCTTTTTCTCTTTAAAGATGAACAAATTGATAAAGAAACCCTCCTGCTGGACATCCACTTCCAAAAGTGCACACCACACTGTTGTCTACAAACTCCCAGGAAAAGAATCCTCTTCAGTAAGACTGCTCCGTGGATGTGTCAGGTTAAGCAGTACTAGAACCGAAAGAACTAACGCTCTTTAAAATGTTTTGTGAGTTTATATGAAGAGGGAAGTTACAGTGTCCCTTTTTCACATCCATAACGCTTGTTTATTTCTTTTTTTTATAGAAAACTTGTGCATAGACTGATATTTTATCATATAAGTGCGGTCCTATCAACAAGGGTTTAGTAAAATACTTTTTATAGTGTTTTTATGTCGCATCCATAACGCTGGAATTGCCCTTAAGCATTTTACTCCTGCCACTTTGTTAACTGTATATAATTTTTTGAAGTGTTAAGTTGTCAAACTATTTATATTTACCTGTGCCACTTTAATAACCTTGTTAAATGTAGGTTTAAATCGAAACTAATGTCATTTATTGATGTTAATTTTCTTTAAATATGTATAAACATATATTTCATCAAAGTGTTTTATATGCCGTTTTATTGTTCATTGAGCATAACATATTGCATGTTTTTATGAATTCTTTTTGTCTTGCATTTTGATCCTTAATAAAACTTTTGATTCTTACTGATGCCTCAAGTAATTCTCTGTGATTTTATTATTATTATTTTTAAACATTTTGGGTTTGTTTTAAATCAGCAATGTAATTGATTTAAATAAAACAACCCAGCATGTTGGGTCAAAGATTTAACCCAACTGGCTGGGTTAAAATAACCCAACGCTGGGTTTGTCCATATTTGACCCAACGTTGGGTTACCAAAATAACCCAAATTGGGTTGTTTTAACCCAGCCTTTTTTTAGAGTGTATGTCATAGATACAGTTGTAGTTGTTTGTCTAAAGGAGCATTCAGACCGCCAGCTACAAAGCAATGTGATGTCATTAATTTCAATGGACAGGCGGCGACACAAGCGAAAAAGACAATTGACAACAGGAAGTGGGCGTGTCTAGCGACACAACAAAGCTGAGATTTGCTCAACTTTACACAAATTATGAGCGACTTTTGGGGGCGACTACCAATAGGAGTAAAGCATTGGGGCTTACATCATCCATCTCTCGTCACTCACTGCAGGGTTTGTTAATAAATGTTACTACACGAACCAAAGCTAGGAACGCCTTCTTTCGACTTATTACCAAGAGACTAGTGACACACAGACACGTAATATGCCTTTGTACTGTGCATATTAATTTTGTGTTTATAAACACATACATGAATATATTAAAGATAAAACGTTAGTGAAAAAACATAATGTATCATTTCAATAATTGGTAAATATACATAAATCCATGTATAAACTGTATATTTGGATAATATTAACATGTATCAGTACATGTTTACAAATACAAAATGAATATGCATAGCACATAGACATACATTATATGCAAGCAAATGCTTTAATAACGCGATTAATCGTTAGACAGTCCAAGCTGTTATCGAATCAAAACCCACTAGGCCAGCGTAAAGTCTTTAGCCACTTTTTATGACAGTGAAAACAGAGGAATAGTAAAAAGTAAAATATGTGAAAAATAACTTGTCCCTTTATAACCTTATATAATATTGTATACAAAAGCCAAACATTTAAAACTTGACACCGTTACTTCTTTAATGATACAGGTAACTTACATGATACCTAGCCGTATGATAGGGCAGATTGGTGGTTCGCAGTACACTTCCAACTCGACCTTCTGATGCATTTACACCTTTTGTAGTCAAGTATCCCTTCATCATTTTTCTTCCATATGTTGGCCCAATCTGTTACAGAAAAATCCCTATTGGATTGAGAACATTAACACACAAAACGTTCATTCTTAAATTAAATTTTACCTCGGTCACGGCTTTTGCAACTTCCAACTCGAGATTGTAGTTGTCAACACGCTTTCTTCCTATGCCATGCACATCACAAAACCGACGTATGCTCGACTTTGAAGCACCCTTTGGTAGTTCACATTCAACATTTAAAAAACTTGATATCTGTTCATCCGAGCATCCATTTTTAAAAGATGTGGTAGAAAAAAAGTGTGCAAGCAATAGGGATAACCTTGAAGATTATTGTGAAATAAAACACATTCAAAAATGTGGGGGAGATTCTAAAGAGTGGACTGCAGCTGGAGTCAGTGCTTCAAGAACCACTACGCACAGACGTATGCAAGATATGAGTTTCAGCTGTCGCATGACGCCACTCTTGAACAACAGACAGCGTCAGAAGCGTCTCACCTGGGCTGAAGACAAAAAGGACTGGACTGCTGCTGAGCGGTCCGAAGTTATGTTCTCTGATGAAATCAGATTTCTAAAAATCCTTTCTTTGAAATAATCATCAATACAATCAATAAGCATCAAAATTAAGAGAATAAACACTTGAAATATATCAGTCTGTGTGGAATAAATGTATACATTATACAAGTTTCACTTTTTGAATGGAATTAGTGAAATAAATCAACTTTTTGATGATATTCTAATTATATGACCAGCACCTGTGTGTATATATATATTTTTTTTACTAGTCAACGTTAACACTAAAATCACAGATTTCACGAGTCACCATGGCAACGGCCGGGAAGTTTGAAGATATTTTTGGCTAAAATATAGGAGAATAATGTATACAATTGTTTACTATTATAAAATCATTTTAAGAGTTTCTTATCTGGGGGCCGAATGCTAGTTGACACAAAGGACCCTTTGTAGGCTGGGGGAGGAAAATACATCTGTTGTACATTATATTGGGGGGCTCTGAGGACGTGTGTGTATGTGTGTGTGTGTGTTAAGCAAACTATATAAGGGCTTCTCCAAAAATGGAGAAGAGAGTGACATTGCAATCCTACTCCATTAATAAAGTGGTTTTTGTTTCAAAACTCTAGACTCAAGAATAATTCTTCAGAACACTCAAAGAAAATCCACAACAAGCTTAAAGTTTTTGACTGTAAAGCAACGTTCTAAATCATCATCTAAAGCATCAGTGTATAAAGTGCGGGACACAAATCTTAAAATTGTATATTTTAGGTTATGTGTTTATCAAACCATAAACGCTATAAATTAATTATTTAATTAAGTATATAAATATTTTAAATACATGCACTATTTTTATACCACAATGTTAAAAATATATACTCATCATGGCTATCTTTGTTACATAAAGAGTAGATTTGTTGAGATGTTTGTGACTGTTATTTTAATGAGTCTACCTTTGTATCTAACCAAAATTGTGTTGTGCATATGTATTTGATCACATTGCTTTTTTGAAGGGAGTATTCAACCTTTTTTTGTTCCTTCTCTATATGTTCCTTAAAAAATCTATCATTGTTGAGTTTTCTGAAAACTGACTCTTCCTTGTATCAGCTATATTTCCAACAGTTGCTGATGTAGTCATATTAATGAAAACTCATTTAATTCTAGAAACTACTTAATTGGTCATAATTTTTTTGGAAAAATTGTGTAATGCTTTTCAGTACACTACACCATAATGATAATTAAATTGCAGCAGAGGATGAAGATCTGCTGTGACAGAGGTAGAGGTTTAAAATGTTAGGCCCAGTCACATGTCCAATATGTCATATAGCCCATATATATCCGTTTCAAATACACATACATTTTGTTTGTTTCTTAAGGACTTTGTTTGGTAAAATGCCAAGGCTTTCCGAAGTAAAGATTTTGAAGTTAAAAGAGGTGAAAACGGTATATTCTGAAAGGCTAATTGTAATTTGGAGAATGGCCTTTCAATACTAAACTGTAGGAGGAGGCTGAGGATCAGAAAGACATTTTTAAGGAATACAGTCAGTATAAAAAACCTTAAGTCTAAGTTTGTATGTATTTTTTAATGTAAATGGATATTAAATTATAATAAGAATTTAAATACGTTAACAATATGCCCTGGTGATCCCATTGGGGGTCGCCTAATGAAACCTCGGAGCCTGGGAATTAAATTAGCTATCTTTGAGATTTAAATCTGGCACTCTAACCATTAGAACACAACTATCTTTGACCCAACCCATAATATATTGACAAAAAATAAAATATTGCCTTATAAGTGGACAAGATGATATGCAATTCCTCTGGAGTTAAAATACCTCACTATTAACATCCTTTAACTGTCGGAAATTGTACCATTTCCTTAAAATTAACTTAACCTGGAACATAAGCTGCTACTTAGCAGGTTATCTTCAGAGAGTGAGTTGCTATGGTTACTTGCATACCCTGAAAGTTATCTCCGTTTTTGGAACTGAAAGTTGGGGTTTTCAGCAAACTAACCCTTAAACTAACCAGCTTTCTAGAATACCCCCCTGGTCCATCCCACTAAGCACTCTAGCAATTTGACAACAATTTTTCTGGGATCAAAGTTTGTGAAAATGGTGTAAAATGTATAAGTAATACTGTATACAGCAGATATCTTCAACCCTGGACCTGGTAAGCTACTGTCCTGCCAATTGCAGCTCAACCCTGCTGCGAAGAGTAGCTCACCAGGTGGAGGTTGGAGACCCAGGTACAGCATACTGCATGGCTTGCAATCTCTTAAATGTCGTACATTGCAACACATATTCCTGCTTAAATATCACGCAGGGTTAACAATAAGCAGTGGGTCGCATCGAGATATACTTGGAATAATTTAAAAATGAAGGACTAGAGGTGACTCTTATTCTGCCGGTCAGAATTAAGGCCGTACAGAACGATGGGCGATTTGACCAATCGGGTGAAAGGGGCGTTAATGCACCGCCCACATATACGAATCCCATATTGAGTCCAAAATCCGTTTTTTAAACGGCAAACGAAAAATGAAAAATCGGGCCGAAATCCAATTTTCTGTTTTGTGAACTAAACGAAAAAAAGAAAAACGAGTCATTTTTCATTTTCCGATAATGTATTTCAAATAGGATATCAAATGAATAAAACGTACACGGCCCAGATAGCACACGTACCTCGCGGAGACGTCTGCTTAAGATCGTTTCATCTTCTGTAGATCGGCTTTGAACGTTGATAAATAAGACGTCTGCCATATCTCTGCCAGAGGTCTCTACGACGTCTCCATTCAAGTGCAGCATATCGCGGCGACCGGGGTGCCGTGCAAGTGCAGACGAAGAGCTTCGTGAACTCATTCGTTTACATTTCTTGAACAATTCTATTGAAAAAGTAATATATTCGCTGCATATGGTCATTCATTGCCACAGTATTACCTGTCCATTTTGTAGTATTATTTACGAGGGTCACCTGCACTTATTGTGTATTTACTTAAAGTTAAAAAAACATTTCAAAAAGTACCAAAATTAAGATTTTAATAAGGCATTCCCACAAGATGACCTCATATTTGTTATTCTTATTGTACACATTGAACACATAAACAGTGTAAACCATTATAGTGCAGCCTCTGATTCTTTATTCCATCATGGAAAAGATTCATACAACTGCCAGCAGGTGAACTTGACAGCAAGAAAAATGCAATTTCTGAATTATTTTATGTATTTTATATAAGTGTAGCTCATATCATCTCATGTCACTCATGATTCATAACTAATACATTTACACCATGGTATTTAAGTGCAAGATTACAGCCTTGAGTGACGGACAATGTCCTTTATTAAAATTACAACCATCACCTAGCCATTTTCACAACTCTGTAACAAAGCACCTGAACAAACTTGACTAATTTGTTCAAATAGTTTTAACCTACAGTTTATGATTGCATATTAATGCATAACGGCAGCATCTCTCCAAACACAGCACAGCTGAGATTGATCACCGGCTCATTATAATACTGCATCATCACAACACTTTTCGAATTGGAAAAGGAAATCAGTTAAGCCTATTACAACGTCTGAAAGCACCATGTGTATTGTCACAAATAAGAGAACTCGATGCAAGTTTTTAATAGGCTCATAGGGAACTAAAATTACATTTGGCATGAACAGTATTCAGATCATGCATGAAACATTGTTTGCAGATGAGGTAGGGTGATGGTCAGATGGCCAGATTTCGATCTATGCATCTTAGGAGATCACAGACTGGTTCTTCCTAAAGTGTAGTGTCAAGTTGATAAAGATGTTAGAGCATTTTATAAACACTTTTTTTACAAAATACTTTCCCCCCTCACAATTGATATAGTTATATCCAACTTAAAAGTAATGACAATACATATAGAAACAACATGCAAACATAACTGTCAACTACCATAAGTTATGTGTCAAGCTCAGTTCCTGGAGGGCTTGCGCCAACCAGTTCCAACCCACACCTTCTTGGAAGTTTCTAGGAATCCTTAAGACCTTGATTAGATGAATCGGATGTATTTGATTAGGGTTGAAACTAAACTGTGCAGAGCTGCAGCCTTCCAGGAATTGAGTTTGACAACTGGGCCAATGAAACCAGACCGACAAATCATGAATTGTCATGGTAAAGAAAAGGATCCTTCCCAAACTGCTATGATAAAATTAGAAGCACACAATCCTCTAGAAGGGTATCCAGCTCCAACCCCAATCAAACACAGCTGAAGCATCTAATCAAGGTGTTCAGGGTTGCTTGATAATTACAGACAGGTGTGCCGAGAGAGGGCTGGAGCTGCAGTCTGCAGGAAGGTAGCTCTCCAGGAACAGGGTTGGAGCCCTGCACCAGAATGTCATTATATGCTGTAGCATTAAGATTTGTACTCACAGATCACTTTTCTGTTGTTTTAGGCTTTTGTCATGATATTGGTTGAGCATTGATATAAATATATTTTGTTCATGGATTATAGTACATGCATAGATTTTTTTTTTTTAATTCAAATATCTAAAATATCAAAAATCTTACTATTTTCCCCGAGATCTAATGACTCCTAGTTCTGAAGCAATTTTTATCTGTCTAATAATATTTTGTACTGCAGATATAAATAACCATATTAACAATAGATCAGGGGTGCCCAATCCTGCTCCTGGAGATCTACTATCCTGCAGAGTTCAGCTTCAACCCCAATGAAATACACCTGCCTGTTGTTTTTCAAGTAAGCCGGAAGATCTTGATTAGGTGAATCAGGTGTGTTTGAGAGATGAGCTCTGCAGGACAGTAGATCTCCAGGAGCAGGACAAGGCACCCCTGCAAAAGATTATTCTGTTTATACTACGTTCACCTGATGTTAAGCATTTGTATTTATAAGTTATGTACTGCATAGCCTACATTAAACATTTCTCCTACATTGTTTAATAAACCTTTGGCATGATGAGGAATAACATGTTCACCAGAAAATAAGGAAATCGCTTTTGAATCCAATTTATTGAAAGGTTACATTCATAATAAAATAAACCTTTTCTTTGAAGACTGGTTAAAGGAAATTACAAGAATTGTTTCTAAACACATTATAAATATTAGACTGAAACACTTTATAAAGACTGAACTATGTTGTACTCAATTCTAGAGTTGGACTGCTTAATAGTTCCTAAACATTTTTGTGTTCAGAATTTGCTAGGTGGACCTGAAATCAGGTCTTGATGACGTTCTGGAGCAACTGAGCACGGATGGCCTTCCACCTAACTATCAAGCACACTAGCTGACACACCCCCTGGTTTGAGAGCAGAGAGTACTGCTCAACTTATTTTATTTACTTGGCCAAATATGATTAAAGAACCCGCTGAGTGGTCAACATCACAATATTTTATGGTGTGATATACTCCATATAGAACACAGAACACATTCAAAATTTGGTCTAGTTTACCCAGACTTTAATAGAAACCAGCCCATTAAACAAATGATTACCTGGGTGGAGGTTGGGAGGTGGATGTGTCCCACTTTCCACAGCTAAGTGAAGTGTAGAGGGCTGGCTGTAGAATAAAGATCAGTTAAAAATCTGCAAAATATTTTGTTTATTAGTTTTGGTTATTCATTTTGATTAGTTGTGCAGTGTTCCAAGTAGACAACACAAAATATTTGTAGTAAACATGTACAGTATGTCAGGTTAAATCAGTGGTTCCCAAACTTTTTGAAAGCATGACACCCCTTTCTAGTAATTTGTTTACATGCATTTCTAATAATTAGATTTAAAAGCATATATATATGTATTGATATTAATAATTTACATTTACAATTACAGTTAGTCATTTAGCAGCCGCTTTTATCCAAAGCGACTTAAGTAAATAATGGAAGCAATTGGGACTGCATAAGTACAACAAAAGCATAAGTGCAATCAAAAAAGAAGACTGGTCTCATATAACCTTACACAGTATACAGAGCTAAGTTAGAGTTTTATAAAAAAAATTATAAATAGTAGAGAAGAAATAGAAGTCATGAATATTGCTATGCCAAACAATGTAGTTCCTGAAAAACAGAAAGAACAAAATGGTTGCAAGCAACGCAGACACACCAACATACAGTGGCACTGTGATTTTTATTTAATGCGGTCAGTTGTATGCGTTTGGAAAATATATAATGGCTTAGAACCCAGCACTACCAGAAACAAGGACCAGAACTAACCATTTAAAAAAAAAAAAATGTACCTGATAATTAGACAACTGGACCTGATGCAAACTTGATGTATTCAAATGGCCACTGATGGTGTCCTCTATAGAGGGTATGCATAGAGGTCACTTTCCTGCGTGAACATGGCGGGACACCCCCCCTTGAGGTCCAGGACATGTTCCCCTTAGTGGTAAAACACGCAGCAAAATGGCTGAGGAACAAGGAGAAACAAAGTGACAGGGACTAAAACTGGTAATTATCAGCTGAAATTGCAAGCAGCTGGACTCGACAGTGATCCTTACGGCTTCGCTATGACTTACAAAATCTGGAAAAGCAATTCCATGCAACATTTCAGTGTCCAGGAATACCCGATTCCTTTGCAAGCAGTTATTTTACTGAGTGTTTTGCCACCCATTGGGGCGCACTCCGCCGTGCTCCGGTGGTAAAGTGACGACACATGCATGCCCTCTATTCATGGACTGGTTGCGGAAATGTCGGGATGGAGGCACCATAGCCATGGGTGGACCAAACATCAAGCCATAATTCTAAGGGTAACCAAAATAAAATACAATTTTAAATAAACACTGGCAATACAAATAAAAAAGTAAATTCACTAATACATAATTTCCTGTATATTATCATTTGGACAAATGCAACCCGGAAAAAATTCCAGGTGTTTTAACATCATTAATTAAATACTTACTACAAAAAGCATTTCCGTAATTAAATATAAAAATATTGATCTGAAATAACAAGTTACAAGCACAACCTTTTAATTCCACTAACCTCAGCTCCAGATGTACCAGCGACTTTCAGCCAGATGAGCAAGAAAATACCTTGTGTTGTAATGAAAAAAATAAAGCAAACCGTTATTATGGATAATAAATTATATTTTTAAGGTGAATAGATTCAATCAATGAAAGACATACTATGAAAATTAATGATTTACACATGCAGTTGAGCTCAAAATGATTTATACTCAAGGTATATATGACATGCTTTTGTTGACAAAAAAAAAAGAATAAGCTTTTTAACATCAAACACTCAAGATTTAGTGCACCCAGGGATATAAATGTACAAATGTGTACAATGATGTACACTGCTGTTCTTGTTCAGATAGATGGCATCTTGTATTCTAGCAAATATCAACAGAGGTCACATAATGGGCCAAGTTTGGATCATCCAACAGGACAATAATCTAAAAACAAACATCAAAACAAAATGGGTCACTGAGCACAAGACCTGAAGCCTATAGAAAATGAGTGGAGAGAACTAGAGAGGAAAGCTGGAAATCTGAAGGGTCTGGAGTAATTCTGTATAAAGGCATTGTCTTTTGACAGGTGTTCTTCAAACTTATTAGGCATTAAAGAGCTGTTATTTTGGAAAAAGAAAGCTTTAGAAAGTATTAAATAAATGGGTATGAATAATTAATTATGCCCATTGTGTATTAGAGGCTTTGCATTCCGTAGCTCAGTGTTTAGAGCATGAAGCTAGCAACGCCAAGGTCATGGGTTTGATTCCAGGGGATTGTACATACTCAGAAACAAAAGTGTAATGTAATGTAATGCAATGCAAATCGCTTTTGGATAAAAACAACTGCCAAATGCATAAAGGTAAGTTTAAAATATATATTTCTTAATGAGATTCCCAACCCATTTAAAATTCTTATTCTCTAAAGATTGACGAAAAATCTAACCTTTCATTTAAGTTCAAAAGGCTTAATGATGCAGATTTATTTTCACAACCTTATAATAACTTATAACTTACTAAAATGAATACTCTGAAAGCTTTTTGTTTATAGAAATCAAATAAAATATTTGCCTGAAACTTACGGGAAAAGATAAACTAACAAAAACTGTAAATGTTGCTTCAGAAAAAAACGATAAGTTTGGAGCACAAAAGTTAATCAACAAAACTAAAACTAATAAATATTTCATAGAAACTTAAAAATAAACAAATAAACAATACAATGAAAAATCATATACTAAAGTTGCTAAAAATACAAGTTCGATTTTTAGTTTTTGTTAATTTTAAAATAAAAGCTTTAAAATATGAAAACAAATCTAATCAGATCTATAATAACTGCTCAATATGTGCCATTAGACTCCCTGCAACCAGCTCATGAGGGGCACACGTTTAGATTGAGGTCACTCTTAAATCACGTGACCATTGGCAACTTGTGTCACATGACCACTGCCATTGTCTCCTGCAGCTTACTCTTTAAACTTTCTCTTTGAATTTAATTTATCTCATTAACAGTCTATAATTATTTGTTTACATTGCATTTCATTTCGTTCATAGTTTCATCCAGTTTAAGTGTGTTTGGTTTACAATTTGTTCCGAGTTACTTTGTGCCAGTTTATTCGTCAAGTTGTTGGTAAGTTTTAGATTTGGCTTTGTCTTGATTTTTAATTGTTAAAATGTGTTGCATTTAAATATTCTATATATCTTAACCAAATAATATCCTATATATGTTAACTAAATAATTAAAGTACAGTTAATATTGAACTGAAATACAATTGTAGTTGAATCACCTCAATAAACCGTTCAGATTTTATTGGCGCGCTTTTTCTCCTCAGTGAGAAACCTGACTGAGAAAAAACAAAGCGCCGTTCTAATACTCCATATCCCCAATGTAAAGAAAGAAATAAAAAAAACGAAGGTGCTTGCGATAACAGGAACATTGAGAATAAATGTCATTTTCTTAACAAGCTCACCGGATAAGGGGTTACATTTATTGGGGATCAAATCGTGCATTTCCGCAAGTGCTCGGGGAAAGTCGGCTGCTATTTAAACAAAACCTATTGGTTTAACCCCCAGCGTTGAGAAAAGTAACATGTCTAGGAAGTTGCTTAGGTTGCCTAACGTTACAAGTTATACAAAAATCTGGCTCGAGGAATTCGTTTTCTATTAAGTTTAGTACCTAACCTGATAAAACACACTCGAACAAGCTAACGTTAATGTTTTCAGGAAAAGACCCGTTCGGCTTCGTGAGGGGAGCGCACGTTCCAACGAGGGCGATTAATGCCATCTGCTCGGTTTGTCTATTTGGTATAATAAGCATTTATATAGCACCAGATTATCATTATATATAGGTCAACAAGTTTATAAGCATACTTGAGAAGTCGTTTTAAAATGGTTACCTTAGCATCAATTAAATTCCTCCGAGCAGGCGCGGTCAACAACGTTTATAAATGCAGTACTTAATATTTACATACTTGCGTGAAAAAAAAAAACATACGTGCAGGCATGCGGAGATTGCGTGCGTACCTGCGCACCGGAAACGTCAACACGCATCCCTGTACAATACGTCACACAAACATGCCTACATGAGAAGCAATTATGATGTAAGAGAGTCAACAGTGACATGTAGAGTTCCTTAAATGTTTATTGTAAGATATCTCTGCAAATAAAATATTTGAAATGAACGTTCGATGAGCCTTTTTGTGACTTAAGTGTTTGAACTAGCTAGTGTTAGTTTCAGATCAAAAAGTAATTGTTGTTGACCAAGCGTGATGCCACATAAAGCGTTCACCAACATGACAAATGTTTTAAATGCAGGCAAATACATCTGTAAATCTATGACTATTTTTATCTCAAAAGAATGAAATGGGTGGTCAAAAATACTGGCCCAAAGGCCGAGAAGACCCGGTAGTGAGGGTTAAACCTCAAATGTTTTTAACACCATTCCTTCCGTTTCTTAGCATTGAAACGGAAACCATAAAACAAATACACAACCAAAACCATAACGTGTATAAAGTTGTAAAAAAAGATCTAAAATCTGCTCAACTAATATAATTCGCCATGCATTAACTTCTATTGATTTGCAATGAAAACAAACGGTATCGATAAACATCCCAGATAGCAAAAAATATCTGCACGGCTTCTTTTTGCCACCGGCCCTAAGCAGTCGGCTATAGGTGCGTCCCGCTGGCGGTGATGATACGTTTGCCGCCGAATACGTCACTCCCATTTCTTGCGAGTTGCCGCAGCCGAATAGCCGGCGGGCCGACTGCTTCATTCTCTCTGGCGGTTGCCTCCGTCTAATGGAACGCGGCCGGTTGGCGGCAAGCCGCTTTGAAATACACGGATTTCTACTCTCAAAATCGACCTGCCTATGTTTGGCATGTTGATAGTTATTGTGGAACTAACAGCATTTTAACTTTTTTTCACATTTGAAGCGATTATAAAATCATAATAGCCTATATGTGATTTATATACATATATTTAAATTGATTCTCCAAAGCCATTAGGGTTTATAACAGATTTTTGACTCTTGATTCCATGATAAGGTTAGGTTTAGGAAATTACATTTACATTTTCACTTAATTTTCACTTAATTATTTGCCTGTCGAGTGTGTTTAAGCAGTTGGTCAATTTGACCCATAACGGTGTCATTTTTTTGTTAAGTTTGAAAGTTCATTTGAGGATATTCAACATTCATTTTTTATTGCCCTATTTCTATTTCTCCAGTGGAAAACATGAGCCACACCCACTATTCATCTTGTAAAATACGTCAGAATACTGAAGACGATCATCACTTCTGCTTCACAGGGACTGCAGCATAACATCCATGACTTGATGCTTTATTGGTGTATTCAAAGTCACCGTTTTAGTGATCAGTGTTTGCTTTAGTTGGGTTCTTTCAGCCATCATATATACATTTCAAGTTTTCTTTGGGCTGCTATGACATTGTTTTATATAAAACATAGTTTTGTAGCAAATGACATCAAGTGAAAATGTGATTAGAATTTTTCAAAAGCTAATTCTACGAAGTAGTTTAATTACTTGTTTTTTTTACAAACGTGTAAATGAATTCACATTTCAAATTCAACAATCAAACACATTTCAGATTCAACAATCAAAATAAAAGTTGAATTTTTGAACCGTCAAAAGATTTACTTTTTGTCTTTGACTCACACATCAAGAATCAGTGTATGAATCTCAACAGTGGTGACTAACAATTGATAATCTTACAGCCGCAATGCATGCTGGGAGTCATTGATGATTTTTGTGCTTTGATGATACCCAGAATACATTGCGATTCTCTTTACAGGTTCTTTCTGTTGTCACCATTGTTGAGACAAACTGTTATATTATTGATGTCTGCTAGAACATTTATTATAGGTCACATGTGCTGTCAAAGACTTTCAGTATATTATTTTATTTTATACAATATCATAAATGATGAAAACAAATAACTTTAAAACACTACCTAAACTCACAACAATGTATTTACTCTCCAACTTAAAGAAATGAATAGTTAGCTTTGTCTGAGCTCTTACCCACCTGTTTCAGTCTATGTTTTAACACACAGATATCAAAACTGGGGAAAGACTTCTTCACATGTAAAGCAAAGGGTCAAGATCCCAACTAAAGCAAACACTCATCACCATAATGGTGACTCAACAAAACCATTAACATGTAAACTTGTGTTAATTCTCAATAAGAACTTTTGTAGATGTGCAAGAGAAATAAAGTGACAGTGGTGTCTGTAAGTGAAGGTGATAATAGTGTTTGTGGAGTTAAAAAAACTCCTTGTGAAAAGTTCATTTCCCAGAGAATTTGACAGGGTTTTCCGTATTTTTACGAACGTTTTTTGACAACAGTTTTCTCTGTGAAAACTACAGAATTTCACTGTTAACTTCACGGCACTTTTTACAGGGTTTTCCGTAAAAACAATGGAAATTTTGCTGTTAATTTTAGAGACAATTTTACAGTGTTTTTCCATATTTTTTACGGACACTTTCTGATAACAGGTTTTTTGTGTGAACAGAACAGAATTTTACTGTTAATTTCACAGGCTTTTTTTACAGTGTAGAACTTCATGACATTTTACTTTGTTTTCAAAACCCATATTTTTCTGAAAAACAAAAATATATATATATATATTTATTATTTCATTATTCTTTATATTAACAATTATTGGAAGTGTTATAATTTACTTGTAAGGCTGTTTTTTTTAAACCAACATTTATTTGGAAGCCTGCATGTCCTTTATTGTTTGTATTTATTTATAATTATTTTTTATTTATATTTTCTGTTATTTACATTTCAGTGATTGACAAATTTTGTTTGAATGACAGTTACTGTAATTTACTTTGAAATGTGGAATAAAAAACGCAAAATGGAAATTTGTGTGGTTTAATCAATCATTATTCTTGTTAAAACTGCATTCTATAAATATAAAAAATATATATACAATAAGCGGCGGCAGTTCGCTCGAAAATAGCTTTTGCCTCCGACAGGCGACCGCGGAACGAAGGCGGTAGGAAGGCGGCTTCCGCTTTTAAAAAGCGGCTGCCGCCAGCGGTGCGCTCGCAAACGTGTTTGCGATTACGCCTTTCTGACGCTTCTACTGGCTCCGGAGCCCCGCCGGTGGTCCGCCGACTCATTGCTATCTGGGCACCGCCACAACATGACAGTTTTCCCCGTCCACTATCACCAATAAAGATCTGATGTACGAAATTAAAAAACAAGCTTACCTGCTCTTGGGCTGGTACTTGCGGACTAATAAGGTTTTTCTTCTGGGTCAATTTGGCGTGACTCCGTAAATTCACAAGGTACGTCATTGTGTTTAGACTTCTTGATGCCTTCCGCAGATCGATCAGAATATGACATCATAGTATCGCGAGAGCGTTCCCAAAGCACCCTGCCAGAGCCTCTGAAATTGCTCTCGCGGTACTGTGACGCCACAAGCGGTTTGAGCTGCGCCACATGTCGAACAGACCATATGACAATGACGCCACTGCCCATTAAGTTTTAGCAACTTAACCAGTGAACATGCTAGAAACAGGTTTTTAATGCATTTGTTCGTGTTAGCACAAGCACCGTGCTCAGTTATCATTTTCTTTCAATTTTAATAAAATGAAGTGACATAAATAAGAATCTTTGATTTACAAAATATGTGCATAATTCTCTCTCTCTTAAAAAAAAAACTTTGTAAAATAAAAACCTAATTGAAAGTGATATACATTATACAAATGAATATACATTTCAGCACTGTCTGACTGCAGAAGGTTATCCACAGCCACCAATCCACATACCAAAGGTATGATGATCATTTGTGTAAATTTACAATCATTGATAGGTCAGTAATAAAACAAAAACAACAGCAATGTATTTGTGTTAATATCATAATAGTATGGCGTGCAATGAACTATCTTACTGGACACTAAGGAGAAGGGCAAAAGATAAAGTGGAAAAACAACTGCAGTCAATAGAAGCAATACCAAGGGCAGAAGAGTCTGGCAGCAGCACCTGTCAAAATGACGATGATGTATTTATGGACTGTCTCTCTCAAATTGAAGAAACTGATTATATGGCAACTGTTCTTGATGACAGCGAATCGGACACCGATTCAGAATCTGAATCTGATTCAACTTCCCTGGAGGATGATTTGGCAACCTGGGCTACTGAACACAAAATCACACATGTGGCATTGAATTCTCTACTTCACATACTACGTGAACACAATTTAACTCTGCCAAAAGACTCTAGGACATTGTTAGGAACTGTGCGATCCACGGAACTACAGGACAAGGCTAGTGGCAAGTATTACCATTATGGTGTGCTGAAGTCAATCAAAGAAGTGCTACACCAGAATATCTACATGTTGAGCAACATCAACAAGTTGGAGCTTCAGGTCAACATTGATGGTTTGCCTCTCTTCAAAAGTTCAGCAAAACAGTTCTGGCCCATTCTAGGTACAGTGCAAAATCTCCCTCACAAAGAACCTGTGACAATAGGTTTATTTTGTGGCACCTGTAAACCCACCTCATTGGATGAGTATCTTGAAGACTTCATCTCTGAAGTCAATGAACTTGCTAAGGGATTTGAATTTGAAGGTGTAAGGTTGTTTTTAGAGCTCTCTTGCATGGTTTGCGATGCACCTGCCCGTGCATTCCTTAAAAATGTTAAAGGACACACAGGCTATCACGGATGTGAAAAATGCACACAGGAAGGCATTTACCTGGAAAACAGAATGACATTTCCAAGTAATGACATGCCTTTAAGAACCAATGAGAGTTTTAGGAACAGGACAGATTCAGATCATCATCATGGTACCTCACCTCTAGAACAAACTTCTCTAGATATGGTCTCTGGGTTCCCCCTTGATTACATGCACCTCGTATGTCTTGGAATCATGAGGCGGCTTTTCCACTTGTGGTTAAGGTTAGGTCCTCTTACTTGTAGACTGTCAGGATTTCAAATTAACACCTTAACAGAAAGATTGGTGAGTGCTCAGAGTTATGTACCCATGGAGTTTGCAAGGAAACCAAGGACACTGAGAGAAATTGATAGGTGGAAGGCAACAGAGTTCAGGCAGTTTTTACTGTATACCGGACCGGTCATGTTAAAAGAACTCCTCAGCACAGAAGTGTACAAAAACTTCATGTTGCTTTTTGTGGGAATTTTCATCCTGTGTAACAACAGTTTAATAGAACATTACTGTGATTATGCCAATGACATACTGGTTCTATTTGTCACCCACTTTGGTCAGCTGTATGGTCCAAAATTCCTGTCCTACAATGCACACTCCCTTGTACACCTTGCAGACGATGCAAAACAGCATGGCATCCTGGACAAATTCAGCGCTTTCAAATACGAGAATCACCTGTACAGACTGAAAAGACTTCTGAGGAAACCAACGAGCCCCCTGAGTCAAATAGTCAGAAGATTCTCTGAAATGCAAAGTCGCTGTACAAAAACTCACAAAACCAGACCATACCCGTTGAGAAAACTACATGCAACTGGTCCTATCCCTGCAAATTTTCATGAAGCAGCACAATACAAAGAATTAAGAACAAGCTCTTACACTTTCAAGCTGGATCAGGCAAACAGTCTGGTTTACATCAGTGGTAAAGCTGCTAAGCTGAAGAACATCATTTCATTCAGGGATGAAATTTATGTTGCCTACAGTACCTTCAACCACCAGGAATCTTTTTTTGACTATCCCCTACCATCCTCTACTCTTGGCATCTACGTAGTTGACAACCTCTCCACAGCAGTCAATTTCTGCAAGCTTGAAGAAATAGAGAGCAAAATTTTCCTTGTTCCCCATCATAGTTGCTTTGTTTCAATTCCTCTTTTACATAAAGAGTAAATCTATATCTGTGCTTGTTTTCTGTAGATAGAGTAAGATTTTTTCGTCAGTACAAATCGTAATGTAATTATATTCCAACATGACAATGCCCCTGTGCACAAAGCAAGAAATTCAGTCGATGGGGAAGAACATTCATGGTCTTCATAAAGCCAAGTCCTTAACCCAGCTGAACACCTTTGGTGTGACTTTAAATGTAGACTTAAATGCAAAAAACTCATCACTCAATGACTTGTAAACAGGGGTAGACCCATTTTGGAACAGAAAAGGGTTCTTCCAAAACGTTTGCAACCGAGATGGAAACAAAATTCTGTATTTGCAGAAATACAATTTTGAAAAGTTTCGAAAGTGCCTTTTTCGGTCCCAAAATGACTACTACTGTGCACAAGCCATTGATGTTGGGTTGAGTTTTGGCTCAAGTTGAGTTTATGCTTAAACATTCTGTATAAAGTCACACCAAAGTTGTTCAGTTGAGTTTAGCTCTGGGCTTTATGCAGATCGTCCCCATCGACTGAATTTCTTTTAAAATCTTGCTTTGTGCACAGGGTCATTGTCAGGTTGGAACAGAAAAGTGTCCCTTCCACACGGTCGCTAATAAATTAGAAGCACACAATTTCCAATATCATGATATCCTGCGATATTAAGATTTGTACTCACGGAAATGACTGAAGTAGTTCATTAGAGGGGGTCATATAGTTTTGGCAATATAATATAGTTAAAGTTACTTAGTTTGAATTTGATAGACATAGTTAAACATTAATCAATAATAAAAAAAATCTTAATAAAAATACAGGTTTCGTCCTTTCAACTTTACAAAAAAAAAAAAAATGTACCTGATCGTGGAGTTTGAGGGAGAAGGGACGACTGGACCAGCTGCAAAGTCCTGGTATTCAGATGGCTACTCCTGGTGGCCACCATATAAGGACACTGACAAGTTGCTGAAGTGTGTTAAAGTAATGGAGGAACCACAGCCAGAGAAAGGGTGGACCCGACACAAAGCAAGAATTCTTCATCAGTCTGGTAGGTGGAGAACATGTTCTACTTGAAATTAAACATGATTTTGCCAATTGTTAAACAACAAAATGAAATCGTACATGTTTTCATGTTTTTTTGCACATAAAATAACCATATAACATCTCATGTATCAGAATCTTTTGACAATGTTGCCAAGAACTGGAAGAAGGCCAGCTACACATCTGACATCAATTCAGACCCTGAACTTCTTGGGAAAAGGGTTCATAAGTACGTACTCTCCAGAGAAACGCTTTAACAGATGTAAACTGTCATCATTTACCTTCATATTTCAAATACAGCAGTTTGACTTTTGCAGGTCCCAAGGAGAAATAAATAGCTTACCATGAATTGTCCATTTATTTGATACATCACAGAAGTCACAATGACGTGTATGTTGTTCTCTTTTCCTTGTTCTAGAAAAAAAATATATACTGATAACATGTATTTATCAGATGAAGAAACCATAACCCTAAAAAAAAAAAAAACACACAAAGCCATCCTACCATCAGCACCAAAACCTCCAGAACCACCAAAACACAACAAGAAAAAAGGTAATACATTTAATGGTGATAAGTAATAAATGATATAAATAAATGTAGGGTCATTCCATGGCAACCAGCTCTGTCAAAAAGATAACCTTTACTGGTGAAAAATCTATAAATTGAGCGGATAGCCGAAATATTAAATGTCACGGATGCAATTGACACAGTTTAAATAACTTTCTAAAGAGAAGCGCATCATTATTTGTACACAGAGGTTAGTAGCCCTATTAGTAAAATCTGTTGACTTCAGCAGCCTATGCTGTATATGTTAACGGTTACAGTTCAAAAAAGTTCAACCATGACATTTCATATTATAGCTTACTGAGCCAGAGAAGTTTCTGAACTTTGGTTGATTTGACATGACATGACTAAGAATGAGAAAAGAATAATAATGAACAACAACTGAGAATACACAAAACAAATGTCCCTTTTATCAGGTCCTGTTTTGCAGAGCAAAGATGTACATTCTTTCGGCAGCTGTAAGTCTGAATTTGCTATCTTTTGTCATTTCAGTTTAAAATCCTAATCTACAATTCTTGCTTGCTCGCTTTGTTTTATTTCTCATATATTTTTCAGATAACTGTTATCAATCTCAGACAACTTTGTTATATAGTTTGCCAGGTCATCTTAAGTAAATGAAAAACTTACTTAAAGACTTACTAAGGTCGTTTAAGCAAGTCATAGTTCTCATGCAATATTGTGAGGAAGAAAGATCTCTGTGAAGACAAAAAGCATGAAAGAATGCAAATACCTGGAAAAGGAATATAAACAATTAATATTTTTTCCAAAAAACTTTTGAAAAAAGCTGTCTGAGATGTGGGAAATAAAAAATCCTTACCTAATTTCGAACAAAGTGTAAAAGATCAAAATGTCATAGTTAAATGAATGTCACTTATGATTCCTTGACTGTCAGCAGCCTTTGTCCATCAGCAACAGCATCTGTCAATCGGGGAAGAACAACAGCACACCTGGTCTGACAGTCTCCACAGCTATCAAGGTTCATTATTAGTTGTATCTGGCTAGTGAGAAAAGTGAACTGTCAATTAATCACAGTCATGTGACTCTAAACACTATTTGTGCTCTGAAAATAAGATATGGGTTTAAAAAGGCTTTCCTGTAGCTTTGTGGTAAGAGCATTGCGTTAACAACTCAAGGTTGTGGGTTTGATCCCAGGGGATTGCAAATACCTATGTAAAATGTATAGGATAATGCAATGTAAGTCAATTTTGATAAAAGCGTCTGCCAAATGCATATTTGAAATGTTAGGGATAGTTCACTGAAAAATAAAGATTCTATCTTTATTTACTTACCTAGGAGTTGTTCCATATCTGTAATGTCTTTGTTCTAATGAACACATAGAAAGATATTTAGAAAAATGTTTGTATCCCAAACGTTCTTGGAACCTATTGACTACCATAGTAGGAAAATAAGTTTATCATGTTTTGTTCTGCTGAACACAGAGATATTTTGAAGAATGTAGGAAAGCAAACAGTTCTTGGAAACTATTGACTACCATTGTCATTTTTCCTACTATGGCAGTTTATGGGGTCCAAGAACTGTTTAGTTACAAGCAGTCATCCTGTTCAATCAAACAAAGAAATATATACAGGTTTGGAACATGTAGAGAGGGAGTAATTCATCACAGAATTTTCAATTTTGGATGAATTATCCCTTTTATTAACAAAGAGATTTGTAGTCCTACAAAGATTTCAAAATTCATAAAGATATTGTAAATGTAATACATATGAGTGGTTTAATTCATGTTTTTAAAGTATCGATTTGTAAAGCATTTGTAACCCTGGGTATGTTTGAATGATTACATTTGTACATTGTGAACCCTATGACGTTTATTTAGTCACTAAACTCACACGCATGAGAAACACACACTAACGTGTGATTTAGGCGTAGAGAACCGTTCCACGATCTGAAAAAAAACCTTGCGAGCGACCATTTATGCTTTGCGAGCTTGCTCTCTCAAGAGTTTCTGCTTGTGAAACCGTTCTGTGTGCGTAAATCACACGTGAGTGTTTGGTTTTCATGCGCGCAAGTTTAGGGACTAAATAAATGCCACAAAACTCGGATTTAAATAGCGGTCGTAAATCTGGTTTCTTGATCTACTGTCCTGCATAGTTCAGCTCCAACGTGCTCCAATACACCTGCCTGTAATTTTAAAGTAATCCTGAAGGCCTCGAGTAGATGATTCAGGTGTGTTCCATAACGGTTGGAGCTGAATTCTGTAATACAATTCATTTGCATTATGTATATATTGTGTATTGACGAATGCTTATATAATTTCTTCTCTTTAAATGGCTAGGATTAAACTGTTCAATTCATGTGCATTACTTTTATACTGTAATTCTTAATTCATGTTTGAAGCATTTAAGTTTTGACGAAATGGCCTGTTAGTGGAGGGACATTGTTAAACTTCAGGTTCCTTTCGAACACTAAATTTCTTTCTGTGTTCTGGATTATCCTTAACTCAAATCAGAAATAGGTTGGATGTTGTAAGAGAATTCTTCTGCAGATCTGGGAGCACAAGAACTAGACACAAAGGCATCAAGCTTTTGAACTCATTTATTTCGGGGAAGACAAATCCTTATATACTGCACAATATGACACCTGTTATACCAAATAAGGTATAGAAACTATGTGGAAGAAACATCTTTATATAGTGTGCCATAAGACACTTGTTATTCCAAATAAGGTATAGCTAACATAGCATGTCAGACAAAGAAGATCCTCTACCTCCACTTTTAGCCAGCTGTCGGCTGAGCTAGCAGCTTTCCTCGATGTGAGCCTTAAAACCACAAATGGGCTACACTTATTCTTTCATTTATGTGGGCTTATTTATCTATGGGGAAAATAATATCTAACAGACATAAATCTCACAAAAACATATTACAACTGCAACTTACCTTCTTCACCTTTCACAGCTCCAATGGACGTCTCTCAAGCAGGCCATCACGGGGTCAGCTGGAGTGCTGATCCACCTAATACACAAGGTACAAAACAGCATCATTAACGTCATTGTTCATACAAAAATTAAAATGACCCAATATTTTACTCACCCTCAAGACTTCCTAGGTGTATATGAGTTTCTTTGTCAAAGTTATTATATCATTTGTCATGGCTCTTTCAATCCTTATAATGGGAATGAAAGAGGGGTGAGATTTTGAAGCTCCAAAAAGTGCATTTATTGATCAGAAAAATAACCTGTTCCACACCACTCCATGGGGCAAATAAAGGCCTTCTGAAATGAATCGATGCATTTTATAGAAATTTCCATTAACTTTTCAAACTATTATGTTTAACTTCTGTTATCTGTCGACCGCAAGTGCACAGAAGTGAAACATTCCGGTTTAAAAAGTTGTAAATATGTATGTTTCTCTTACACAAACAATTGATTCACTTCAGAAGTTCATTATTAATTCTAGGGAGCCGTGTGGAGCACATTTGATCGATTTATGATTTTCCAAGCACAAAATCTCATCCCCCATTCATTCCCATTATAAAGCTTGGAAGAGCCAGACTAAATGCTATTTGAACTCAGACTGTATTCGTCTGAAAGAGGAAAGTCATATTCACCTAAGATGCTTTGAGATGTGGGGTAATTTTAAACTAAAAGGGAACTTTTCACAGCATGTAGATACAATGTAAAACTAAATGCATTTCGTATTCAATCCGTAGAGCACCCCTGTTCTGTCCTGAGAGCCTGTGGGGACCACCAAGGAAGAACACCAAGTTAGTTGACTGCACAAAAACATGAGAAGGATTTGACACCCTCACCTGTTACTGACAGGCTACACAAACTGTTTGTTCTGATTGTTGACCACACAGATGCCATTTCTGCTCAAATAAACATTGTGGACTGTGAACAACTAACTCAGAGGCAGATCAGTCACCAGTTATGGGCAGTGGCTATCCCTATGCCAGGATGTCCAAACTCTGTCCTGTAGGGCCAGTGTTCTGAAGATGTTAGCTCCAACTCACCTCCAACAGGCCTGCCTGCAAGTTCCTAGACAGGTATAGGCTTAATGAAGAGGTTCAGGCGTGTTTGAATGGGGTTGAAGCTGAACTCAGCAGGACAGTGACCCTTCAGGAACAGGATTAACTTAGTCTTTTCAGTTATTAAACATAACTTGACAATCTTTTGAAGTTTGACGACATTAACTGAACACCCCTATAGTGAAAACACAGATAAATGTAAAAGTTCAGTTCATTTCTAAAAACTGATGATGTTTTTAAATTATCGTGAAAATTGTGTCATCCTTTACTCATTGCAAAACTTTATAATTTTCCTCCACACACAGCAAAAAATATATTTTGAAGAAAGTTGGTGAGCGAACAGCAGTGGCACCCTTCTATTGTATGGACAAAAAAAAATTGCAAGTGAATGGGTGCCAGTCTTCAAAATATCTTCTTTGTGTTCTGCAGAAGAAAGAAAGTCACACAGGTTGAGTTTTGAGTAAATGACAACAGAATTTTCCTTTTTAGGTGAACTATCACTTTAAGGACCTACAATATTAAAGCATTTTAGGTGAGAGTGTGCAATGAGCGTCAACCACAAAATTGGCTAAATTTGGCTAGATTCAAGCCACTGGTATCAATAGTATCCCCATAGTTAATATGGATGCTAAAATGAATGTGTGCTGCAGACAATTTGAACCAGGCATTAGGCTAGGTTGCACCAGTAAGGATTAGGCTTGAATAAAGATTAAATGAGCTTTATTTAATCATTCTGTTGCAACAAACTTGAAACCTTGTTTAAAAATGAGCAAGGTTACATTTGATCTGTAACTAGATCCGTTTTTTAATTTTAGATTAAACCTAAATTACATGTAACCCTGATGCTTACTTTAGTTCTTAATGTGAGTTAAAACCGATTATAAAACAGTCAGTTCTGGTCCTCGATTCTGATCTGCTAAGCCGTTATAAAATACTGACCGCATTACAGAGCCTAAATATCATTTTATTTACTTAACTTTATGAAACCTTGCTACGCATATGGAATAACCGTTTTATAAATCAATCAATAACCCCGCAAAGCAGTGGATTACAGTGCATTTTATAACAGCTAAGGAGGTTTTAGGCACTCCGAAAATGCACTGTAATCCACTTCTTTGCAGGGCTTATTCCTTTAGTTTAATTAGGGCCCGAGCACGAAAGAGCAAGCCACCGGCTTGCTCTGCAGTGCAGAGCCCTATTGTTTCTGTGTTGTTTCTTATCATTATTCTTCTTCCGATGGCACTTTGATCGCAATTTAGACGGCCTAAACATGCACGAAAACTCACAATAATTTGCACGCGCATCAGACGGTGCAGAAATTTACGTCTGATAAGGGTTTTAAAACTAGGCGTGGCAAATTGGCTCGCTAGCGCCACCTAGAACTGCCCAGACCGCTACGTAATACGTACATGCACCAAAATTGGTATACTTATGTAACACCCCGAATCATTAAGAAAAGTCTCTTGGGGCATATCTCTAAACCAAACAGGAAGTCCGTTATTTTTGATTTCCTGTGAAATTTGCTCAAATTTCCACGCGTCGTATTTCAACGAACTCCTCCCGGAGATTTTATCCGATCAACATCATATTCGTGTCATTTTCATCTTAAGGCCTCTGCGAAGCTAAATTGCGGAGCTTTTGACTTTTCGTCAGGAAACGTGACCCTGGCGGCCTGCCAAAGTTTAGCCTTCGCCATCAACAGGAAGTTGTTGTTACTCAGGCATAGAATGTCCAACAGGCCCCAGACTTCACACATTTGTTAAAAGATCTGGCCTGAATACAACTACATGGGGAAATTCAGATAAAGTTATAGCGCCACCTGCAGGAAACAGGAAGTAACATGTTTTAAACTGTGATTAACGCCTTATCGAGATTCAAACAGGTCAGCATCATATTTGACCTGTGTACATATCCATGTCAGTGTTCAATGAGAGTCATAGCGCCACCAGGTGGCAACAGGAAATATTGCAGGTATAAATAAATTTAAAAAAATCTATAATTATCCTGCATTAATTTAATCAACTATCATTTACTTTATCTTTGAAAGGTGATATTCAGATAGAGTTTTAGCGCCACCTGCAAGAAACAGGATATGACATGTTTTCAGCTCTTTTTAACTGATCATATGAAATTCAAACAGGTCAGCATTATATTTGGCCAGTGTACATATCCATGTCAGTGTTAAATAAGTGTCATAGCGCCACCAGGTGGCAACAGGAAATATTGCACGTGTAAATAAATAAATCCTACTTTCATTTGCCTGCATTCATTTTATTTTATCAAAATCTTTTTTTTCAATTTCCATGGCAATATTCAGACACAGTTATAGCGCCACCTGCAGGAAACAGGAAATGGCATGTTTTAAACGTTCATGTGCCGGTTTCACACACACATTTGCGTTTACGCATGCTTAGTGAATGAGACCATCGTCCACTCTGCTCCAAACGTAGCATGTTTGATTAGATTTAAGCTCTATATTGTAACTCCCTGTATGCAGATTATTCACCGTTTGCGGTTCCTGAGGCCGACTGGTTCGTGGTGGCACAGGGTTGCGGTTGCCACTTCCGCGAGGGCCCGCACATCGCTGCTTGCAGCTTTAATTTAAATTTATATCTGAGGAGGTTTAAAAAATAAAAACAATCCCTATAATTAAAATGGGAGGCTAAATGATCAAAAACAGGCGCTGTGGGAATAGTGTCAGACTTATGCTTAGCATTTAAAGTCTTACCAGAGAGTAAGAGGGCACAGTGGTCTGATACTCTAACACAGTCTAATTCACATCCTACATTGGAGGACCAATGCACTGCAGAGTTTAGCTCCAATGCTGATCAAACTCACTCACATGTGATTAACAAGTGATACTCAGGACCACCCTCAGCTTGCTCAGGTGTGTTTGATCAAGGTTGGAGCTGGTAAGTCTGGTATGTCCTCCTTATAAAAACAAGGATACCTTTGGTGAATGGACAAGGGGTAAACATCAGATTAAAAAGCATTGATGACAGGTAAAGCCGTTTTACTACCACCGGTGACAGGTGTTCCTTATTGCAATTCATTTACTGCGCTCCTCCTCAATCATGGCCGTTCCAGTCACGAGCTGCATGGCAGTGACTGAGCAGATGTTATAGCGCATCACTTTGTGACAAATGTTTTTTGTTTATTTCATCATTTTACCTTGGCTGATTTAGGCTAAAGTGGGACACTTATTGTTATTGATATAAATTGAAAAAAGTGTCCCCCTTTAGCCTAAATCACCTCTATCTTTCAATGTATACTTTTTGCAGAATGTATCAGTATGTGTCATGGCTTGGAAAAGGTGTTGACCATTTATAAACTCTTTACATTAACAATATATCTAGGAAGGTTTAAAATAAAAAAAAACTTTTATTCAAACCTGTAAAAGCAATTTGTTACCTCTTTGAATGAAAATGGAATCAATATTGCCGATTAGTTACACCAGTTACGAACAAAATGATTGAAGATGAAGGTATTAATACAAATGAATGTTTAAATCCATGATTTTTAATCAAGGGTGGGTTGCAGCAATAAGGATGTAGAGTTTGATTCTAGCTTTATTTGAATTTGAGTTTTGTTGTACTAGTATAACAAATCTTCGATTAAAATTTAAACCTATATTTAAACCTTCATCAGTGACTCATTTTGTCCACCATGAAGTGTGAACTAAACAGCAACAGTTTTGTCAATAAAATAAATAATTGGTTTGTATATAGATGGCTCTTTAGATATATGTATTGTCAACAAATTTGTTACATTAAGGGAGGAACATGACAGCATACATTGTGAAATACAGATCATGTTGTAAACATCTACAGAATTAGGCATTTTTACGAAGCTGCATTGCCCGTAGCTCATGACATTTCACAGGTGTTACATTTCCTCAGGAGATCAAGACCCTGTTCATTCTTAGAAGTTCTCCCAGTGTGTACTGAAGAAGCAGGGCATCCTGAATTTAATGTCTAAGGCGTTGTGTCTCCTCACTCTCTCCAGAAAAATTGAATGCGGAGGCAGTTTTAATATTTCTTTTTACAATGAACAAAACTCTGAAGTGTGACATGACACTATTGATGTCCTATTTCTGATCATTTATCCACACATTTTATTGTAGATATTTATTTTTATTATTTAAACCTCATCATGAAGTTAATTCCCAATTTAGAGTTGATTAATTAATTCTGGGTTTAAAGTAATGGAGCAACTGAATTACAAGTCATTTAGCTTTACTGTAAAATTGAAACCCGACTCAAATGATATCTAAAAATGTAACCCTGCAGAATTATTAAACACTTTCATATAATCCAGAATAAAGCCTAATCATGGCTGTTGGAACCACCAATCAAATGTTTTCATTTACAAATTAATTCATATTCACCTTTAACAACTTACCCTTTTGCAGCTCCAGTTGGCATCTCCCAGGCACACCTTCACGGCTGGCATGTTGATGCACCTAACACACAAGGTAAGAGCAATATTTTGAATAAAGAGGAGGAAACAAAAAACACTTAATTCACAACACTATTCCGCAATCTAAAATTTGAAAATATTAAATGATTTGTTCAATCCATAGAAAAAACCTTTTCTGTACTGAGACCCTTGGGGGACCACCAAAGACAACCACGAAGTAAGGGGTATTAATTTTTACTCAATTTTGAGTTGTTCCAAATCTGTAAAAATTTCTTTGTCCCGATGAATATATATATGAATATAATATTTGGAAGAATGCTTGTAACAGTAACAGTTCTTGGGCCCCATTGACTAGCATATTATAAAAAATACTTGTTTTTCTTCTTCTGTCGAACACAAAATCTGATATTTTGAAGAATGTAGGACAGTAAAAAGTTCTGGGGCACCTTTGACTGCCATTGCCATTTTCAGTACTATGGTAGTCAATTGGGTCTAATAACTGTTTAGTTACAAGCATTCTTACAAATATTTTTGTGTGCAACCAAACATATAGGTTTGGAACAACTAGAAAGCGAGTAATTCACAACAGAAATTTCATTTTTTAAGCAATGCCTTATAAGGTTGTAACTACCAAACTATTGGTATAAGCACATTCATGCTTGGCCTGCTATCGGTATTGGCAGAGAAATGCATTTTATCTTGCAACCAATGTTTCACTAAGGGTCCCTTAACCTTATAACTTACGGTTTTCCTGGGCACATGAACATTCACACTAACACTTGGACTACAGCAAGAATCCACATTGCATCCCCTTTTGACACCACTTTGAATCCTTATGTTATCAAAAGAACAATGAACTTACTGGAGATTGATGGTAATGCCAACAGGCACTTTTCCATGGTCGAGCATGTGCAGACCAGGGCATTCAGGTCGATCCAGTAGCCTAGGACTTCTAACCAAGAGCCCAAAACAAAGACACATCATCAAAGTGGAAACGCAGCTAATATAAAAAATGTATTGCCCATAGTATGATTACAGTTATTTTACGTTTTTTTTTATTAAACGGTTTTTACATGTCTTGGATACAAGCAAATCTTACCTAATCCATCTTTGCAGCTCAAGGAATCTCCCAGGCACACCATCAGAGCTGGTATCTCGATGCACCTAACACACAAGGTAAGAGCAATAATTTGAATAGGATGCTGGAAAAAGAAACACTATTCACAACAGGATCAAAACTAAATATTAATTTAACATTATATTTAACAGACCACGCCTTTTCTGTCCCAAGACCCTTGGCGGACCACCAAGAAAGACCGCAAGGTAACTTATGTTATTTAAATATATCAGTTATAGCTTTTCAACAACAATTTCCACTCCAGCGCATTTCTTACCAGAAAAATTGTTAAGGAAGTAATACGGTACAAGAGTCTGTAAAAGAAGTCACACCTGAAGCGCGTGGTTTAGGCACAACACAAGTGTAGGCAATCCCTTTGGTAATAATTTATTTACAATAAAGCACTAGTCTTGAGCATCTTGTTGCTTTTATAAAAACGGTTATCATAGAAATACAAATACTATTTACGCAAACATATGCATCAATGCAAGTTGCATGAAGTAAAATTACTTGGTCTCCCTTCCGCAGGAAAAAAACAGTCCTTGATAGACTATGAACAGCAACAGAATGTTTTGTTTTCATTTCTAATGGTGCTGCGCAGTGGTACAAAGAATCATTAGGTGCAGTAGTCATAGCTGTGCTTTACCATGAATACAACACAGCTATTGCCCAATCAGAATTAAGGACTGGACCTAACAGTTTTAGAACATATTAATACATAGGTTGGATCATTTTATGAAAGGGTGTTACATTTCAGCCTAAATAACTTGACACGTTCTTGGTAAAATCCACCAAGACAAATTGTAAAAATGCATCTAGAATTTTAAACCTCTCAGTAAATTTATATTTACAGATGCTGCAAGACAGGAAATTCCAGCCCTGGGTGCTCTACGAAATCAATGTACATGTATGCATTTCTCAGTTTAAATGAGCTGTAAAATGCATCGTTATTCATGAAATCTATTTCCCAAATTCAATTATTTTCTATATTACAGCTGTAGAAAGGGCAATTATGGAAAAGCTGGAGAAAATGGACATGAAGATCAACCACCTGACTTCACTGGTGCAGTCTATAACAGGAAACAGACGCGCTTTACCCCAGATGGATATGGCCGAAGAGGAAGAGAGTGGTGTCTTTCCTCTAGCAAGCATTGCTGATCTAGATAGGCTAGAGGAAAAACTTGCAGAAAAAGGATTTATGCAGAGAATGGTAAGAATCATTGACATTTTCAAAACATAAACATATAGTGCTTGTGCATGTAGGCTACAGTGTTATGCAAAGGTTTGGGCACTCCTGGTAGAATCTGTTAAAGTGTGAATAATTTCAACAAAATAAGAGAGATCATACCAAAAAGCATGCTATCAAAACCATACAGTCACTTCTGGAAGGGGTTCAAATATGCCAAAGATGTTGGAAAACAATAAAATCTGCAGGACCTGGAGAATGTTTCTGAAGAACAGTGCTCCGTTTAACTGTTTAGAACAAAAAAGGGACTTGTGAACAATCATTACAAAATAAAAACAGTCATAGATCATCCAGGTAACCACACACAGTATTAAGAGCCAAGGGTGCCCAAACTTGCACAACACTGTACATACAAAGATTTTAACTATTAAGACTTGCCATGTTTTAGAACGAGGTCACTTATGCTTACTACTGGCGCTCTATTATTAATAATGATTCTTAACTCCCATGTTAAAAACATGTTGGGGTGGTTTCCCAGACAGGGATTAGACTAGTCCTAGACTAAAAGAAGTTTAAGAGCTATCCTAACTGAAAACAGCTTGCACTAACATATCTCAAAATACATCAGTGCCCTTTTTGTTGTCTCAAACTGCACACAAATAATGTTTTTATGCTTGTAAAAGGCACTTAAATTTTCGAATTAAACTGTCCTGGTCTAAATAATATCTGTCTGGGAAACCAACCCTTTGTGTTATATTCTGAAACATTTTCTGTGTGTAAACCATCATATATTTTCAGCATTATTTGATCATCAGAAAAAAAAGCTTTTTAAACACTGTATATGTTCCTATAGAATGAGTATTCCTACGGTCTGGATATGTATGGGGGGGAGAAAAAGACAGATTATGCTGTTTTTTTGTCTTTCCGGACTATTGCTCTATTATATAATATGTAAACTAAATGTTAAAATAAATCTTAAGAAATAAGTGTAGCATACAAGCAGACTCTGTTCATGGCAAAAGTTTAGTGATTCTTTAATGATTGTCAAAAACGACTGAACAATTGAAGTGGCACATTTTTCAATACACAAAACTGTATGTGTTTAGCATGAGAAAGTTTCTTACAGATTTGACTAAGAGTGGGTTTCATTTCTAATTCATTTGAGCACATTATTACAGAGTCTGCTTTCACCTACAATTAGCTATTAAATAGGCTAAGGGTGCAATAAGTCTTCGTGCATTGTGCCATTTGCAAAGTTCAAGTGTCCATAACAAACACAGTAATTACTCAGAATTTCAAATGTACATCATATTTTAAGGCCTTACGTCAGATTTCTTTAGGTGAACACAGAAAAGCTAATTGTGCACAGTGCACACAAAAATGTATGTATAATGCTAAAATGAACAATTAATGTATATGATATCTTTAATTTCACTATGATTTTAAATAGAGATTTAAATCAATCCACAATAATGTTATTTTATTGCAAACTGCAATATTGTATATTATGCATGGTGAGCATAACATACATTAAAAGCATTACAACTCAAATTTTACTTAAAATTTTACCTGTTGAAGGTTAACAGATTATCCCTCAGTGGAGGCGCCAATATGAAGAAGACTGTGTGGAGGATTTGCTTTAAAGTTTTCTCGACGGACGTCGCATGGCAACTCAACTGGTGTGGAAGGGGAGGTAAAAAAGGCCTTCGTAAAACCAACTTCGGAGCACTCTTAATAGGTAAGCTAAAATACACGACATTAATCTAGTGCTGGGTTATTGAAATCCGGTCCTTGAAGGCCTGTGATCTGAATAGTTTATTTCCAACCCTAATCACACACCCGACCACGCTAATTAAAGTACTCGATCTGGACTACTTTACAATGCAGAACAGATGTTGGATTAGGGCTGTAAAGTGAAATAAACTATCATAGTTCACTACTTCGGGCCTACAATACAATTATTAAATATAGTTGTTATGCACAGACCTCAAGTAAATCTTCCCTCGCGTGTCTTGTTTCGACATGAGCACATGGTTTACGTAATACGTATAGATTGAATCATGCAGGAAGGAAGAGCTTGACGCGTCTGACTCTGATTCTGAACTGCCATGCGTAATGCATCGGTAATACTTCCGGGTGACTTTATATTCCGGGTGATTTAACCAGATGGAACAATTAAGGTTTATTTTAATGTAACTTGAAATATGTTTGTTCACTTCTGTCATTAAATTATTGTAAATGTTTATTTTAACATACAGCTTCCGCTATAAGGAACCCTGTTCTTCTGTCCCCCACTGAGGCAGAGGCGGAAAAGTTCGTCAAGGACTTCCTACGCTTGGCTCCAGGGAGGATATAATGGTGTCATTGTTTGATTGCTGTGTTTATTTGATGTGTTTATATGTTATAAATGTACGTTCTGTTAATAAACTTGTTTTTCTATTAAATTTTTTGCTAAAATTAACGAGTGTGTGTTCTATTGTCAACTATAGAATAGTGTGAAATTTAATTCGGTAATTGTAACATGCATGAGGGGAGGTGTAGATCGTGTATTATGAACATAATTAGAGAAACAAAACGATGTCTGGGCTACATATATCAGAGGTCTAGCAGACGTCTGAACATCTGATACACATCTGTGAAAGAGCGGCTCACCGTCTTTATAAATAACAAAGCATCTGGAAGAGATCTGGTGGACATCGTTTAAAGAGCTGGAGCGGACGTCTCGGCGAGGTATTGCAGATGAGCAAACGCTCTAATATAGACATCTTACAGACGAAAACCACGACCTCGCGCAGACATCTCCGCGAGGTACGTGTGCTATCTGGGGGACCATTTGGTCCGTGTATCATCTGATCATTTGATTATTCCATTCAATACAACAAACGGGAAAAGTAAAAAAACTGTCGATATTTCGTTTTCCGTTTTTCTTTATGCACATTTTTTCGGGAAAACGACGTTTTCTTCTTATTGTAGCTTGAAACGGGAAATCCAATAAATAAATAAACCAAATCGAAATAACCACCAGAATAACAGTTTTTTCATTTTTAGGTTATATCGCAAGTCTTCTGCGCGCGCACGCTTTGCGCAATGCACAGCTACCGGGATCTGCTCTCACTAAATCATTGGTGTTCCCAGTCTGACGTCATCAAGCAACTCTGTTTTTTAGCAAGTTGAACAATCATATGTAGTTTATATGGTGGAGTTAGGTTATGGTTAGTATGTGGGTGAAGTACCGGGATCAAGTGCATTTACATATGCTTCGTTTGTACTTTTCAATCCCGTTAAAAGAGTCACACTGAGAGAGGAGGACATGACGGTGGATCATATCTTAAAAATATAATATTGCACAATGCCTAACGTTCACATACAATACTTTCCAGAGTTTATACAGTCGAAGTTTGTTAGCATTATTGCTTTTTATATGTGACATTTGTGTTAGCCACAGCTTGCTCGCAGCACCAAAGGTGTAAATCCATACATTACGGTTGTAATTTAGAAGTTATGTGATGCAAACAGCCCCTCCCCCCGTGACGTCACTCAACCGAATTCATTAGGTTCCCCCAGCAAACTACAGTTCTGCTAGTGAGTAATACACAACATTGTTCAGTTTGTGTTGAAACTGTGAGGTTTTTATGTAGTAATTTGCACTTTTACATTACATCAGTTTTACCTAAAATAACCTAGTAAACTGCCAAATGATTGCAGTCATATGCTTATCTAGGGAATAATTTCCTTTATACAGATTTTGCTTGCATTAGGATACTGTTTTTAGGTAACATGTCAGAGTCTGTACCCGCCCATAATAATGTTGCAGTGTTCCCCAGAGAGCATATGGACTCTTTTTCCGACATCTCGTGACATGTCACATTATTTACAAACACTTCATGAATATGAAACCTGTACAGCTAAAGACATTGTACATTATAACTGATGGATCGCATCTGTGAAGAGCGTGATGCCGCGCTCGCGCGCGCAGAAGTCCGTGCGTAACTACCCCAACATGAAAAAACAGTTATTCGGGTCGTTATTTCGTTTTGGTTTGTGTATTTATTGGATCTCCCGTTTAAGATGAAATTAGAAGAAAACCATCTTTCTTTAAAAAAAATTTACATACAGGAAAACGGAAAACGAAATATCGACTCTTTTTTACTTTTCCCGTTTGTTGTACTGAATGGAATAATCAAATGATCAGAAGATACACGGTCCGTGTACGTTTTATTCATTTGATATCCTATTTGAAATAAATTATAGGAAACTGAAAGATGACTCGTTTTTTGTATTTTCGTTTACTTTACCGAACAAAAAATTACATTTCGGCCCGATTTTTCATTTTTCGTTTGCCGTTTAAAAAACGGATTTTTGACTCAATATGGGATTCGTATATGTGGGCGGTGCATTAACGCCCCTTTCACCCGATTGGTCAAATCGCTCACCATTCTGTACGGATTTAATTCTGAGCAGCAGATGAAGAGTCTGTACGAGTCTGATACTGATAAGTGTTTGCACTTTAATATATGTTTTCTGGAGCCACCAGCTATGGAAGCAAATAAGAGACATAATGTTTTGAATACTTTGAATACTTGAATACTTTATTTTGAAATATTTTACTTTGGAAACCGTGTATCTGAATTTATTTGTTTCGAATTTACCTCTATGAAATTTAAATATGAAAATTCTTGATTTCCAATTAAAAAACCTGAATTTAATGCTCACAAATTCAGATACAAAAAAAAATCAACTTAGAGAATTTCACATAAAATAAATTCAGGTTGATCAAATTTGATTGCTCTTATTCAGATCTCAAATTTCAAGTTAATATTTTTCAAAGAAAACATATGTCTAATTCGACTGCTCAAATTCAGATCGAAAAATTCAAGTTAAATATTCACATGGTAACATCCGGGCTACCCAGGATAGGAAACACAGTTGAGCCCAGAGCCCGTCTGCAATTGAACCGAACCATTGAACCGAACCAATGAACCGAACCAATGAACCGAACTGACGAACCGAACTGACGAACCGAACCGACGTCGGGCGGCCTATCAGAGCACGACAGCCTGACTGTCTGTCATGATCCAAGGAGAGGCCAAGGCACGGATATTAAACCTGTAAAGAAGATGACTTCTAGGGAAAACGAAGGCGCTCCGGTAAGTTTGCTGTTTATGTACAATCAGACTCGACGGAACAAAAGTATGTTGTTGCTAATTATTTTTTGGAACACATAACTGTTAGCTATGGTTTGTTGTGTGACTCGTCTCTCTATGTAGGTAAGTCAGCTAGTCAACACGTTATAGCTAGCAAGTTACTTTAGAGCTCAACGGTGCTGCCCACTTTTTGACTGAAAGCTACATTAACGTTTATAAAAAGGGCTTTTAGCCGGTGCTGTGCCGAAATCTGTGACCTATCGAAATCTGTGACTAGAGGGCGCTGTTTCGTAATTATTCACGCGAGAACGTGCCTGGCGCACGTGCATGTTATCGCGAGCGCGGAAGGGGAGTTTCTTAACTATTTACACGACCACCCATTCCACGATGACGTCATGTTGCCTCGCGCTCTTGCGTGTGTGTGTAGCTTATGCGTGAAGCAGACTTCTGGAGAAACAGAAGCGCCGACTGAATACTGCACAACATGCTCTTTCATTTAAAGACAAGACCCGATTACATTCTTTATAATCATGACGGTTTTTGTTTTGTTTTAAAAATTCTTTACGTTTTTTCCTCTGGCTATTTCTGTCTGAGGTTACATATTTCACAAAGAATAACACGTTTTTAAAAACTTTTGATGAAGTTATATATTCACTCTGGTGATGTCTTATCTCATCTATTTTATATCTTTAAAATCATTTAGACCTGAGGTTTACACCCATTCACATAAAGCACGGTCACCAAATCTCATAATGCATCATAGGAGGCTACCGAAATCTGTGACCGCTCTCTTTTTGACTGAAAATCACTCCAATGAAACCCAAATTCACTCTGGTGATGTCTTATCTCATCTATTTTATATCTTTAAAATCATGAATTCATTAAAACCAATTGTACCTTCTCAGATATAGTGATTTACTTCAACTGGATAAACCCCCAAAATAGTGTTTACTATAAGAATCTTGATATTCTATAAATATTTATTAACTTCATCTTTTTTTAAATTAAGTGTTTTATTTCCACCAAAAAATAGGAACAAGGCAAGGGTTGAATATCATCATATTCTGAAGAGCAGCATGACAAGATGTGCAGAAAAACTGCACAACCCCCCAAAGAAGATAACAAAAAGCAGCAAACAGCAAATATTGAGATAAAAATGATAAATGGGGGGGTTAAAGGTTACAGGTTACAGTAAGTGCATGCTGGGCAAAGGAAGTCCTCCTCATTCCCAACACATTCCTGATGGAACCACCTGCAGCAATGTTCGCATTGTATCTGGTAAAAGGAGAAAATAAAGGGACATTTCATCCAAAAGTTTTAATTCTGTCATCATTTACTCCTGTATAAATATACACAAAAATATAGTTTGGAAAACTGTTAGGAATTATCAGTTCTGGGACATTATTGACTACTATAGTAGGACACATTAAAACATAAGTCATCAGAACAAAGAAATTTATATAGATTTTGAACAACTTGAGGGTAAGTGAATAAGTAAAAAAAATATTTTGGGGTGAAAACGGTTCCTTTAAAGATATTTTGTATCAGCAGTGATGCTCTAGAATAGAACTTCTTTGTAGACAATTTGTCTAACAAAGGAAAGAGCTAAAACTTAATGAAGTATGCAATCTTACCCAGTTGACGGTGGAGTCATGTTTACTACTTTTCGGCTTTGTGCCATCTTGCAAGCCGCAGTAGAGACACATTTCTGACAGATCATCTAGAAAAAAACACAGCTTTAGAAGTCCATATGAGGATAATATTTTGATAACATTTCAAATGTTACATAAAATATATAACATGCATATTTCTGATACCCAGTTTTTTTTCATATATTATTTATAAAAACAGTTTAATGTAACACTCAAGCTAAAAATATGTTAAATATTTAAAAAGCGACGTGGAATGTTATACTGTTACCTAAAAACATTATAAATAATAAGTGAGGGAAAATGTGAATATTCAAATGTGTCAATTTTATTATGAATTAGAAAAATCTGTAGTCAACCAAAGAATAAAACCTGTCTCTTCAAGAACTGTGCGTGCTATCTCCTTCCTGTACAAATCTAGGTCTTCTTTACTTGAAGCAAATTCAATTCGGTCAGCAGTCTCATTACAGAGAACCTTTTCAGCAAACTGAATAAAAAATATAAACATGTTAATTAAGCACACACACAAGCACATTAAAATGTAGCTGTCTATTTATCTATAAATCTGTATTTATGTCTGTCTGTCTGTGTGTGTCCCCTCGTTCATATATTTATTTCTATCTATATTCCATATAACTCATACCTTCAGAGAAAATACTCCACATGACACAGAATCTTTTTGCACAGGGTGAGGAAGCGTTTCACAGGTCCATTTTCCCACTGCACAACCTCTGCCCTTCATGAATGTCCTAATTAAAAAATCACAAAGTATATATTCCAATTTTTTTAAATCACTTTGACTCTATATGAAATTGGCCCACAGCAAAGATTATTTTTATTTTTAAGTTTACATAAAACACATGTCTCCAAAATAAATGTATTGTACAATGTAAATCTTTTCTAGGTACTACAGTACTGATTATTCCCATTAAATTTTACCTACTGAAAGCTTTGTAAAATTTTTGGTATATTTCAGTAAACAGTTAGTGTCATAAAGTCAATTACACTTCTATTTGTATATAACTATAATTTTCACATGACCATTTTAGAGAATGTTAACTCTGATTGGAGAAATGAGTCAAAGCGATTGAGAAACACTGTAAATCGTGTAAAGAACAGTTTATACAGTATATATTTACCTTATACTAATATTGCTTACATTATTTATTTTCTCTAGTACAATTTCCACATACTACATGTAAAAGCCTGATAAACAAAAACACAAGTAGTACTACCATTGTACACATTATCTTACCTGGTAATGACAAATGGTTAGCTCACAAGAACTGTATAGGAATTGTAGTTAAGCAAAAACTGTAATACTGACACCACAGTACCTTGTGGACTGGAGGCATCTTCTTAGTTTCAGGGGAGTTGCTTTGAAAGGATCCAGTAGAATTGCTCTCTGTTGTTTTGGGAAAATGATCTGAAATGGTAAAACGCAACACACAATGAACTGTCACCTTTGGTCCGTTATCATCCCTATCCTGAAAAGTGTGGATCATTTATTACTTCTTTGTTTTTCAAATCTCACCATGAGCATCCAGTGATGGTGTTGGTTTATAATACCCAAAATAATGTTGAACCTCATAGGATCAATCTGAAACATAAACTGTACATGACGTACTCCACTCAACATAATATAATATTATTCGTTTTCGGTTTCATTTCAGCTACATGAAAACATACATATCTCTTACCTTCAATTTGGTCTTTTCATTTTTCCAGATTTGGGACATTTCGAACGAATCTATAGAGAGTGCCTCTTCCCGATGGGTCTCGTTGTATCGTCTCACAAGAATGAGCAAATATGAATTCATAACCTTGGAATTAAAAGTACATGTCATGGATGGATAACATGTATATGCTTAAGTGTTAAAACTGAATTGTCAGAAAACCAAAATGATGTGGATGTGTGATTTAAAAAGGACAATTTTGTAATATTTTTGTTCAAAATGTCATAAATACATTCAATAAGTGAGCAAATAATGACTCCACTGTGGTGTAGCCCAGTAGCTGTGCAACTTGTCATGAACATAAACAGAGAAATGCACTTCTGGCTACATTGTGTTTCTACAGGACGCATGCACTGTGTATTAATAGCCAGAGTGCAAAGTTAAATGGTAAACCATCAACTTGACAATAAGCTACAAAATTCTATGATCAACTCTCATATCAAAAGAGCTGTTACTCTGTGTCATTTATCCTCTTTACATGTCAGTTCTTACCGAATCCTCTAATTCTTGATTTGGGGCAGTTCTTGCTATGTCCCAAAAAAAAACTGCATAGGGTCCAATTCTTGACAAAAGAACATGAGGAGCCTTCCCATTCCAAGCATCTGTTATGTCTGCAGATATATAAAGATATTTGTCTTCAAAATTTAGTATCTCAAAATAAAGATCTGATCATTTTTAAGAACTTTTATACTCTGGGAAACTTACAACTTTCAACGGTATCATGCGATATGTTAGAGGCTGGGGTGGTTGTGGTGGCAGATGAGGTCATGTAGGCATTGGTGGTAGATGAGGCTGTGAAGACATTGGTCGTAGTGGAGGCAGATGAGATTGTAGAGGTAGTGGTGGTGGTGGGGGCAGATGAGATTGTGGAGGTATTGGTGGTAGTAGAGGCAGGGATAGTGTCGGCAGAAGCAGAGAGATTGGTGGAGGCTGTGTTGATGTTTTGAGGTTTTGTGTTTGCCTTTAGCTTATGAGGAATTCTTGGCATCTCCTCTATGTACGGTTTTAGATGGTCTATGCTGACCTTGGGGAGAACTTTGCCGGAGCTATCCACGAGGTCAGCAGATTTCCCTTCAACTCCCGTTACTGTAAATGGTCCAAGGAAGTCAGGATCCAGCTTTCCACCTTTGCGCTGCTGTGATCTTATGTTCTGTCTCCACACAAGATCACCAGTGTTGTATGTGCACTGGATTTTTTCACGGCTGTCCTGTTTTTTTTTCTCTGCTGCATCCACATTTTGTTTACGTAAAACCTGAAATATTTTTTCCTGTTGGTTTATCCCGGAAAATACCTCCTCTTCTGCAACCACTTCCTCAACCTCAGTTCCAACCTACGCATAATAACCAAAAGTTTAACTTTTCAAATATTGGATCAGAAATCTGGAATAAGATAACCAAGCTTGGTACTTTCACAAACCTGGTAGTGCTCTGGGATTTCTGAGGGGTAGCGGGCCTCTCTGCCAAACATAAGGAAAAACGGAGAGTGTTTGGTTGTGATTTGCTTCTTTGTTCTGAGCCCAAACATCACTGCATCCAAATACTGGTCCCACATGTTTGGTTTGCTGCTAACAAGTTTCCCCAGGGCCCTAGGTTTTCAGACAAAAATTGTATTGCTGTATATTATGGAAGAGGTCTCTGTCCTGAAGATTTTATCCTAAACTCCAATCAAACACAGCTGAAGCAGCTAAACAAGATGGTCAGGGTTGCTTTAAAATTACAGGCAAGTTTTTGGAAATGGAGTTATAAGTACAGTCTGCAGGAAGGTAGCTCTCCAGGAGCAGTGATGGAGATCCATGTATTATGGTAAAACAATAGTAATAATATACATATAGATATTTCGTTTTTTATTGTTCTTGGTGCACATAATGCTTTAGTTTAAATAAGAATAAGCAAAAACAGAAGCAATAGGATTATAGGCTGCACCTCTCATGTCATTTGACACCTAATAACAATTACCTCTGTATTGTTGCATTCATTTTCTCCACTAATCCATTGGTTTGTGGATGGTAAGGGGCACACAAACTCCTTTTAATACCCAAAATTTCACACACATCCCTGTTTATCTGAAATGACAACAATTACGGATTATATTATATACTATGCTTTTGTGCATCATATACCATGAAAAAAAACTAAAAATGAAAAAGAAAAAAACAAATCTGTACATACAGCATTTACAAATTCTTTGCCTTGATCTGTTAAAATTCTTTTTGGGGCCTCGAACTGATGGAAGAACTTGACTATGCACTTAGTGACCTCACTGGCTGATTTTGATTTAAGAGGGTATGCCTGGGGCCACTTTGTGAAATAGTCTATCATGACACAGATGTACTGGTGTCCATCCTCAGTAGTGCTCAGCTTCCCTATAAGGTCCATGCCTACTAGCTCAAATGGGCTGTTGACCTAAAGATGTATAAAAGAAAGTATACAATTTATTTAAACACAAAAAGAAATATTGGGCAAAATGTTTCATAATTAGAAATGTACAGACAAACCACATTTAACTGTTTAAAAAAATGTCTGATTGACACCAAATTTTTAACCAATTTTCCATACCAGTATCGGGGTGTATTCCACATTCTTCTTTATGCTGCATCCTTTTGACTGGCACACTACACAACTGGAGACCTTTAGTATAACATACATTATTCTGTTATTACAGTTTTCTAAGTCAAAGTCCACAAAACTTCACACAAAAATTTTGCCCATGAAGATGTACTGTCTGTCTTCACCATTTAATAGTATTTTGATTACACTTTGTGTTTAGGTACACAAATTTGTCACTAACTACTTGCTTATTAATGTGCATATTGGTGTCATATTAGTCTTTATAAAACTGCCAGTTCTGGTCCTTGATTCTGATTGGCTGAGCGGAGTTCTAAGCCGTTTTAAAATACCCCGATATATAACGGCTGACCGCACCACATAGCCTAAATATCTTTTTATTTACTTTATTTAATGAAACCTTGCTAAGCATATGGAGTAACTGTTTTATAAAAGTTTGCGTCGTGCCTAACAACGCCCCTTAGCTGTTATAAAATGCACTGTAACCCACGGCTTCTTGGGGCTTATTGCTTTAGTATAAAGCACTTTTATTGAATACTTTATTTTACATCCCTTAATTCTACTCAATACTTAAACCTAATAATTATCTTATAAGCAGTAAGAGAAGTTTACTGAAGCAAAAGTCGTAGTTAACAGTCCCTATTTTAAAGTGTGACTAGTATTTTGTCCCACCTTCAATTTAGGTGAATGGAATGCAGTTTTTATAATCCAAAAGAATTGGTGTCAAAATATTTCAAACAGTAAAGTCCAACAAATAAATACTATCGGATGTGAATTCACACATTTTAAAACTACATTTGAGGGGAAAAGTAAAAAAATACTTTAAATTATTTATTTTAATGAGGTTTATTCTGTTAAACAGCATATGTGCAATGTATTATGAACAATTTTTACCATAATATCAGAAATAAGTACATACCCAACCATCTATGTCTAAAGTCATTCCAGGCCAGTAGTATCTCTTGCAGATGGCATCCCTGGTTTTAATTTGGCCACAGTGAGCTCCAAATGAACTACAGTGGAATTCTTGGAACACCTGGTCAGCAGCCTCAGAACCACAAAGGACTTTCAGTCTCAGTTCCTTAGCTGTGCCTTTATTTTTTATATAGTACAGCTCTCCATCTATTAAAAAGTGCAAAATTTATGTTCACTATTCACAGATCTTTGTGCAAATTATAGAAAGGAACACAAACTCCAATGATTGATTAATGGAGAAATAAAACCTCGGGAGAAACCAGGCTCAGCCTGATAGTACAGGCCATGTTAAGTTGTTATGCATATCCACAAAATAATTAGAATAACGTTAGGCATTTCTAAACCACATTGCACATTAGATTAATATTACAATTATGTTTCATATTTGCGTAATCTGTAGTGACTGTAACCTGTAAATTAAGATTTTAAAATTAAATGAATCATATGTGATTAGCAGCTCACCTTGAAGTATGTAATTAGCTGCCCTTCTTTTGATCACAAACCTTTCACCTTTTGTTGCTAATGTTGGATATTCATTTTCAGAAATTAAATCAACAACCTCTTTGAATAAGTCGGGGTTCATTTTCAAAGGTTTGAAGGGTGTCAAAAAATCATTTGAGGATTTACACGCGTGATCACAAAAAGACGAGAATTAATATTGTATAGTTTAACGGTTAATTTCGGATTAGCTCCCCCTAGAGGCTGTTCTGGCATCTTTTTTACTGACCTGATTGGAAATGAAAATACTATTATCCTAAATGATTACTTAATTACAAATACATTTTCAATACACTAAAAGACGCTATGATGCATTATGAGATTTGGTGACCGTGCTTTATGTGAATGGGTGTAAACCTCAGGTCTAAATGATTTTAAAGATATAAAATAGATGAGATAAGACATCACCAGAGTGAATTTGGGTTTCATTGGAGTGATTTTCAGTCAAAAAGAGAGCGGTCACAGATTTCGGTAGCCTCCTATGATGCATTATGAGATTTGGTGACCGTGCTTTATGTGAATGGGTGTAAACCTCAGGTCTGAATGATTTTAAAGATATAAAATAGATGAGATAAGACATCACCAGAGTGAATATATAACTTCATCAAAAGTTTTTAAAAACGTGTTATTCTTTGTGAAATATGTAACCTCAGACAGAAATAGCCAGAGGAAAAAACGTAAAGAATTTTTAAAACAAAACAAAAACCGTCATGATTATAAAGAATGTAATCGGGTCTTGTCTTTAAATGAAAGAGCATGTTGTGCAGTATTCAGTCGGCGCTTCTGTTTCTCCAGAAGTCTGCTTCACGCATAAGCTACACACACACGCAAGAGCGCGAGGCAACATGACGTCATCGTGGAATGGGTGGTCGTGTAAATAGTTAAGAAACTCCCCTTCCGCGCTCGCGATAACATGCACGTGCGCCAGGCACGTTCTCGCGTGAATAATTACGAAACAGCGCCCTCTAGTCACAGATTTCGATAGGTCACAGATTTCGGCACAGCACCGGCTAAAAGCCCTTTTTATAAACGTTAATGTAGCTTTCAGTCAAAAAGTGGGCAGCACCGTTGAGCTCTAAAGTAACTTGCTAGCTATAACGTGTTGACTAGCTGACTTACCTACATAGAGAGACGAGTCACACAACAAACCATAGCTAACAGTTATGTGTTCCAAAAAATAATTAGCAACAACATACTTTTGTTCCGTCGAGTCTGATTGTACATAAACAGCAAACTTACCGGAGCGCCTTCGTTTTCCCTAGAAGTCATCTTCTTTACAGGTTTAATATCCGTGCCTTGGCCTCTCCTTGGATCATGACAGACAGTCAGGCTGTCGTGCTCTGATAGGCCGCCCGACGTCGGTTCGGTTCGTCAGTTCGGTTCGTCAGTTCGGTTCATTGGTTCGGTTCATTGGTTCGGTTCAATGGTTCGGTTCAATTGCAGACGGGCTCTGGGCTCAACTGTGTTTCCTATCCTGGGTAGCCCGGATGTTACCATGTGAATATTTAACTTGAATTTTTCGATCTGAATTTGAGCAGTCGAATTAGACATATGTTTTCTTTGAAAAATATTAACTTGAAATTTGAGATCTGAATAAGAGCAATCAAATTTGATCAACCTGAATTTATTTTATGTGAAATTCTGTAAGTTGATTTTTTGGTATCTGAATTTGTGAGCATTAAATTCAGGTTTTTTAATTGGAAATCAAGAATTTTCATATTTAAATTTCATAGAGGTAAATTCGAAACAAATAAATTCAGATACACGGTTTCCAAAGTAAAATAATTCAAAATAAAGTATTCAAGTATTCAAAGTATTCAAAACATTATGTCTCTTATTTGCTTCCATACCAGACAGCCTCGCATATCTTAGACCCGCTAGGTTAAGAGGGACGTGCTCACTGGACTTTCTCTTGTTTTCTGTGCACCCGTCACACAGCAGTTTTAGTCATTGTTCTGTGTTTTGTTATAAATCAGAAATATCAAGGAGGCATTTTCCCGCAATAGAAAGTCTGTTGGATTGTTTCCCGGTGTGGGCGTGGCCTAAATGCGCTAGCTCAAGCTCAAAGTCTACTCCTGATGCAAGTTGGGCCAATTTTCACTTATTTTAATGTTTATTGTTATAAAAATTTGGATGACAATATTTGTTTCCATCATGTTAGAAAATGTTTAACCTAAAACCTTTCAACTTATGTTAAACTCTTTAGGCCAGGCTTTATCAAGCCAACAAAAAGTTTGAGAACAAACTTTCTATCTAGTATTATTATTATTGTGAGATTAATCGACTAACTCCTAATAAAGTTGTAATGCATTAGCATATTGGGCTGAGTGGCATTGCTATATTTGGTAGTTTTATTTCTACTGATAGAACCTGAAAATCAACCAAAATATCAGTGGAAAAAATTATTTACAGGTTATAAAATGAGTTGCATTTCAGTCAGTGAAATAAATATCTGATCCCATACCAACAAGCAAGAATTCTGGCCCCAAAGATTGGTTATGTGCCTACATGGCCCACAGATTAGTCCTGTCATTTTAAGACAGTACTCCAAAATCATCTTATGCATATAAAGAGGCCTGCCATCAGAATCTGTATCTCCCATTTCAACCTCTCCACCACCATGGTCCAGACCAAATAGGTTTCAAAGGATGTAAGGGACAAGATTGTCGACCTGGACAAACCTTGAAGGCTACAGACAGAAGCTTGGTGAGAGTGAGAGAATAGTAAATAACTATCAATTGCCCCTGGTCTGGAGCTCCCTGCAAGATTACCCCAATGGAGTGAAGATGATCATGAGAAAGGTTACAGATCAGCCCAGAACTACACGGAAGAAGCTTGTTAATGATCTCAAGTCAGTTGGGACCACCGTTATCAAGCAAACCATTGGTGACACGCTACGCCACAATAGATTGAAATCCTGAAGCACCCGCAAGGTCCCCCTGCCCAAGAAGGTCCGCCTGGCTCACCTGAAGTTTGACAATGAACCTCAAGATGATTTTGGAGGGAAAGAATTGCTGACTATGACCACAAGAACATCATCCCTACAGGGAAGCACAGTGTTGGAAACATTTTGCTTTAGGGCTTTTTCTCTGCTATGGGTACAGGATGACTTCACTGCATTGAGGGGCTGAGGGACGGGTCAGTGTATCGTAGAATCTTGGATGAGAACCTCCGCCCCTTAACTAGATCACTGAAGATGGGTCGTGGATGTGCCTTTAACATATTGCCAAGACAACCAAAGAGTGGCTTAAGGAGACCAACATTAAATGTCCTAGCCAATCTCTGGACTCTGAAATATATTCTGACACATGTGCAAGCCTGGTAGAAACTATCGGAAATGTTTTACCTCTTTGCTTGCCAACAAGGGTTTCTCCACCAAGTACAAATTTATGTTTTGCTCTGGAATCAAATTCTTATTTCACTGAATGAAATGCAAATCAATTTATTACCTTTATATATTGTTTTCCCCCTGATTTGTTGTTGTTGATATTCTGTCTCTATCAGTTAAAATAAATCTACCATACAAATGATGGACCCTTCATTTCTTTGTAAGTAGACAAACTTAAATCAGCAGGGGATCAAATAATTATTTCCCCCACTGTATGTATGATTAACAATAGTTTTAGCATTTGTCTTTTGTTTTAGTTCTCAGTTCAGGCATTGACTCTTTGTTTCCAGTATAAAATAATAGCTTTATCTGGTTGTGAGAATGTACATATCAGATTTATAGATATGCTAACTGTGTTATGCCTAAACTAGGGCTTCTGTTGTCATAGAGTATTGAAGATATGCTGTGAACTGGACATCCATGTGTACTGTAGATATTATCCAAATTATCTTTGGCTTATTTGTATCAGTACCTATTGTAGGATTGCTCCTGTTTGACATGTCGCTTATTGCTCCCTGAACTCTCTGTAAGTCGCTTTGGATAAAAGCGTCTGCTAAATGACTAAATGTAGATGTAAATATATAGTTTTATCATTTTGGTTTTGTAACAATTTCTGAATAAGCTCATGCAGACCGAATGAGAAACCCATTTATAAAGCAGAGTTATATACACTGCCCGTTCAAAACCAGTCAACAACTGCATGGATTCAACTAAGCAAATAGGTAAGAGCGTCCCATTGGATTTGAGGTTTAGGTTCAGCAATGTTATGTGCCCAGAGAATGAGGTCAGTTGACTGAATGATCAAGTTATGCCATCAATGGGTTCTTTCCTCCCTGATGGCACGGGCAGATTTCAACATGACAATCAGGCTCAAATTGTGAAAGAGCGGTTCAGGAAACATAAACATAATTTTCACTCATTGGCCACCACAGAGCACACACTCTGACCCTATTGAGAATCTTTGGGATCTGATGAAGAAGACTTTGCGTAGCGGGTAGACTCTCCCATCATCAATACAATATTAGTTTTATCGTTTAGATTTTGTAACAATTTCTGAATAAACTCATGCAGACCGAATGAAAAACCCATTTATAAAGCAGATAAGTTTTTGTTGAGAAAAACCAGCACATCTAAATTTTCAGGTGAAAGTCGAGTCTGTACAGTAGTCTAGGTGTCGACAGAGACACTTACATACAGATGTCATGGTTTGTGCGGAGAACACTCAAGACAAGCAGATTCTCCAATCTGGTATAATTTAATCCACAGAGACACAGGAAAAAGCACAACACCATAAACACATTCAACAGCGGACAAATAACAAAACCAAAGGAAGAATTTAAATAAGACAGATAACAAGGGGTAGACAGGTGATGGGAATAGTGTCCAGATGATGGGGATCAGGTGAGACGGGTGCAAAGGATTATGGGGAGTGTTGTCCAGTGATGGAAGCAGACAGACTTTTAGCCTAAAACAAAGTTATTCTGCTATTTTTTTTAAATAATTGAGGAACATAAATTGCTTGCTTGTTTTTATAGCCACTTTATTTGTCATTACTATACAGATCCTTAAGGCATTGTTCCTGCCTTTTATTCACACAGGGTGCTTTCTGATGCAGGGAACTTTATTAATACTTCTACTACTACTACGTTGTACCTTTCTACATCAATCCCACTGACAGAAGCACTCTCCAGGAATTTTACAGCAATTTTCTGGTATCATCGTGTGTGAAAGGGGTGTTAGATGTCGAAGTAATAGCATACAGCACACTGCATGGCTTGCAATCTCTTAAATGTTGTAAAGTACAACACGAATTTCTGCTTAAACATCACGCACAGTTGACAATAAACTGTGATTCGCGTTTCGACAATAAACTAAAAAACGAACGACTAGAGGTGAATTCTTCTGCCGGGCAGAATTAAGGCCATACAGAATGGTACGATTTGACCAATCGGGTGAAAGGGGCGTTACAGTGCCGCCCACATGTCTGAATGCCATATTGAATCCAAAATCCGTTTATTAAACGGCAAACGAAAATGAAAAATCAGGGCGAAATGTAATTTTTCGTTTGGTAAAGTAAACGAAAAAAACAAAAAACGAGTCATCTTTCAGTTTCCGATAATTTATTTAAAATAGGATATCAAATGAATAAAACGTACACGGACCATACACGGACCGTATTTTAGCCTTAAGACTCATCATCATGCTTTTGACACAATCGATCACACAATTGTGCACAGCAGAACCTTGATATTGAAAGACGTAAAACTCGATGTCCATTGTACATCAAACGTTTAAGTAAAAAAAACCGATCAATTCACATATTCTGATTCTGAGCACAGATGAATTGTTCTCCGGCCCTTTTGTTGACCTCTGGACACTCAACACGCGCTGGGGACTTTGCCCTGGAGTGTCCACATTGCCATGCATTGCCCAATCTTCTGGAAGTGCAATAACACAACAATAACATTCTGTGCTATTTTTATTTTGTTTGATTGTGCTGATATGCAATAAAGGGATTAACCTGTCGCCACCATGTTATATACACATTAAATATGTTTTAAAACCCGAGTTCTGCAATTTAGTTTAAGAGGACCTCATACTCCTCGCTCACATGCCACAGGAAAATGTTTTAAAGCAACACATGCTCTAGAGTCTAGACATATATCTATACTTTTTGTTTACCTTTTCGATGTCACTTGAGTGCTTAACTCCATAAATAAGAGAGAAATATTCAATCAAAAGTGTGTATAGAAGAGAATTGAGTTTAAAATGATATTATTCGCCGTCATTCACACCAGTAAAAGAATGAGTACGCATGCTCCCGTTGTCAACAATGTGATGGTGAGACGGTGTGATTAAATATTTAAAATCAATTTGATTGAAGATTTGAATTGGATTTTACAAGAAGGTGTTTATCACTCAGTACAAGCGTAAATAACACTGCTGGATTTAATCTTCCTGATAACGTGGATCTAATGAAGCCTATGATAGGCTATAGAGTGAAAATAAATGTGTGAGGCATTAATACTTATAATCGTTCATCTCACATTTTAGTTCACCAACTCCGTCTGTGTCTCCAGAATATGCGTTCGCATGGGTCATAGTTTGCTTACAGGTGCGCACATTCTCCCATCAAGTTTGTTTTAGTTTGGGGGTCTGCTAATATCAGCTTCAGAATTTAAAGTTTTCATATTTATAAATATCACTATAAAATGTAGCATTCTGCTATATAATTTACTATTACATGTAGGAATCTAAAGTCTGTACAATATTTGACTTGTGTTTCTCTCTCTTGTATCTTAAATGTGTGGTTCTCTGAGATTAGTTTGTGTGTGTGTGTGTGTGTGTGTTTGTTTGTGTGAATATTATGTTCTGTGCGTGCGTGTGTGTATGAACCTGTGTGCGTGTCTGTATTCTGTGTGTGTTCACTTTGTATAACTTTAATGTTTTGGTTATAGTCAATTTGTTTCATGTACAGGTTCTTTGTAACAATAAAAATTGTAAAACGCGCTATATAAATACAGTTGACTTGACTTCACTAAACCACCTTTACACAAAGACATCAGAATTACTGTATGAAACTCAACAAAAGAAAGCTTCACGCTGCAATGCATGCTGGGTATCAACATAGTACAAAACTCCCAGCATGCATTGCAGTTGATCTGTTTATCTGAATTGGTTTGATGATTTTGACCATTGTTGTGATTTGTGTGATGAATGTTGATGTCTAAGTGTTTAAATGAAATGTTTTTGTTTATTTTCTTTCAATACTTGCACATTGTATAATCTAGAACACTCAGATCAGTCATCAATCAATCAATAATGTTTAAAACCACTACATTTAATTACAGTCTGACAATTTCAATGAGAACAATCCCTTTGTAACTTGTAAAAGCATCTCTAACTATGTCAGTGCACAAGTGTTTTAAACCCATGTGTGGTGTTCATATTTGTGTTACTCAGACAGTGTTGATGGGTCTAGTGGACCAGCTGCAGTTTTTTTTTTTAAGTCAACACAATCAAAGACTTTATGTTCAAATAATTAAAGATGTTTAGGTCATCCCAATTACAAGCAATCTAAACATTTTTGTAAGATCACATTTATGAATTTAAGTGCTCCAGGTTTCTTTGCAGGAATGGCAGGGCCAGAAACCTCACACACACACACATACACACACACACACACACACACACACACATACACACACAGACATACTAAAGGAGGCCCAGACATGAAGAGGACACAATGAAGGTACACAGAACTACAGCTTCCACTTATAAGCCCTGTGTCCAGTTGACCTGATCATGCTGTGTGTGTTATAAATGTGTAAGGGGTGTACAGTGTGCGGTCATTGAAATGTGTCCAGACATATGTTCTTCACAGAAAATAACCCAAGGCCAATTGTAGCGTTTATCAATTCCCACAGACCCGAACACCGTACAAGGTTTAAAAATCTATTGATGGACAAACAAATATTAATTTAACAAAAGTCAAGAGCCCAACTGAAGCAAACACTGATCACAATAATGTTGGTAAAGTACAAAAGGGACAAAACACTGAACTTTACAGTGTATTTTTTATATTAAAAAGCTATTATTTTAGGCTTTGTCTTTATAAGATATGCAAATGTGTGTAAATTCTCAAAGCTGGGCCTTTTAATAATGTATGTAAATGTTTTATAATAATGATATTTAAGCCGTTTTTAACAAGTGGTTTGATATAAAAGCAACAGTACTCGTCAAACTCGGTAGGTGGCGCTAAGCAGCTTGAGTTGCTTCTTCAACGCGCCATCACACCCACAGAAGAAGAGTTTGTGTAGCGGCGTGTCAGAGTTCAGTTCTCCGCATGCTTGCGATCGAGTTCGTGGTGTTTTAAACTTTCTATTCCGTCGTTTGTAGGCAGTTTTACGGTCGACTGAGTGGATTTCACGCTCGAGACCGCCAGCCTCACTTTGTGTACACAGCATTAGACTGCAACGTAGGTTGTTTGCATAATCTTGCTCATTATTGTGTTTGATTTCGTTCATTAAGGAGAGCTTATTCAGTGTACAGTCATGCGTGTCATGTTTATGATAAAGGATCGAGATTGTTTTTTGTCATTAAGAGGATGTGGAGCTTTAAAACACGATCTATTCTGTTTTTTATTAATGTCTGAGTATTTTCACATTAAACACTTAAAGAGATCATTTGAAAAGTACTTTACATTTGGAGAAATTGGACCTAACACCTAATGATATCATTATGTCATTCTGAAAATGAAATACACAATGAATTTTGGAGAAAATCTGTCTCAGATTGGCGGTCCAGCCACTGCAAACATATCATCAATACATATCATTCACTTATATATTCACCCAATACATGTATAATCACTCATTTAAATGCATTATATCTAGTAAACTAAAGGTAATACATATGTGTGATATATTATCAAATGTTACAACATTTGACATATTTACATTTTTCAGATCTGATGGAAGTGGAAGAGGAAACTTGGGGACTCTGTGAGGTTGAGCAGAGATGTCTGCTTCGGAAACCTCCTAATTCCATCACGAGAAAGAAATCTTTGGTTTCTTCACAGACCAAAAAGGATTTCTCACGGAAAAGAAGTCGGAGAATCGAACGACGTCCCAAAGCTGTCACTTGCCCTCACTGTGAAAAGAGCTCGACATGTAAAGCTGACCTAGAGAGACATATAAGGAGTCACACTGGGGAGAAGCCTTTCACGTGTCCTCAGTGTGAACGGAGTTTCGCGTGGAAAGCAGACTTAAAGAGGCACATAAGAATCCACACCGGAGAGAAACCTTTCACATGTCCCCAGTGTGCAAAGAGCTACATGTGGGCACACACTCTGAAAGATCATCTGCGCACTCACAACAGGGTGAGATCATACAACTGCCGTCAATGTGACAAAACCTTTGTTTTACTATCCTCCCTGAAAAGACACGAGAACGCTCATGCCATGGAGAAGTCGTACTTGTGTACGCTCTGCGGATGGGCTTTCATTCGACTGCATCATCTGAAGAAGCACCAGCAGATTCACACGGGTGAGAGTTCTCACATGTGCTTGGAGTGCGGGATGACCTTAGCTAATAGCAAGAGCTTCAAACAGCATCAGATTGTCCACACCAGAAAAACCCTTGCCAGTGCTCAAACTGCGGCAAAAGGTTCACTCGCTCCAGAGCTCTGGGAAGACACCAGCGAATACACGTTGCCGTGACGCCCCATCAATGTACTGCATGTGGGAGGAGTTTCAGCACATCAAGTTCTCTTCTGACCCATACTAACAACTACTGTCCAAAGTAGTGTCCACATCAGACACTCCATCTGAAGCGCCGCTGCCAGAAGCACGGAGTGCAAGTTCAACTCATTCCAGCCTTGAGTTGTGAGAAAAACACGTTTCTACCTCTAAGAGTTACAGATCAAGAGCTTTACTCTTTGAAGGAAGTGAGGAAAATGGATTATCATGTGATGCAATTATACCTTTCAGAAAGTCCTTGCTGGGTGCCTCAATTCCAGCCTCGCCTAAAAGACTACTTTAAGTTTGTTGACTGGAGCTGTGCCACTTGAGAAGACCTCTCTCCAAAATATTGGGTCGTGATCCAGTGATCTCAAATGTGTTCCCCTCTGTAAGCACTGCAGCACTGATTGTTTTGAGTGCATCATCAAGGATAGGCGAGACTTGAAAAACAATCAAAGTTATAATTTACAGATTGAATAATACTAGTCGTTACAAATGTCAAATTATATACCAGTAAAAAAAAAGATTGACACGCATTGTATTTGTTCAATCAAAAAGTTTGAAAACATCATCTACATCAAAAATGTATTTTTCTGAATTACCCAAGATGCTGTAAAACAAGATTACGATATGGAATTAAGGAAACTAAAAAAATTTTTGTCAGAATGCTGTGATTGTGATTTCCGAATGAAGTCACCCGGCTTTCACCACAACAACTGGCATGAATTTATCAATCCTCTATCCAGGGTGTCCGCGGATCATTAAAATGTCTTAAGTCTGAAATTCTATAATGTCAAAATAAGGCCTTCATTCACATTAAAATGTCTAAAATCCGCGTTTTCAAGGTCTTAGAAATGTAGTCGAACCGTGAACTGATTTTGTTTTATAATCATGTCCCTGATGTCATGATTTATCACGCAGAACAAAATAGGCGGAACCAACTAACAAATAACATGTTCGCGAGGGTTCATTAGGGGACAAGTTGAGAGGGTCTGTCTGCAGCCGATGGGGCAGACTCAATAATAAAGAAGGGGCAAAATGACGTCACTGTGCTCTCTGATGTTCAAACTGTAACTCGGGTAGTTTTATCTCAATATCCCTACACTACTCGCAGACTGACGCTTAACATGCACTGCAAGCACAACACATAAGGCTTCCGTGAAATTACGCAAAAAGGACAAATAAACACCATGGATTTATGTATTTTTGACATTAAAAGGAAAGAAGAGGGTGAACGTTTTTTGATCATTATTTTCTGTTACTTGCAGATGATGTGTTTGGTAAATATAGTTTGTGTTTTTTACTCGAAACAATTACTACATAAGTTGTGGAAATAATTCAACATCTTACAGTGGTTGTTTTGTATGTTTTTTAAATTATTTGTTAATTTGATGTTTCATTTATTGTTCACTGCTAACTATTATAATGTTTACTTTCTAAATACAAACCTGGAACCGATGTCTGGATTTAGTAACATTAAAGATATTTAATAACATTTAAACATAAATTTTGTCGCATTAAAACATTACGTAATTATTTGTTGACATCAAAACAGCGCCATTTCTAAACTACTTCCGGGTTGAGGTCAGAATTAGGTGACGTATATCCGCTCGGGCTTTGAGTGGAGGTGACGTATTTCCGCTTTTGAGTGGAGCTTCACTTGCCCCACACCCTATTGGAAAGTTTGAGCTTTAGCCATGGGGAAGTGCAAATTTGATGCTATAAAATTGGTCTTAAATTGCATTCGGCACGGTATTAAAAAGGTCTTGAATCTAACTCAGAAACCTGCAGATACCCTCTCCATCGGAAAATGATTCTTTAAAATGAAAACGTATGTATTAAGAATAACACCATTAAATAACTAATAAATGAAAAAAATATCAAGAGATTATTAACTTCCTAAAATCTTCATAACCCTTCCAAAACTATCAGTTTCATCCTCTGTGAGAGGTTGTTTGGTACAGCATGACTCACCATGCCCAGCCAAGACTTGAAGTGGCATACACAACCCACAGATTCAGCAGGTTGCTTTTGGCATTTCTTTTTATTCCGGGGCATCTGGTGGAAGAGAGTGTATCGAGTTTCTCTTGGAGAATCTTTCCACCTCCACTTAATGATCTTTAATACTGGAACCTATTCCCATCAGCCTCTGGTGGGACATCCACTAGTTTTCCCTGTCCTGATCCACCTTTATACATAACAAATCCAGTGAATGGCTTGAATGTCATAACACAGCACTTCTTATTTGTTATCATGATTTATCCTATTTTTATATATTGAGATATTCATTCAATTTTAATTACCAAGTGCCTTGTGCAGAAGACTCTTCGAACGTTTTGGATGGTGGTTCAACAACAGTGGCTTTGTTATCTGCACAGAGAACACAGACCCCCACAAATGTGCTACAATCTTAACAAAATTCAGAATAAAATGCAAACTTTCTCTGAATCAAAGATTAAAACATATTCCAATCTTACCTTAACATAAATCACCTGGTCATTTCCCTCTGCACTGGTGTCATCTGCTGACGGGTGCATTACAGCCATCAACATTCGCATTAGCTGACTCAACTCAACTTTATTTCTATAGCGCTTTTTACAATTTTCATTGTTACAAAGCAGCTGTACAATGAGACACATTGACTACAAGAAAAACAACTAAAGGCATATACCTGTAAAAACAAGAAAAAGTGAAAACAACAAAAGACAGACATACAAATGCTCCACACACACAAAATGCATACATACTTACACACATTGACATAGACGCACACACACACAGTGAAAGCACACATTTGAGATAAAGGAGAGAGAACCACAGGTCAAATATTGACTGGACTTGCGATTTGCGGGACACCTCATAGTTTATTGCTACAAATTGAAAATGGTCAGATAAATAAGACTTAAACCATTTCATTAATCCCAACGTAATTTTCGAGTCTATGTAGAAGTATGCTATGGTCAATGGTGTCAAATGCAGCACTAAGGTCTAGCAGCACCAATAACGAAATACAGCCACGGTCAGACGCTAAGAGCAGATCGTTTGTAACTCTAATCAAAGCAGTCTCTGTACTGTGACATGCTCGAAATCCAGACTGGAATTCTTCATTAATGTCATTCCTTTGGAGGAAGGAGCATAATTGAGTTGAAACTACTGTTTCCAGAATTTTTGATATAAAAGGTCAATTTGATATAGGCCTGTAATTCCCTAGTTCTTTAGGGTCGAGTTTGGGTTTTTTGACAAGGGGCCTTATAACAGCCACCTTAAATGCTTTAGGCACATGTCCTAGTGTCAGAGATGAGTTAATAATACTAAGAAGAGGATCTATCATTTCTGGGAGCATTTCTTTCAGTAGTTTTGTAGGTATAGGGTCTAGTATGCATGTTGTTGATTTAGATGATCTAATGATTTTAGACAGTTCATTGTGATCTACAGTAGAAAATAATTGCAATTTCTCCTTAGGGGTGCTGTAGTTAGTTTGTTCAGCGGGTTTCACTTCAGGTTGCATTGTTATAATTTTTTCTCTTATATCTTGGCTTTTACTAGTGAAGTAGTTCATAAATTCATCACTGTTATGCTGATAATCAGAATCTGACGTCGCTGACGACTTATTTTTTGTTAATTTAGCCACGGTGTTAAATAAAAACCTAGGGTTGTGATGGTTTTCCTCTATTAGTGATGAAAAGTAGGCGGATCTAGACATTTTTATGGCATCCCTGTATTTTCGAGTACTATCCTTCCATGCTATACGAAATACCTCTAAATTAGTTTTCTTAAAGTTCTGCTCCATTAAAGGACGCTTTCTTTAGAGTCTGAGTGTGTTCATTATACCACGGTGTTGGGCTGCCATTTTTAATTTTCTTTAAACGCAGAGGAGCAACTGTGTCTAATGTTTCAGAGAAGGTAGAGTTAAAATTTTCAATTGTAATGTCAAAATCGTCAACGTTTTTACTCATGCTAGATATTTTAGACAAGTCAGGCAGATTATCGAGAAACGCATCTTTGGTAGTTGAAGTAATCGTTCTACAATATTTGTAACAAGGAGTTTGATTTGCAGCCGTAGGCCAGTGAAGCAAACATAATATCAGATAATGATCCGAAATGTCTTCACTCTGCTGAACGATTTTAACATCGTCCACATTTATACCGTAAGATAGTATTAAATCTAAAGTATGATTACGAAGGTGAGTGGGTCCTGACACATGTTGACCAATGCCCATTGAGTTAAGAGTGTCTTTGAAAGCCATTCCCAAGGCATCTGAATCATTGTCTACATGGATAATGATACAGCTGACCCAAGTGATACAGCTAACCCAAGTACAGATTGAAATGATCAGGTTATTTATGTTTAGGTAAGATTGGAATATGTTTTGCAGAAATCTGCTGCTGCCCTGATTGATCTTAGCTGATCATTTATCAATGTTATCAGATGGCCAGTTGTTTGTCAATGGATTCAGACTGGAACCGTAAACAACATTTTACAATTGTATAACATAACATTTGTGAACCAATCTTTACACCCTTGGAGGATGTTAAACTTACAAAAAGGTACAATTGTATTATCATTTTATTAGGACAGTAGTGAATTAGACAGTCTAGGACACTTGTATGTCAAATCATTTAAACACCCACAATCAATATGCAATCAAGATATTGAGTTAATAAACAAAACTGGTTAACTGAGATCATGGACTCGACAGGTCCATCTTTACTTCACAGTCGGTTCACTGTGTTTCAACCAATAAGAGTTCATTGTTCTATGTCACATTTTTATTGGCCAGTAATGGAACCCTATTTCTGATTGGTTGATTTGTTTATGCTCACGCAGAAATTGCAAATCTAAAACTTGAACACAAAAACTGTGCACGTAAATTAACTCTTGTGAGGGGAAATAACACCTGTGTCAAAGCAGATCGCTTGTGCATAGTATTGACTACATCCACAACTACTCTCTGTTGCAGTCATTTGGACTTTTGGCACCGTTGGTGAAAGCGCTAGCTAATACTAATGATCAGATAAACACTGGGGATAGAGGATTTTTATTTGTACAGATTGTAGGATAAAATGTAAATAAAAACATGACTAATCTTTAGCATAAGCTAGCCCTTTCACCAACGGCCCATTGAAGTGCTGTCCCGAACATACCTGTGAAGTCACCGCCGCTTAGCATTCATGAGATATAATGCTTTTTATGTAACTGCTTATATATCTTGAACGCTTTTCTGAAATGTACTTTCTGATGGTCATCATTTCTCCTGGTCGTGCCGATTCCAGGATGCCTCATTTGTCATTTTCTGACATTCGGTTCATAACTTATTGTAAAGCATATGTAAAGGTTTTTTTGCTGCTCATTTTACAAATGTGGTCTATTTTTTCCAAGCTCAGCTCATATGATTGCAGCGCTGCGCTCCCGTCGCCTTGTGAGCTTGACCCCGTCAAACAGAATAGCGACGCATACAGGAATAGAAACCGTGTTAAGGCTAGAAATAAGTTTAGGGTTTTATGTTTACACTTGGTACTGTTGGCAGCTTTGGTCAAGTCCTGAATGCAGTACACCAGAGTATAGACACGGGTAAGTACATTTTCTGCAAACAGGTTATTTTGGTCCCTGTGCCAGCTATATCAATATTTCTCAGTGCATTCACTTTTGAAATTGACCATTAAGCAAGCAAAAAACAAAATTTCTACTAACTTAAATGTATCTAAAAACTATTTAAAATAATTTGTATGTTTTAGGTCAACCACAACATCAAAATTATCTAAGGCATCAACATCAGTGTCATCCAATGTGCAAGTATGTAACGTTCTGTGATATATTCAACCGTAAATTAACTTATTTTTAGGGTGTTTGAGGACTGACCTAAGTTCTTATTGTGCTGTGCTGTGTTAATGGTGCTGCAGGCCGAGAGTGCATCCCAGCAGACGTCTACCTCAGTGACTGCGTGAAACTCACTGACTTCGTCCACCTCCGTGACTCGATCCACAAGTGGCTTCCACAAGTCCGTACTAAGTCATTAACACATTCTGACATCATCCATCCATCCAGCCATCCATTTTCTTCCGCTTATCCTGGGCCAGGTCGCAGGGGCAGCAGTCTAAGCAGGGATGCCCAGACTTCCCTCTCCCTAAACACTTCCTCCAGCTCTTCCGGGGGGACACCGAGGAGTTCCCAGGCCAGCCGGGAGACATAGTCCCTGTCCCAGAGTAGAGCGTGTCCTAGGTCTTCCCCGGGGTCTCCTCCCGGTGGGACATGCCTGGAACACCTTCCCGGGAAGACGTCCAGGGGGCATCCGGAAAAGCTGTCCCCTCTCGATGTGGAGGAGCAGTGGCTCTACTCTGAGCTCCTCCCGAGTGACCGAGCTTCTCACCCTATCTCTAAGGGATCGCCCAGCCACCCTGAGGAGATAGCTCATTTCGGCCGCCTGTATCCAGGATCTTGTCCTTTCGGTCATGACCCACAGCTCATGCCGATAGGTGAGAGTAGGAATGTAGATTGACCGGTAAATCGAGAGCTTCGCCTTGCGGCTCAGCTCCTTCTTCACCACGACAGACCGGTACACTGTTCCTCCTGAATCCAGGGTTCTACCATCGGCCGGATTCTCCTCTCCAGTAACCTTTCATAGACTTTCCCGGGGTGGCTGAGAAGTGTGATCCCCGATAGTTGGAGCACACCCTCCGGTCCCCCTTCTTAAAAGAGGGACCACCAGCCCGGTCTGCCAGTCCAAAGGCACTGTCCCCGACCGCCACGTGGTGCTGCAGAGGCGTGTCAGCCAAGACAGCCCCACAACATCTAGAGACTTGAAGTACTCAGGGCGGATCTCATCCACCCCCGGAGCCCTGCCACCGAGGAGTTTCTTGACTACCTCGGTGACTTCAGCCCGGGTGATGGACGAGTCCGCCTCGAGCCTTCAGCCTCTGCTTCCTCAATGGAAGATGTGATGGCGGGATTGAGGAGATCCTTGAAGTATTCCTTCCATTGCCTGATGATATCCCCGGTTGAGGTCAACAGCTGCCCCCCTCCACTGTAAACAGCGTTGGTAGGGCACTGCTTCCCCCTCCTGAGGCGCCGGACGATTTGCCAGAATCTCGTCGAGGCCGACCGATAGTCCTTCTCCATGGCCTCACCGAACTCCTCCCAGGCCCGGGCTGCAGTCCGCTCGGCTTGTCGGTACCCGTCAGCTGCCTCGGGAGTCCCACAAGCCAGCCAGGCCCGATAGGACTCCTTCTTCAGGAGTCCACCACCGGTGTCCACCACCGGGTTCGGGGATTGCCGCCTCGACAGGCACCAGAGACCTTACAGCCACAGCTCAATATCTCCAGACTCCCTCGGGATCTGGTCGAAGCTCTGCCGGAGGTGGAAGTTGAAGGCACAGGGAAGCGACCCGCTCGTTCACCGGGGTAAACTCCAACACATGGCGGCTGAGCTTAATTGAGCTTATCATATCAATCAACATGCCACATTTGGTTTGGTCCTGCTGTAAAGTATCCTCTTCGGATAAACCTGTGTCGCTGGCGAAGATGAACATCAGATGGATTCAGTCTGCGAAGGGTATGCATTACATCATCCCTTGTAACTTTAAGGAGATATTTTTCCCGTAATGTTTGGCACATAGCTCTGTAACCTAAAATCTGACCCGAGCCTCTCAGTTCATGTATAATTGCTGCATGCACAGTTGCAAAGGGAGTAAAGTCTGTTTTCCTAGTTAGGCCTGCTTTTTTTAGCTTTCTTTTCAAGGTGCTCGCAGACTCATGGAAATGTTATGTTTCGTTTCAAGAAAATCAAGGATGACATCATATGTGTGGCCCTCTAAGAAATATTTATGAATAATGTAAGCCTCTGAATGTTCATTTAAGACCATCCCTGGATCTATAGGAAGAAGAAAAACAAGTCGTTAGGAATGCAGGAATCCACAAACAACATATGAATTACTTATGCATAAATGTTCACTTTGTTTATTGGTCTTAAAACACATTGCAAATCTACAGTCCCCAACCAGTTCAAGTCTTATGTTAAAAAAATACATGCCTTTTAAAGCACTAATGTAATGCATGTTTCTGTTTGTATTTGTTTCAATATGTGTATATGCACTAATAAAAATATATAAGGTAAAATGATTCTACAGTGACCAATCCTTAAAAGCCAACACAAGAGTCAACAAGATTAAAGAGTTAAACAGCTTGTACTGTAGGGGGTTGCAGATAGGGTGCTTTAAACCAGAACAATCAAGCTAAATCAGAACGCAAAATAAAATAAGATATTTAAACACTAGTGAAACACTTACCACCCAGTAGAAAAGGGGCCAAAAAAATCATGTTACGCCGCGCTGTCACAACAGTTACTGCCACAGGAACCAAAAAAGCATCCAATATGTCCAGCCAAATCGATACCACAATATGGACAGTACATGACCTGGGGAAGAGGAACAATGTGACTGCTAAAAGATAACAAGTAAATGTTTGTTTCGATATACATCTCTTTAAAAACACCTTTTTTTACACCCTTACATTAACCCATTAACAAAGTTATCTAACTTGTGTTAGTAGTCCCTCAGAGATTACCTTTAAGATCAGCCCTAATTAATTATTAACAATTTAATTAACTGATAAAACACTTCCGTTGTCGTCTGTGCAGCATGCGCACGTTTCTGTGTTTGTTTGTGTTGCGAGAATTTGCAGGGCATGTGTCGCCAAACTAATGAAGATGCTTTCTGAATTTGCTTGTGTTTGCATGTGTTTTCTTCTGTTGCAGCGCAGTGACACCTAGCGGCCACCGTAGCTTTGGTCATGTAATCGCCTTTAAGATGCTGCTGATGGTAGGACTACTTTCTTGCGCATCTGATTTCCGTCATAGCGAACGGACTCGGGAGCTTGAGAGAGAGATTGTGTGCACACCTGCATGTTTGCAGTAATGTGAGAGTAAAGCCAGTGATTATAATAGTATTTATTCCTCGAATTGTTTGTATCGCAGCAGTAAAAAATCACGCAAACTTTTGTAGGTCTATCAAAATATATGTGTTATCAGTTATAAGCAGCACGAAGAGGAAAATCAACCAGCTGTTTATTATTCATTTACTGAAAATGAATGCATACCCATATAATGTTTGTCAACCATTCAGATTGAAGCATTCAACAGCCCCGTGGTATAAACTGTTTTAATGCACACCATCAAGCCAATCAGAATCCAGTATTCAAACAGAGGTATCGTTATGATTGGTGGATGTAACGCAGCTCAAACACAGACGCTTGTGAGTCTCTCAGTCTTCCGATGAGCTGCAAGTTAATTAGGCTTCTTATTTACAGTTTACATTTACAGACGCTTTTATCCAAAGCATATTGCTGTAATGCTATTATGTCTTTCTTAACTTGGACCGCTATTTAAAGCTGTTGTTAAAGGGGTGGTGCAACATGCATTCTGACTTATTTACACTGTTAAATAAATGTGCTTAACATCAACTTGCCAAAAAAACGAGTTGGACGCATCGCATAGTATTTCTGTGCTCGAACCACCCCGCCTAGTGTTTGTATAGGTTTCTGAAAGTGTGTTTTCCAACGTGAAATTTCCTTATGTAACCACCTTTCTTAGTCCCTTATTGGATAATTCTCTTGGAAAAGCACGCCAACGCATCAACCAGCAAGAGCCCCGCCCATCGATGCGTTTCATTGGTTGTACTGAAGTTCAGCTGTGTTTGTGATGTTATATGAATGCTGGATATAACGCTGGATTTGCTTGTAGTTTCTTCCAGACAGATGAGGCAGTCCCAGCGCTAAAGGATGCCGGACATGAATCCCGTGTGCACAATCTAAAGGTGCTTTGTAGGCACAAACTTATAGTGAATAAACAGTTATGCAGGGATAAGACGTTGATGTATTGTATGCTTGTGCTGTAAAAAATGATGCTTAGTTTGAAACAGCTTGTAAATAAAAGTGTATGTATTATAAATAATACATAAGAATTGGAGGAGGTGTATTTAATCATGAAGCAAGTAATGATTCTCAGCTCTGCTATTCAGTGCATACAGTACAAACCTGTAGTCCTACAACAATAGAGAAGACACCATCCATGTGCGTCAAAATGATTTCTCTCTTTTATTTCACAGATTTGTTCTCTTCATCGTGTGCTTCACTTTGAATAATAACTGTAAGCTCATGTAAAGAATCACTATTAAAGGCACGCTGGTCTGTCTGTCTACTTTACTCTAATGCAGGTTGCAATATACTTTACCGCTTTTAACTCATTAGCTGCCAGCCTCTTTAAAAAAAAGTTGCCAGCCTACGCCAGCGTTTTTTAACATTTTCACCCAAATTTAATGGCTCACAGTACATTTTCTGTAAAGAATATATGGACAAACAATATGTCAAATGAAAGAACAGAGTTTCTGCTTTTAAACAAAAGAAACCGTATTCTTCTATCTTCATTTGTTCGTTTTTATCACTCCGTAGATGTGGGTAGGTTTCTTCAAAAATGCATCACTTTGATTAAGAGATAATTAACGTTTTTTTGTCAAAGATTCCGCCCAGATTACACACAGAACAATCATTAAAAACCACAAAAACATATACGTTCTAGGTTCTGTACTTTCCCTCAAAGGTGTGTTACAGCGCCACCTGCTGTACAACAGTACAAACACTGTTTTTAAATGACGAGATAACTCGTCAATGGCGGTGAAAGAGTTAATTATATTGTCCTGATCTGTGGAAAATATAATTTCACTTTATGGTTAAGGTGGTTCAGGTGTGTTTGATGAGGGCGGAAGCAAAACTCTCCAGGACCGGCTTCAAATGTTTGTGACATAAGCAGATATCATGAGCTCCCTTTGTAAAACACATTGCCTGTTTATTCATAACAAACATGTGAGGATTTAATTGACTGGAGTAATGTTAATCAATCAAACTTTTGATTCATATGAAGAGATAGAATGATGTGAGGAGATGAATGATACACATGACTCCAGGGCAGCATCAGTTGCGGAGGTCTCAATCATTCATCAGTTTGATGTATTCCTTCTGGTGACGGTAAAGCATCAGAAACACTTCATACTTCTTTCTGTAAAAGCTTTAGAGACATTAGAGAGACAAATATTAGTTACGACATTACTAATCCTACACGTTACCTTAAGTGTTACATAACCATATCCATGTTACCCAAAGTTAAAAAAATCAATGGTCACCTTCAAATCCTTTTAAAAATTTCTATTCAGATCTTTTTTCCTTTTCGATTCCAGTTTTTTTTTGGAGTCAACTCCGATCCCGACTCGAAGTTGAAGAGTCAATTCTATTGACTATTCAATTTAATTTACCGCCATTCAAACAGTGTCTTTAATGCTTTCACAAACACGATTTCCATGTGTGTCCAAACAACAGCTTTGCGCACTGACTCGCACTTAAGCATATTCAAAACTTACAAAGTTTCAACAGTTGTTCAGAGATATCCATGCTAGAGGAGGGACATAAGAAATATAAGAGAGATTTTAATAAGAAGAATTTGAGCATCCACTGTGATGGGATTAAAGGCGAAGAAATATTGTGTCCCTTTTGTAAGGGTGGTGTTGTTCTTTCTCAGATTACCACAGTGTTTTGGATGGGATGTTAGCATGTACTGTCAGGGATGGAGTGGTGGTGTGACGTTAACCTTAAACATGATTGCTTTTTAAAATGTTATTCGTTGCTTTGCGACAATTACAACTACTATTTAACCGGTTTGAGCCTGTGACAACATAAAAATGATGCCGCTGAAAAGGAGTCGATTCCTGCCAAAAGACCAGGCAGGAAAAGATCAAGACCTCCTGTTAGTTCCTTGCGGAAATGTGCTTTAGATATACAATGAGCATCATATCACCAAACAAAAGGTTTTATTATAGAATCCAGCATCTTACAGAATGATTGCCTTAAAGAAATGCAATACTTTGAAATAAATATTAAAATCAGGGAAACATTACAATAACATTGATTGACGTCCTCAAAACTATATTAAATGTGTTCTTTACCACCTAGCCACATTTCTACGATAAACAAGGCGGCAGGTAAATAACATAAATGATCAAAATCTTGAATTTTTAAGAGGTCATTCGTCCGTAGAATAGGGTTGTCATTCCGGGGAAGAAACAAGTCCCTTGAAGGTAGTGTCCATCCTGTGGTTGTCCTCTTGAAGGTGTGCGTTAAAATGTCTGGTAAGAAATAGGGTAAAACTAGGCCCTGTGCCAGAGGAATCTATGGAAATATGAAAGAGAGCTGGAATCCAGTCTGGATGAGAGGGCCAGAATATTTTCAAGAGGACACCCACAGGATGGCTGACAGAAAAACAATGGTCTAGAAGCACCTAATCCTGGTTGGAAGAGTTAATTTAAAATAAACTGTAAATTTATTTCTGAAATCTGATCACAGTCATTGCAGTCAAACATTTGTGTGATATGGTGAAACAAATAATACAGCTGTGCATTGTAAACAGTGAATTGGCAGAACTGTAACAGCTGCCCTGCTGATTTAAGATCCAGTGGACAGTGAGGTCTAAGTGATTCTTATGTCTATGTATCCTGCCACCTTAAACATTTCTCCATCATTATTACATTTAAGAAGCCCAGGAGAATGAAGGATCTGTTTGACACGTGGCAAATCCCCTTCGCTGAAGTTCATGGAATACTTTGTGATTCAAAAACAGAAATGATTTTATTCTTACCTTTCTAGCTCAGGATTAGGTCTGACCACATGCCCTATTCTGCTCATGTTCCTCATTGCTTCCTAGAAAAGCAGCAGATAGTATTTCCTGAAAGTATGACTGATGATGTAATGAATCAATGACGATAAAAACCTGTGAGATGCAGGGCTGTGTGTAGTGTACCTGAATGGAGCTGTAGTCAGATGATGCACAGGCTCCTAAAACTGCAGCTCCGACCAGCACAGCCTCCCTTTCTTCTGACAGGACAACAGGCAAACCTGTGGAGGACAACATCATCATAATCATCATCATCTCAAATCAACACACACACACTGGGCATTTAAAAATGTGTAAAAATGTCAAATGATCAAAAGTTTGTTTGTATGAAGTCAACAACACAGATTTACCTCACACGTGAACATAAATCACATAATTCGGCCTCATGTTATCGTATGTCTTTATAGGGTTTTTGGTGAAATGTTTGAAAAGTGTGCTTGCTGGAAGGCAATGACTCATTCATTCATGTATTTTTTTGTGTGACAGCAGGTGTGTGATGTGTTTTCTTTACGTTCTTCATCATATTTTGTGTTAGCGACGCTCCCAGCACAAATGAAGGGGTGTAAGTGTCATACCTGTGATGTTGGCGTGTAACTGCACAAGCAGCGTGTTCTTGCTCAGCCCTCCGCAGAGGAACAGGGTTGTGATGTCATGTCCTGCCTCTCTCATGGCATCTATAATGTGTCTTGTGCCAAGCTTCATGCAACAGAGAGAGACAAGCAATGAAAAGGATGGGAGCGTTGTCGTAGACAAACGTCTGATCAGATATGTACAGTTTGTTTTACGCGTCTTACAGCAATAGCCTGCAGTGTGGCTAGGTACAGCAGGGCCATGTCATCCAAAGTCTGTGACAGAGTGAGTCCAACAACCTGAACCCAAAAAAACAGGTTTCACCCGAGCGTCTGGAAAGTCCTGCAAAGCCACAACTGAGAGCCTATGTAAAATCTAACAACGTGTGACTTGAGAAGAGGATTTGCTATGACAAGAACACAGTGGTTAGCGGGTCTGCGGCCATCACCGTGCCCCTGGACGTCTGGTCGGCCAGTGGTGAGCGGTTGCCATGGAAATCAGGCAAGACGTGCAGGCTGGCGGTCAGCTGCTCCAGGTGTGTTGGACCTCTCGTCATGTTCTCCAGACGGACATTCAGACAGGAGTAAACGTTGTTCCCGCTGCGGAGACAGAGAAGCGTTGAGTGACCACACGCAGCAGAATCACTGAGATTTCAAGTGACAAACTGCAAACCTCTTGTCAGCCAGCACTTTTAACTGTGTGTACGCGAAGTGTCCCTTCACCACATGCTCCACCTGCTCGTCAAATAACCCATTGTTAGGAAAACCATCGCACGCACTACATCATGCCATGGGAACGCGTGAAAAAAAACAAAATAAGTCTGTACTAATAGCACACTTGAATACAGTATAAAGCTCCTTTTTGGAAGGAGGATGTTTGTGGCAAGGAATTGTGGGATGGCAATCAAGGCATCCTTGTAACAAACATGTTTCTGGAGAGAGATGTGATATTTTCAACATCATTGGACTTACCAGTCTCCCAGTGGCGCTCTGACCTCCCTCATTCAGCCACAAATCCGGCACCATGGCAGACAGATACGGACCCCAGACCCCTGGAACAAACAGCGCCCGCTCGCTAACCTGCAAAACACACCGCTTCACAATCACACTTCACAAATCTGCACACTTTCTCTCTTCATCACACCGCAGTCAAGCTTACAGCCATGTGACATGAGGACGTGCCACATATAACAGCCATACGGGACGTGATCGGCTGGTTTTCACACGGCAGGTGGTGACCGCTCACGTCAGATCCCAGCACCCCTAAACGAGAGATAATGAAGGTCAGACACGCAGACTCGTCAACAAACTCTAAGAATGGTGTGTGGCGTACCTAAACCTCCAGCGTGAGCATCTATGAGCGAAGCCCCGACAGCCGTGCCCGGTTTCAGGCCTAAATCTGCGGCAGACTCGGCGGTGAGAGAACCTATCAGACTGCCTGGATGACACGTCTCCGCCCCTTTAAATGAATCAGCACAACCCTCAATTCAAGCAGTCAAAGACATGGCTCCATCTCAGGAACACTTAAGTCCATATTCTGTATCAACCCACCTCACGTTTGCCATTTTCTTAGCTTACCTATTCTGGAATAATTGTTCTCCACCAGGTCCTCCAGTCCAGCGGCAGTCCAGAAGGTGTCGTTCCAGCCGTCCGACGGGGAATAGGTCCACTTACACACTACAGTGCACAGAGACCTGCATCAGGAGATCCGGATGAGAGCGAATCACACGTAACCTCACCAAAGAGTCACCCGTGAAACAAGGAAACAATGATCGGCACAAATGAAACTAGGCAGTCCAACAAACGTACAGTTTTGGGAATCTTCCTGACAGGTTTTGTGAGAAGAAGACACACATCCTCACCTTGCTAAGGACCCCGTAGCTTTCCATGACAGAAAGTCTGGAAGATCAAAGAAATGTGCCGTTTCCTTCCAGCACGTCTCCCTCAGATTCTAGAAAGGAAAGAAAGGGTCACACAGGGATGCACAGTGTCTGCAGTCCCCCCTGGTCACACCTCCCACCTCTTTGAGCCACAGTAGTTTGGGTGGCTGCATTTCCGGTGACATCACCCCTCCAACTCTCTGAAGGACTTCATGTTTCGTGGCTGTGATTCGAAGGGCTTGTTCGGCAGCCCGATGATCCATCCACATCACCACATTCCTCTCTCTGATTCCTGCAAAACTGAAACTGGATCAGACATCAGTGCCACAGGGAACATCTGGACTTCACCCTATAACAAAACGGCCTGGTCACCAGTTTGATTGACAGCCACAGGCAGAAAATTTCGGTCCAGAGCCACTAAAGAGCACGTGCCGTCAAATCCAATTCCTCGTACAGAGTCCACATCAATGCCCTGAGTTACTTTCTGAAAGAACAACAATAACATGTACAGAGTGTGTTTAATGGAGAAATGGGTTGTGCACCACCACACAAATATGTTTCATGGTGTGGACAAGCGATGCGGTTTCAGTGAAGTGTTTACTTTGACATGTGTTTATAAGAAGTTGCGAGTGACCTTCACAGCAGTGCAGCATTTGCTCCAGATGTCTGCGGATGATTGCTCGTAATGATCCACACACGGTTCCCACACGTGAAGGCTTTCCTCTGACGTGCGTGTGACGTGACCGTCACGTGTGACCAGAGCCGCCCGTACACTGCCCGTGCCCACGTCCACTCCGATATAAGCAGAAGCGCTCATTTCTCTTGCGCACACGTTACTTCATGAAGTGAGTTATTTTACATCAAGAAAACAAAGCCACGTTTTCTGCACTCGAATGCAAACACAACCATTAGTCATTTAAAACATAATGAAATAATGTTGCTCACTGCCATCCATAAGAATACAAACTATACCAAGAAACAGATCAGTCAATCACGGGATGTTTAATTACCAAGCAACGGTTGTAATTTAAGAGAAAGATTATATGTCAATAAGAATAAATCACTTCACAATAAAGCTGCGCGTGCGTGCGTGTGTGTGTGTGTTTACCTGCGTGTGTGCGAGTGAACACGGCGTCGCGCGCTCTGCAGTTTACCGACGGAGTGCGAGCTCGGACAAAAACACCGAAGGTTCCGCGAGAGAGAGGCACGTTTATGTGGTGCTATGATTTTGTCATTTTCACGCAGGCAGCAGCTGAAAAAGTTTAGAAAATGATAAATAATAAACAAAATAATATCGCTATTGTATCAAAGGCTGTTGACACGATGCTCTTTTATTGTGTCGTGGATTTATGTGTGGTGTTTCCAGGACTCGTGAACACAAGGTTCTCTCAGAAATCAATAAATGGTTTACATATAAACCGCTGTCGGAGAAAGTTCAACATCGCAAAAATAAAAATTTCACATTGAAACTGAGCAACTTTAAAGTAACTTATGCCGACTGTTTGCCATTTTACTGTATGTGAACGCTCATGTCTAACACTTTCACTCACACAAGCCACACAAACATGAAGTATCGCGTGTTGTTGTGTTATTATATCAAAAGCACACTGGTAACATTTACTGCTTTCAATCTTTGTGCTTGAGTCCCTCCCATTTCTGTCCTTCTGACAATATATATACTGTATACACACATCAAAAGAGTAAAACACTCCCGCAGATAATGGGTATATGAGTAAACACACATTAGGATAGTAGTGACGTATTATATCGCATTAAATTTAATACATAATTGAACTAGTGAATTATTAAGGGTAGCCCTCATGTTTCTTGCCATTTTTATTATTATTTTCTTTATTGTCAATAATAGATAGGCCTATACTGAAGAACATCATGGCTTACCAGCCGTTTTTTACAGTAATAAACTGACAACATTGTTCCTGCGACATTAACACTACATTTTCAGTATACAACATATAATAAAGCATATTATTTAATGAAAGGCAGAAGCCAAGAACATAAATGCAAAGCGCTTTCGTTTTGTGCATTATAATCCTGTCATCCTTTTTGAAGCGCTCTCCGTTAACTCAACTCAACTTTATTTATGTAGCACTTTTTACAATTTCCATTGTTACAAAGCAGCTGTACATGAGACATATTGGCTATAAACAAAACAACTAAAGTCATATACCTGTAAAAACAAGAAAAGGGTGAAAACACAGAAGACAGACATACCCACATACAAACGCTCCACAAACACAATATGCACACGTACTAACACACATCGACATTGACACACATGGACTGACACACTGAAAAGCATGCACACTTACACGCAGGCACACACACAGACAGGCACGCACGCACTCACAGTGAAAGCACACATTTAAGATAAAGGAGAGAGAAACACGTCAAATATTAAACAGATTATAAATTCCTATATGTAATATTAATTATGTAAAACTTCTGGATTCTAAAGCAGCCCCCCCAGCCAGGCAAATAGTGCAAACCAATATGCAAACGGTGGGGAGGAACCCAAAACTCCAACTCCAACTTACTAATAAAGTAGATTAAAGATTTAAGATTTTCATTAATAATCTAATCGCATTTGAAATTTTGTAGTGAAGTCGTGTCAAGTCCTTTATCCAGCTCTATCATCTCAGCTCTTGTCAGGTCACCGCTTCCCATTCTCCACACAGCCATCAGGTCTGGGCATGAACTGCATCCTGCAGTAACCTTGGAACGATGAGACAAGACTGGCTGAGAGTAGAGTACTGTTCTGCACTGTTTGATGCAACAAGTACATCATTTTGTTGTTGGATGTGTTCCTGGTTCTGGTTGATCTTAATAATGCAGACTAAATCCTCTGAGGATTTAAATTATAGAAGTGTAGTGTAGAGCTGTCGCGGTAACCGCTGTATTGTACTACCGCGCTACTGACAAGCCAACCGCAGGGACAGGAACGCAACCGCAGAAACCGCGGCAACCACCTTTTGTGGGTATGGCATAAGGAGATGCTGTTCTTTTTTACACCTTTGCATTCTGCAATGAATGTTTAATAAACTAATGACGAATACAAGAGTGTTACATGTATCATTGTCCCACCAACTGTTAGAATCAGGTGTTTCAAAGATGGACGCAATGGCAGGCGCTCTGGTCCCAAAACCTAATGTAACGTCGCCAGTTTGGGAATACTTTGGGTTTGAACCGAAAGGGTGAGCCAGCTAATTTAGATGAGACGATTTGCAGAAAAAAGTTGCCTGTAACACGCGGCAATACGTCGAATTTGAGGTATAATCTCGCTAACTGCCAACAAGCCATCAAAACGTATCTGCCTTCAGACGCGTCAAGTGGCGGAGCAACCTAAAAAAGACAGCCGAGGCCGGTACCAGCCGACAGTTAGGAGTAGCTGAATCCTTTAAAAAATCTATCGAAAAGCGTCGTGAAAGGAACACGCATAAATTCCTTACAGCCGCTGTTACATAGTATCTAGTTGAGGAAGTGGTTCCATTCCGCACGGTCGAAAAAACACCGTTTAAGTGAATGCTTCAAAAATTCTACAAGCAGTACGAGTTGCCAGGTAAAACCTACTTTACAAGTAAAGGCCTATTTATTTTGATTTTATCTTTTTATTTGCTGTATTTTGATTTAAACTGTTTTATGTGATAGGCTAGTTTAGTTTTTTCGTTTTTCAGATTCAAGGCATGGTTCATGATGTTCTGTTCTGCATTTAACAATAAAAAAAAATGTATAACACGTCTCTCTATCATTAAAAAACTAAAATATATACAACATGGTAACAACTGATCAATAAATCTTTAAATGCACTAAAATAATGATAAATCACTCGGGTAATTTGAAAAAAAAAAGTGGGTGGGTGCGGTAATACCGCCAACCGCGCTAATGTGCCACCCATATTTACCGCAAGGGAAATTTCCTAACCGCGACAGGACTAGTGTAGTGTATGCAAGATTTAAACTGACAGAGTGTGTCTGCCTCCCGTACAGTGCAGGGAAGAATATTCCAAAGTTTAGACGCTAGATAAGAAAACGATCTACCACCTGCACTTGATTTAGAAATTCTAGGTATTACCAACTGACAGTACGCCTGAGCACGTAATGCACGTGGAAGATTGTAATACAATAGAAGTTCACTCAAATACTGTGGCGCTAAACCATGTAGGGCTTTATAGGTAATAAGCAAGATCTTAAAGTGAATGCGATGCTTTATAGGTAACCAGTGCAAGGTTGACAGAACCAGGGTTATATGCTCATACTTTTTTGTACGTGTAAGAACTTGAGCTGCCGCGTTTTGGACCATTTGGAGTTTTTGTAATAATCCTGCAGGGCAACCACCTAACAGTGCATTACAGGTATCTAGTCTTGATGTCATGAATGCATTAATTTATTTCTCTGCATCTGACAGTGACAGCATATGACGTAGTTTAGATATATTCTTAAAATGGAAAAACACAATTCTCAAATGACAGATTACTATGGAATAGAAGACAAGATTCTTAGCTGACGATGAGGGTTTTAATGGAGCATCCGTCAATAGTTAAGCAGTATTCTTGGTTGTGACGTACAGCGATTTAACTCACAATAATGAGAGCGTTTACTTGCACAGTCTTATACCCATTCTTCATAATAGCTGATAATGTGTAATCATGTAAAACGGTTTTCTTTTATCGGGTAAAGCTCATAAACGGCGACAGCAAACCCCCTCTCGGCAGAGATGGTTTTTTGTTCATCTGTAATTTTTATTGGCAGTTAGTAAACATTGTACATTACCGCCATCTACAGGACTGAGGTTTAAACTCAATGGGATTATCAGCACCTCTCTCATGGATTCTAATTTAAAATTTAAGAAACATAAAAAAGGTATTAAGACATGCTAGAAGACATTAATGGATTTTTAGGAATACTAGCCATCAATGACCAGTGGCTGTTAATAAAATATTGTTTTATTTTTAAAGATAAAATCTGTTCAGTTTTTTGGAGCCATAAAACGACTGGTTTCTTAAAATATTGTAATTGTACATTGTACTTTAAAAGATGTCATTATTGATTGCTATCACTGTATGGAAGTCATTGGTTTCATGATTTCCATACAGTGCATGCAAACGTAATAGTAAAGTTTAAAGTTAAATATTTTTAAACACATAAATGTTTACCTTCCCAGTCATGTTGCACTGTTTATTGTAATGTCGAGCAGAGCTTTAGGTCTAGCAACACCCCTGTTGTACGAACACCCAATGTTGATGGAATTGCGGTTTCTTTGTAATCTTTGTTATTAAATGTTGTTGTGTTTTTGTAAGTCTTGTAGAGCCCAGGAATCGCAGCAGCAAATTAGCTCTATAGTTAGCTCTGGCACAACACGTGAGACGGTCCCTGCTTATTAAAATATGACCCAAAGCTTTGTCCTTAAAGATATTATTGTTTGCCATGAAACCTAAACTGCTTTCCTCTTGAATATGTCATTCATTTTTTCCAAATGTGCAACATGCTTTATTCACAAACAAAAGTGGATTAAATCTCCCCTTTTTTCTTGCTTAAGGAATTTCTCGTGTTCCCCTTCAGTCGTTCTCTCGACGTTGTGTTGAGAGACAGACTGGGGTTTGATTCTGAGAACCTATCATCTCCGAGATAAAACTAAAACGCCAATGGGGATTGGCGAATGGCCCACCCACGCCAGTCTCCGCCCCGTACATACGGTTATAAAAGGAAGATGGCGGCGGTCATTCATCACCCATTGTTCTTCGGAACCTAATGCTGACTTTCAGTATCTTCTCTCTTCGAGACTCTACAAGACTGCTGGATATACGACGCAGAGCAACGGACCTCCCCCCACTGAGAGCGGGCAGACTCGCAAAAGGCACGAGGACGAACTTTCTGTCCACACATCAGACAGCTGCCTTTTGGCATCAGATGCAGAAGACTTCTTTGATCTCCCGTCTACGGTCGGTCGAGGTTTAGGAGTAGTCCGATGCAAAGATGTCAACCATGCTCAACCGAGCGGCCATGAGCATTGGGTTGTCGTGCGGTACCTTTACCTAAGCACTCGCGGCTGGATTCTTGGTTTCTGGGGTTTTCAGATTTGGTAGCTCTGTAGCTGTTACTTCCCAGGAGAGCTCAAGGATATTTAGACATCCCCCCGGTGAAGCGTGCTGTTGCGTGACACTTGTGCCCGCAGACAGCGGCCACCTGGAGGGGCCGGCCTAGACTCCCGTCCAAGGCCTGTAAGCTCTCCTCGACCCTTGGGTCGAAGGCATACAGTGCCGCTGGACAAGCCGCTTCCGCCCTTCACGCTATGGCGATTCTCCAGGTCTATCAGGCCAAAGCCCTGAAGGACCTGGCGGATGTGAAGCCCGAACCAACTCGCATGAGCGAGCTCCGCACTGCCACGGCACGTGCCTTGGGTCGGTCGATGTCCACCATGGTGGCCCAGGAGAGACATTTGTAGCTCAATCTTGCGCAGATGAGTGACGTCCAGAAGGTCCGCCTTCTGGATGCACCCATCTCGCAAGCTGGGCTGTTTGGTGACAGAAGCAGACGGAGGCAATAAAGCAGATAATGCCTCGCCGCGACGTGGCCACCCATAGGTCGTCACGTTCCCGTGCACAGCCTGCTTCCCAGCAGCCCCGCCCTCCCGCGACGACTCCTCCGGTAGCAGGACCCTCCCACAGGACGGCCCACACGAGACGCAGACCCTCGCAGAGGAGGGTATCTGTCCCCCGTCAGCAGCCTGCAAAGAGGACCTCTAAGCGGCCCTGACGGGACGAACCCAGGGGATACAACATTGGGCCTGACTCCAGCCATACCAGCGCCTATCAGGGCCCGGCGCCCACTTTCTCGTTAAGAGACATGTTTCCCCTGGGTTTTCTTCCAAGGCACCCTCGGCTCGGCGGTGTCTGGGATGGACCGGCCCACCGGCTGCAACCTCCACTGGACGTTGCGACCATAGGCCCCATAAAGCAGGTAAGTGAACAGAGCCGTCAACCTACCCGGGGTCCTGCTCTGTGCGAGGTGACCACTCTGTCCACCACCGGACCAACCCTCCGAGGCACGGTAAAGGAGATTGTCCCTCTGGTTCCTCTGTCGCGATTCTTGGGCGCTTGTTTTCGCAAGTTTCGGGGCATTCTCTACACCTCGGTGCGAGGAGAGAACGCCCTAGTACTTCGGGAGGAGGTTGCCGCCCTTCTGGCGAAAGGAGCGATCGAACCCGTTCTTGTAACCGAGATGTGTTCCGGGCTGTACCGCCCGTACTTCATAGTGCCCAAGAAAGGCGGAGGGCTGCGCCCCATTTTGGATCTGCGTCTTCTGAACCGGCACCTGCACAACCTGCCGTTCAGGATGCTGACACAGAAGCGCATCCTGGAGTCTGTTTGTAACCAGGATTGGTTCGTACTAATCGACCTGAAGTACGCGTACTTTCACGTCTCTATTCTCCCTCGACACCGACCGTTCCTGCGGTTCGCGTTCGAGGGGAGGGCGTATCAGTACAAAGTCCTGCCCTTCGGTCTGGCTCTGTCTCCACGGGTTTTCACAAAACAGGGAGCGATGCGTGCGTATTCTCAACTATCTCGACAACTGGTTTATCTTGGTACACTCGCGAGATGTGTTGTGTACACAAAGGGACTTTGTGCTCCGGCACCTAGACCGTTTGGGCCTACGGGTCAACCTAGACAAGAGCAAGCTCTCCCCAGCGCAGAGCTCCTCTTATCTCGGTATGGAATTAGACTCTGTTCTTATGTCGGCACGTCTCACCAACGAGCGGGCACAGTCGGTGCTGAACTGCCCGAGACTGTGGCGCGTCGTGGTTACAACAGAAGCCTCCCTGCAAGGTTGGGGCAGGCAGTAGTGGGACGTTGGACGGGGTTCCCAGCTGCGTTGGCACATCAACTGCCTGGAGTTCTCAGCGGTCCACCTGGTACTGGAGAGGCTTCTTCCTCTAGTGCGGGACCATCACCTGCTTGTCCGGTCGGACAGCATGTCCGTGGCGTACATCAATCAACAGGGCGGCATACACTCACGGCAGTTGACACAACTCGCCCTACGCCTCCACTTATGTATTCAGCAGGTGAGCAAGTCCCTGCGGGCCATGTTTATCTGACCTGAACCAGACAGCCGACGGGCTCTCATCAGAGGACGCCCCGCGGAGAGTGGCGGCTACAACCCCGCGCAGTTCAGCTCTGATGGGAGTGCTTCGGGCAGGCGCAGGTAGACCTGTTTGCCTCCCGGGACTCCACCCATTGCCCGCTTTGGTTTTCCCTGACCGAGGGTCCCCTCGGCACGGATGCCAGCTGGCCGCAGGACAAGCAGAAGTACGCCTTCCCCCCAGTGAGCCTCCTTGCACAGGTTGTGTGCAAGGTCAGGGAAGAGAGGCATCAGGTACTGTTGGTTACGCCCTATTGGCCCACCCGGACCTGGCTCTCAGACCTCATGGCTCTGACGACTGCCCCCCTTGGCTGGTTCCCCTGACGAAGGACCTTCTCTCGCAGGGGAAGGGCACATTGTAGCACCCACAGCCAGGCCTCTGGAACCTCCATGCCTGGCCCCTGGACAGGACGAGGAGACCTTGAGCGGCTTTCCCCAGGCGGTCAGAGAGACCGTCCTGCAGGCAAGAGCCCCCAACACTAGGCGCCTGTACGCCTATAAGTGCCGTCTCTTTTCGTCCTGGTGTTCTTCCCACGGGGATCCCACGCGAACGCCCTGTCCGTGATGATTGTCAGTACAGGCTTCTCAGTATGTCCACTACTATTCCAATGGAAGGTTAAATCTCGCTGCATCGCTCACTCGTGACTCGCTAGGCTAGTCAGTGTCGCTCAGCTTGAGGTCGTATTAGGCTCAGCGCTGTGGCGTCTAGAGATAGGTCCCCAGTCTGTCTCTCCCTGATGGAGGGAACGAGACGTTGTGTCTTCATGCCACAACGCTTTGCCGATCCGCTGCAAGGAGCACCTCTCAGGTTCCTCAGCACAAAGGGTGATGAATGACCGCCGCCATCTTCCTTTTATACCAGTATGTACGGGGCGGAGACTGGCGTGGGCGGGCCATTCGCCAATCCCCATTGGCGTTTTAGTTTTATCTCTGAGATGATAGGTTCTCAGAATCAAACCCCAGTCTATCTCTCAACACAGCGTCTTGTTCCCTCCATCAGGGAATGAAGGTTACAGGTGTAAACGAGACTTGTAAATAACAAAAAAGTTTAGTTTTGCGACTTAATAAACTTAATTTATTAAAAGATGCGATTCAACTAGTCACCATGAAATCAAACAGGAAAGTTCTATTTGTTTTACACAGTGTTGCAGTGATTATTATAAAAGATTTATCCGTGCACAAACAATGTACACAAACCCATAATGTCTTAATTATGAGTGTTTATTGTAAGAGATATTACTATGATCACATTCCCTGATTTTATAAAGGGCTTTTCACACTTTGTTTACCCCGGGTTCTCTTCATTCTAAATCCCACTTTTAACCCCGGTAAACTAAGTTTTCACAGTAGTAATTAAGAAGAGTTGGAGTTATCCACATTGCAGTGCTGAACGCTCAGCAACGGACATCCAATCAACAACGGATCAGCGCTACCTCATATCACAATGATCTACAAAAGAAACAATTATTTCAGTGTTTTATTTATTTGTTTATTTATAAGTAATGTCACGGGAGGCTTAAAACAGCCAAAAAGGATTTGCGAGGCATAATTATTTTCTCAGACTCAGATCAACTAGATATTCGGTTAGCACTGTGACGAGTCACCCCTGGCGCTATCAGTGTCGCCATGGAGACGGAGGCAATCTGAGGGGCACACAGCTGCCGCTCGTCACAATCAGATGCCAGCAGCTATAAAAGCTGCTGGTAGACAAACAAAGGTGAGCAACGTCTCCACGAGGTTGGAATGCCACTTATCATCTGTCTATGTTTATGCCCTACAGGATCAGATATCTAGAGACTGGTGACAGCTACTCTAGATTCTGGCAGCTCGGTGACGCTGGTCCGGGCTGGGACAGTTCGACCCCGATCCGAAGTGAAATCCTCCATCCCGATCACGTGCGTCCATGGGGATACCCGTCGGGTTCCGGCCCGACAAGTAACAGTGTCAGCGGGTCTGGTTCATGGACGTTGGAGATCGGGATCGTGGATGATCTACCAGTGCCGATGTTATTGGGACGGGACTGGCCCGGGTTCGACCAGCTGTTGGCGAGCTCCGTGCAGACGGCTGGCCGTGGGGGGCCGAGCCCGGAGGGGCAGGCCTCAGAGAGAGCGGAGACCCCGTCCCGTCTTGATGGCAACAGACAGTGAGCCAGAGGGTGAGTGCCGGAATCCTAACATATTTGCTGACCTCTTCCAGCAGGTGACGAAAGTTGTCTCGTTCGGGAACAACGAGAAGACGCCAGGCTGAGGAACTGTTGGAACCAAGTCCGAGTGGTGGATGGAGAAGACCGCCAGCCTGGCCCGCAAACCCTCCCTTATTTCGCGATCAAGCAGGGTCTGCTGTACTGTGCCGCCATGCGAAGGGGGGAGGAAAAGCTGCTGTTAGTGGTACCCAAGAGCAAGACGGAGATGATCCTCGAGTTGGCACACACCAGCCCTATGGCGGGTCGTTTGGCGGCTTCAAACACGATACAACGAATCAGGGACTGCTTTCATTGGCCTGGCCTCGAAGCGGAGGTGAAGAGATTCTGCCAGGGTTGTCCGGTCTGCCAACAGAAATCTCCCCAGCATCCTCCCCCCAGCCCACTGATTTCACTCCAGGTAATCGAGGTGCCCTTCGAGCGCATAGGGATGGACCTCGTAGGACCGCTGCCGAAGTCTGCCCGAGGTCATGAGTATATCCTGGTCGTCGTGGACTATGCTACAAGGTACCCAGAAGCTTTACCACAGAGGAAGGCTACAGCCAAAGCGGTAGCTAAAGAACTTTTTCTGATGTACAGCCGCGTGGGTATCCCCACGGAGATACTGACTGACCAGGGAACTCCGTTTATGTCCCGGCTAATGGCGGACCTCTGCCACCTGTTCAAGGTAAAACAGCTGAGGACATGGGTATATCACCCGCAAACGGATGGACTGGTCGAGCGGTTCAATCAGACCCTCAAGAGGATGCTCCGTCGAGTGGTGGCAGAGGATGGGCGCGACTGGGACTTACTTCTTCCACATGTGTTATTCGGGATCCGGGAAGTGCCCCAGGCGTCCACGGGTTTTACACCTTTTGAACTCCTGTTCGGCCGACAACCACGCGGGCTGTTGGATGTTGCCCGGGACGCCTGGGAGCAACAGCCAGCACCACATCGCAGCATGGTAGAACATGTCCAGCAGATGCGATCCCGGATAGACAAGGTAATGCCCCTCGTGAAAGAACACCTCGTCGAGGCCCAGCGTGCCCAGCAAAGGTGGTATGACCAGCCGGCCCAACCCAGGGAGTTCCAGCCAGGTGTCCGCGTGTTAGTCCCGACCCCCACCGCCACATCTAAGTTTCTAGCATCATGGAAAGGACCCTACACGGTGGTGGAAAAGGTAGGGCCGGTCAATTACCGCCTCCACCAGCCGGGACGCAGATGAGAGGTATAGCGGTACCATGTGAATCTCCTGAAAAGATGGATCGCATCAACAACTCAGATGGCGGCGTTTGCAGAGTTATAAACACCGGTGGTACAAATGGGAGAACAGCTGTCCCCCGTCCAGAAACAAGACATCCAGTCCCTGGTCAGTCAGTTTAAAGATGTTTTCTCAGAAAAACCCGGGCAGACTCGGATCACACAACATGACATCCGCACACCCCCAGGGGTGGTGGTGAGACAGCGGCCCTATCGGGTACCAGAGACTCGTCGACTGGCTATAGAGGAAGAGATCAAACGGATGAAACTGCTTGGAGTTATAGAGCCCTCCCATAGCCCGTGGTCTAGCCCCATTGTAATGGTCCCCAAACCAGACGGCACTCTCCGCTTCTGCAACGAGTTCCGCAGGTTAAACGAAGTGTCTACCTTTGATGGTTATCCGATGCCCCGGGTGGATGAGCTGCAGGATCGGCTTGGGAAGGCAAGATACATTACAACGTTAGATCTTAAAAAACGATACTGGCAGGTGCCCTTAGCGCCAGAAGCCCGGGAGAAGACGGCGTTCAGTACCCCCTCTGGACACTGGCAGTACAAGGTATTACTGTTCGGGCTACATGGGGCACCTGCCACATTCCAGAGAATGATGGACATTTTGTTGCGACCCCACCAAGCTTATGCGGCGGCATATATAGACGACCTTGTCATCCACTCGGGGACCTGGGACACCCATCTGGAGAGGTTGCGGAGAGTGCTCATGGATCTCAGGAAGGCCGGCTTAATGGCGAACCCTAAGAAATGTCACCTCGGGCTCGCCGAAGCTAAGTATCTGGGATATAGAGTGGGGGGAGGATTAATCCAACCCCAGCAGACAGACGCATCGGATACCAGATTGGGAGCAGTACTGTCCCAGATGAAGGATGGGATAGAACACCCAGTCCTGTACATCAGCCGGAAACTGACGCCGGCAGAGACACGGTATGCTACGGTGCAAAGGGAGGCCCTGGCCATCAAGTGGGCAGTCCTGGACCTCAGGTATTATCTCCTTGGACGAAGTTTCACTTTGGTGACCGACCACGCCCCACAGGAGTGGATGAGTAAAGCCAAAGACACCAATACAAGGATTACAAGGTGGTTCCTGACGCTCCAGGACTACCACTTCACTGTGAAACATCGGGCCGGGTCCTCCCATAGCGACGCCAATGGTGTGTCGAGGATGTGGTCAGGAGGGACATCTCAGTCAGGTGACACCCCCCCACTCAAAACATCTCTCCGTCTCCCCACAGCACTAGGTCGACACTTTGGGGGGGGGAGTGTGACGAGTCACCCCTGCCGCTATCAGCGTCACCATGGAGACGGAGGCAATCCGAGCGGCACACAGCTGCCGCTCGTCACAATCAGATGCCAGCAGCTATAAATGCTGCTGGTAGACAAACAAAGGTGAGCAACGTCTCCACGAGGTTGGAATGCCACTGAGCCTCTGTCTATGTTTATGCCCTACAGGATCAGATATCTAGAGACTGGTAAAGGAGCTATACCGCTAACCCGGAAGTGAAAGGACCCGGAAGGAAAGATTCGTACTGCTTCAGGGAAGAAGCAAGGAGAAGCAAGACTCGGCGCCTGGGGACCAAGCACCGCCTAGGAATAATTACTCAGTGGCATTTGACAATTTATTGTTATATAAAATACCCTTCGGGGGTGGTAATTTTTACTTCTGTGTACGTGTCGTTGCTTCGCCCGTCACAGCACCCACGCAGTATTTTTATTCAGTCAGTTTGATGTTGCAGTATTTATCCAATCATGACTGTTGACACCACAAATATGCAGATAAAAATGTTAACCCAAGGTTTATTGATGGATGGTGGGAAACATCAGGGTGAAAGGTGAGACTGATAACCCAGGATCATTTTTTTTCCCTGAAGTGTGATGAAATGAAAAGCTATTTTATCATGTATACTTGCATGTGTTTGGTATGTCATAGAATAAAGCAAAGAAGCTGTTGAAAGAGATGAATTATTGCTTATTCTACAAAGATTTTTGAAACACCTTAGAAAAGATAACACGTCATTGGATTCTAGTGATTTTTCAAAGTAATGAGTTTCTTTAATTAGTATCGCACATGTATCCAATCTTGTCATCAGTCATTCAGTCTATTTAAACTGAGAAAAGTCGTCACTGTGATGTTTGGTATCATTGTGTGCACCTCACTGAACATGGACCAGAAAAAGCAAAGGAGAGAGTTGTCTGAGGAGCTCGGAAAGACAATAATAGACAAGCATGGTCAAGGTAAAGGCTACAAGACCATCTCCAAGCAGCTCCATGTTCCTGTGACAACACTTGATAATATTATGAAGAACTTTAAGGTCCATGGAATTGTAGCCAACCTCCCTGTGTGCAGCCGCAAGAGGAAAATCCTCTCCAGATTGAACAGAAGGATAGTGAGACTAGTAGAAGAAGAACCAAGAATAACTGCCAAAGAGATACAAGCTGAACTCTAAGGTGAAGGCACGTCACATTCTGATCGCACCATCCCTAGCCTTTGAGCTAGAAGAAGACCCAGGAGGAAGAAAAACATAAAAAAGCCTATGAACAAATTTGAGCACATCTGTACTTCCAGCTTTCATTTTCAGGCTTTCTTAGTATGGGCTTTAATTTATAAACAATTTTCTCACCACATGTGTTTTCTGTGGAACATTAAGGACATTGTTTTCAAGAACAAATTATTAAGGCAAAAGGTTTATTCTTTTTTTGTGGAGCAATATGTTTTTTTGATCAGGCACTCAGAATTCCTTTCCATATACTAATGACTCCAAAACAAATTCGCCACAGTTGTGAGAGGTACACCTTCTGTTTGTGTATGCTCTTTTAAAAAAAGTCACTCTCCAATAGTCGTTGCTGAAACCTTTTTTTCTGATACTGTTTTCAGAGTCAAGAAACTATAAAAATAACTTCTTTCCCACCTGTAATTGCTTTTTGAAATTATTTCTATGATAACCTTAAATGGGGAACATGTGATCTTTTTCTTTCTCACAAATAACTGATCCACAGATTTTACTCTGTCATGTGTTTTTAAAAGTCCGCAGCTGAATCTGATGTTAGCCGTTCTTTTAGCTTGAACCCTGTTAAAAGAACACTCAGAGTTCTATGTTAAAAGACATCAGTGCTTCTCAATAGGCATGAGAAATAAGAATAATATTAGGTTCAAGTATTTTGACAAAAGCAAATCTTTTTTGCAATTTATTTAATCGTTTCCTCAGCAAATTTCTCATTCATAAATGCAAACCGGTCTTCTCTGTGTTTTTATAAGAGTTGCAATAGTATTGGAAGGTGATCTGCTAATAAGAAAGCTATAGTTCACTTCACAAGATGTAAATACTGCTTCAGAAGCACTTCCGGTTTCAGTTTTTATTATTATTCAAAATCTTACATATAAAATAATGGATTCTTAAAAGATATTTGTCTAAAACTTTAATTGGTTATAGTCATTTGTCGGTTTTATGTTGCAGATTTGTGTAGTGAAACAGGAAGTTCTTCTGTTGATTGGACCAGTGTTGATTATGTCATCCAAAGAGATCTATAAGGACTGTGTTACCATTTGCATTGATTCTGTATTCCCAGGATGATGATCATGTAATGGCCCTTTCTCCTCTCTTTAATGTGGTTTCATTTAAAGGTTTTGCTGGTGATAATTTGCCGTCTGTTTTTGCTGCACGTTCCCATTCTCAGCGATAAAAAAACACTCATTTATACACATAACAACATCCTAGGTGGCAAGACAGTGATTCGTTTTTCATGAATTATTAAAACATTGACCTTCTGTGAACACACATTGAGTTTATAAAAGTGTAGCCTTAACGTGATAATGCTCATAAACTGAGAGGAGACTCGGACAGTATTGCTTACGTCAAGACTTATTAAAAGCTTGTTTTCAGGTGTTGAATGTACAAGATTTTACGAGATTTTTATTCGATGTTGAATGTCTTAAGGCAGCATAAACCACATTTTAGTGATGTACAAATACTTCTACAAAAATATCATCTGTACACTGGCACAAAGCTTCAGTGAGCTAAATGTATACACAAATATTTACAAAACATTCAACAAAAGAAGGCTCTAAACACTTGCACAAGTTAGCATAACAGAGTCCTTTTGTAAAGTAAAGAGAAGCACGCAACTAAATATTTACAGAGAAAGCTGTTTTTCTG
>CM056450.1:850000-935000 GCA_029783895.1 Triplophysa bombifrons
GCAGAGTTTTCAGTTCTCCCCGGGTGTACTTGCAGCCTATCGCACACTCCACTGGACTGTGCACGGCGAACCGACCTCACACCCTGGCGAGGCGTGAGGTCGTACACATACGACAGCTGTCACCACTCTCAAACAGACAGTGTGTGCCATTGTCCCGCCAGGCAGGTAAAAAGGCAGAGCCAACCTTCCCTCCGGGGACCCCCGCGACATGGTTAGCTCCGCCAGCCGACGAACCCCCCGTGGGAATGATGAAGCAGACCGTCCCCTTGGTCACCCTGTCACAGTCCCTGGGAGCTCGAGAGCTGCCCACACTGTCTCGCTGGCTAATGAGGGCGGTCCGTATTGGTTACTCGATCCAGTTCGCCAGAGACTCTCCCAAGTTTAGGGGCATCATCTCTCCCTCTGTCAGAGGCAGGGACGCCTCCGTACTTCGGGTAGAGGTCACCACCCTTCTGGCAAAACAGGCATCGAGTTCGTCCCTCAAAACCAAGATGTTCAGTGGGTCACGACCCGCACTTCATCATTCCAAAGAAAGACGGCGGGTTGCAAGTCTGCGTACCCTGAACAGGGCACCTTCACAAGCTGCCGTTCAGGGTGCTCACGCAGAGGCGCGTCCTGACATCTATCAGGTGTTAGGATTGGTTCGTGGCAATCGACCTAAAGGACGCTTACTTTCATGTCTCGATCCTTCTCGACACCGGCCGTTCCCACGGTTCGCGTGCGAGAGGCGGGCATATCAGTACAGAGTCCTCCCTTTCGGTCTGTCCCTGTCTCCACGGTCTTCACGAAGATCGTGGAAACCGCCCTTTCTCCCTGAGGGGAGGAAGGCGAGCGGGTACCAAACTATCTCAGCGACTGGCCTATCTTGGCACACTCGTGAGATCTGTTATGTACACAAAGGGACCTGGTGCTCCGGCACCTAGATCGATTGGGACTCCAGGTCAACCAAGAGAGGGGCAAGCTCTCTCCAGTGCAGAGCATCCTCTTTCTCGGTATGGAACTCAACTCTGTCACCATGTCGGCGCTACTGTCCGCAGTTCGCGCCCAGCCAGTGTTGAACTGCCTGGAACATTTTCAGGCAGACAGCGGTCCCCCTGAAATAATTCAGAGGCTCCTTGGACACATGGCGTCCTCGCGGGTTAATACCCCTCGGGTTGATGCACATGAGACCGCTCCAACACTGGTTTCAGAGTCGAGTTCCGAGGAGAGCGTGGCACACCGGCAGCAGGTGCATGGTGATGACGCCCTGCTTCCGACCACCATAACCCCTAGTCTTCCATGACTTTTTCGACGGACTCAGGTCCCTCTGGGCAGGTTATGAGACAGGTCGTGGTGACGACTGACGTCTCCCTGCAGGGGTACGGTGCAGTGTGCAACGGGCACGCAGACGGGGCGTTGGACGAACCCCCGCCTGCGCTGGCATATCAATTGCCAAGAGTTGTGGGCTGTGCTACTTGCACTGAGCAGACTACGGCCTCTCGTGCAAGACAAGCACGTGCTGGTCCGAGGACAGCACTATAGCTGTAGCGTACACAGATCGTCAGGGTGGCGTTCGCTCACAGCAGCTAACACAACTTGCTCGACGCCTCCTCCGGTGGAGTCAACAGGTGATCCGTTCCCTGCGGGCCACACACACCCCGGGAAAGCTGAACTAGACAGCCGACGTGCTTTCTCGCCAGTTTATGCCTCGTGGAGAGTGATGACTCCACCCCTGCGCAGTCCAGCTCATTTGGAGGCTGTTCGGGTAGGCCCAGGTAAACCTGTTCACCTCCCGTAACACCACCATCTGCCCGCTTGGTATTCCCTGTCCGAGGCAGAGCCCTCGACACGGATAACCTGGCGCACAGCTGACCGTCCTTCCGCCCCCCCCAGGAGCCTCCTTGCACAAATACCGTGCAAGGTCAGGGAGAAGGAGCACCAAGTGTTATTGGTTACACCACACCGGTCTAACCGCACTTGGCTTCAGAGCTGATGCTCTGGACAGTGACTCCCCCTGAACCATTCCCCTAACAGAGGACCTGCTCTATCAGGGGAAGGACACGTTCTGGCATCCCAGATCAGACCTCTGGCACACCCATGTCTGGTCTCTAGACGGGACGAGAAGATCCTGAGATGGCTACTCCCCCTCTATGGCAGAGACCATCACCCAGGCTAGGGCCCCATCTATTAGGCGGTTACACGCCTCTAGACGGCGCCTCTTCTCGTCCTGGTGTCTCTCTCAACGAGAAAGACCCACCGAGGTGTTCGATCAGGATTGTGTTTTCCTTCTTACGAGACTGGAGACTAACATCTCCCCTCCACACTGAACGTGTATGTAGTCGCTATCGCCACTCATCACGACTCAGTTGATGGAAAGTTTCTAGGATGACATGACCTGGTCACCAGGTTCTTTAGGAGCGCGAGAAGGCGGAGTCCGCCTCATCTCCGCTCCATACCCTCTTGGGACCCTAAGTGGTCCTGGGGGGCCTCTGGGCCCCCAAGAGCCCCTCGGAGGTGCCAATCTTCCTCACCCGAGTAAGACGGACCTCCTGATGGTGCTCGCTTCCTTCAAGAGGGTAGAGGACCCCTGAGCATCCTCCGTGTCCCCGGATTGCCTTGAATTCGGCCCTGGAAACTCTCACGTTATCTTGAGACCCAGGCCCGGATGCGTGCCCAAAAAGTTCCCACTACTCCCCTCTGGGGCGAGGTGGTGAACTTGCAGGCGCTCCCCATCGGGAGGAAGACCCACCCCGATTCGTGTTGTGTCCAGCGCACTGCGCCTCTACCCGGACCGCACGCAGAGCTCAAAAAGCTCTGACCAGCTCGGTGTCTGTATTGGAGGACAGCAGAAGGGGAAAGCTGTCTCCAAGCCGAGGCTGGCGCTTTGGGTCGTGGATACCGTTACGACGGCATTCCGATCTCAGAATCTCCCATGCCCATTGGCAGTGAGGGCTCACTCCGCATGGGGTATAGCCACCTCCTCGGCACTGGCCAGAAGCGCCTCCCTAGCAGACATCTGTTGAGCTGCGGGTTGGGCTACGCCCAAACAGCTTCGCAAGGGTTAACAACCTGCGCGTAAACCCGGTGTCAGTCCACGTCCTACGTGGCGACATGTAGGACTGGCATCCGGGGGGCGTATGCCTGCGAAAGCACCTTTCCACCCTCCACTAGGTTGGGTCAGTGTGCTATCTACCTCTCTTCTTACCCAAACAAATGGCTAAGAATAGGTATCTCACCAACCTCCCTTCTTACCCAAATACTGGTTAAGAACAGGTACTCCATCCATCACTAAACGAGCACACCCTGGGGGCTGGCTGGGCAGAGCAGCCTTCCCCCTTAGGCCGGGATACCATGTGAGCTATCACAGATAGCTCTAACCAGACCTAGTGCTACCGGACGTCTGTAACACTCCCTCCGTGGGCTGTTCCGTCTGATGTATCCTCATGAGAATGGTTCCCACTCCTGGTAACCCATGAACTTCCCCAGGTGGGCCTCCACCTCGCGGTTAACTACTCAGTCCGCACGTTCCATGCGTTCTCCTCCAAGGACGAGACCATACCTATATCCACCATATTCCTCCCCACGGGTAGGAGGTGGCCTCTGCAGCGCATTCCTGATTAAGGAAGTGGCGCTTACCCGGTGTAAACCCGAGCCGGACGGCCTCTCGCCAGTAGAGAGCTAAGGCCCCGTTCGTGAAAGGTTATCGGTCAGGGCTGTACCCATCTTTCTCCAAGAAACCCCCAACCACCACACTGGAAGGTTACAGTTTCACGAAAGCATCGAGCTGACACGCCCAGGCTTGTTACCGGCGCTTTGCTAGAGATTGTGACGCTATACAGCGTTGTGGCGTTTTCCATGGGCAACCCCATCTGTCGTTCTCGACACAACGTCGAGAGACCGACAGAAAGGGAACGTCTTGGTTACGTATGTAACCTCGGTTCCCTGATGGAGGGAACGAGACGTTGTGTCCCTTATGCCACAAACACGTATCGTATTCTGCTGCAGTCGTGAGAGGCTCTCAAGCTCTTCAGAACAAGAGGTAAATGAATGCTGCACGCTGTCTTCCTTTTATACCGGATATCTGGGGCCGGCATGCAAATTTCATTCGCCAAATCTCATTGGCCTTTTCTATAGTAGTCAGAGTTGATTGGTTCTCAAGGGCGAACCCCATCTGTCGTTCTCGACACAACGTCTCGTTCCCTCCATCAGGGAACTGAGGTTACATACGTAACCAAGACGTTTCACACTGTCAGGGGCGATTCACATTTCGCATCTTTTGCGTGTCGCATCGAGATAAAAATACTTCAACTATTCACGCGCACCCCAGGTCATGTGACAAGAACTATAACCTGTCAATATAGACAAGCTGCAGGAAGATGTAGAAACAGATGAAGACAGCATAAATAAGTCTAGTAGCAGACTTATTGCATGGTATTTTCAGTGCATATAATTCATATGTCCTTTTTTTATATAACAATATATTCCCCCAGGGGGAATTGTGGTCCATGTTTGCTTATCGACGTCAGATGCCAGGAGAGCGCAAACAGTAGAAGGCAGTGCAGCCCTTGTTTTCCCTGCAGTTTTAGACGCGAAATCTGAATCTGAAGCCAGATGAGAGCGCAAAAACACGACCTGTGAACAGCCTCTTGCATCATGACACAATTATGATTAACTATGATTGATAATCTTAAACAGCTAGTGTGGTCTGTGCAGTACTTTTGTTACATTGTGGTCTTGTGATTAAAGTGCCTGTTTCCCATTCAGAATTCATTGCCTGTTTTAAGTTTGAATGCCTCTTGGAGCAACTTGCTTAATTAGAACCATTATACTGGTAACACTGACACTGTGTGCTGTTTTTGGCTGCTTTCATCTGCGTAAACTGCAAAAAGTATTTACTTATACTGTAAATAGGCCATGCCATTTATTTAAAGAACCTGTGTTCTACATTGCGAAAATAAGTCCGTCTTATTTAAACTACCCAAGGAAGAACTTCTGAGGAAACAATGGTTACAATTCATTTTTCAAACGACACCAAAGGAGTATAACCCCACGCGTCATTTCAGCGAAGATTGCTTCAATAATCTTGCCGTGTTCACTGTAGGATATGTTACAAGACTATCCTTGAAATTGGAGGAAATACCAACCTTATTTGGACCTGTTAGCTCCACCCAATCACAACCTGTAAGTGTGACTATGTGGAAATTGCAATAATTCGCAAGAGACAACTTCTCACTTTTTAAGCACACGAACGTGTGTGTCGTTTATTTTTAGAAGATAAACCAACAGAGAGAAAAAATGACGCTGAACCGCGTCCCACGTCATCACGCATTTTAAAGGGACCGCGATCCCTGTAGTCATGAACACACACCAAGAACAAAATGCTGCGTTTATAACAAACAGTGTGTATAACAACACTTAACAACAAGGGTGAATTATGTATATCACATTCACTACACACGTCCCCCCAGAATTCACCATATCAAAAAAAAAAAAAAAAAAAAAAAAAAAACAGTCAACGGGGAGGTGGGCGTATCAGACGGCCACAACGGCTGCGCCGTACCGGAGGTCGAGGAGACCCCGCTGCAGGCGGAGTCCCATCAAAACACGTGTGTGGGGCATGGAGTGTGGATGGCTTGGGAGGGAGGGGGGCGAGGGGTGGGCGCAGAACAGGAGGTCGTCCGCGTCGTGGGGGCTGGGCCAGGTCAATGGGCTTAGCCACGTCCAAGTGAGCTGGTTTAAGGCGGTCAATGGAGAGACGCTCCGGTTTGCCGCCCCTGTCCACCACAAAATGTTTGTCCCCGGTCTCCAGAACCCGAAATGGGCCCTCATAGGGCGGGTGTAGCGGCCCCTTGTGGGCATCGTGGCGAATGAAAACATAGTCAGCCGTCTGAAGACCAGCGGGGATGTGCGACTGAGGGAGGCTGTGACGGGAAGTAGGGACAGGTGCAAAAAGCCTTGCATTGTCCAGTAGAGCAGAACACTGGAGAGTAGCAGACCAGGGAACCGTAATGCTAGGGACAAAATCCCCTGGCACCCGCAGCGGCTGTCCATAAACCAGCTCCGCAGATGAGGACTGAAGATCCTCCTTTGGTGCAGTCCTGATGCCCAGCATCACCCATGGTAGCTTGTCGACCCAGTCACCGTCTTTGAGGCTGGCACGCAGGGCAGCCTTCATCGACCTATGGAAACGTTCGCAGAGTCCGTTAGCCTGCGGGTGATATGCGGTTGTGCGGTGGAGTTTCACTCCGAGGTTCTGTGCGACGGCGTTCCATAGCTCAGACGTGAACTGCGCGCCTCGGTCAGAGGATATGTCCGAAGGGGTGCCGAAACGGGCAACCCAGGTGCCAATAAAAGCCCGTGTCATCTCGACAGATGCCACTGACGTCAGCGGCACAGCCTCAGGCCAGCGGGTGGTCCTGTCAACCATAGTTAACAGATATGTGAATCCATGAGAGGAGGGCAGAGGACCGACCAGGTCCACGTTTACATGGTCAAAACGCCTCTCAGGAACAGGGAACAACTCTAACGGGGCTTTAGTGTGGCGGTGTACTTTGGCCCGTTGGCACTCGACACAGGTATTAGCCCAGTCCCTAACGTCCTTCTTGAGGCCGTGCCAAACAAACTTCGCTGCAACCAGTCTCTGTGATGCTTTCGAGCCTGGGTGGGAGAGACCATGGACAGCATCAAAAACTTGTCGTCTTCACCCCGAGGGAACAACCGGCCTAGGACTACCTGTGGAGATGTCACACAGGAGCGTGGTGCCGGCATCGCCAAAAACCACGTCCTCGATCTGTAGCCCTGTAGTCGAGGTCTTTAGGAGTTGAACATCCGGGTCTGTGGTCTGAGTCGCCGCCATGCGGTTGTAATCCAAACCCAGATGGACTGCCCCTGCCACAGCCCGTGATAGGCAGTCCGCCACACGGTTGTTTTTACCGGCAACGTGCTGCAAGTCCGTGGTGAACTCTGAAATGTAGGACAGATGCCGCTGTTGGCGGGCGGACCACGGCTCAGCCACCTTGGCCATGGCAAAAGTCAGTGGCTTGTGGTCCACAAAAGCGGTGAAGTGTCGGCCTTCCAGCAGTGAACGAAAGTGTCTGATGGCGAGGTAGAGACCCAGCAGCTCCCGGTCAAAAGTGCTGTACTTCCGCTCACAGGGGCGCAGCTGACGGCTAAAGAAAGCCAGCGGCTGCCAGGCCCCGTCTACCCACTGCTCGTAGACAGCACCAACAGCGTAGTCCGAGGCGTCCGAGGTGATGCCGATGGGGGCTGTAGGAGAAGGATGCGCTAGCATGGTGGCGTTTGCTAGGGCTGCCTTAGTGGCAGCAAAAGCCTCGACTCTGCTCTCAGTCCAGTCCACAGCGTGCTTGGGTTTGCCTTTCAAAGCCTCGTGTAAGGGCAGCATGAGCTGAGCGGCCCGAGGGATGAAGCGGTGGTAAAAATTCACCATGCCGAGGAACTCCTGCAGGGATTTGACAGTGAGCGGGCGTGGGAACTGTGTGACCGCCTCCACCTTTGATGGGAGAGGGATTGCCCCATCCTTAGTGACTCTGTGTCCTAAAAAGTCAATGGTGGAGAGACCGAACTGGCACTTGGCGGGGTTGACAATTAATCCGTGTTGGCTAAGTCGCTCAAAAAGTGTTCGGAGGTGCACCAGGTGCTGAGACTTGGACATGCTCGCTACCAGGATGTCATCCAAGTACACAAAAAGGAAAGGCAGCTCCCGCAAAACAGAGTCCATTAGGCGCTGAAAAGATTGGGCAGCATTTTTCAGGCCAAACGGCATGCGCAGAAACTCAAATAGACCAAACGGCGTAATCACTGCCGTTTTGGGAATGTCCAGGGGGTGTACCGGCACCTGATGATATCCTCGGACGAGGTCCACCTTGGAAAAAATCAGCGCCGAGGAGGGGGGCGGAGACCTTTGCTGTAACAAAATCCCAGCCGAACTGCTGTCCTCCGAAACACAATTCGACATACCTCGTTCCATATGTGCGGATGGGGCTACCATTGGCAGCTTCCATAGGGGGGCCATGGCTGTCGGTCACCATGTCCAAACGGGATGCAGGCAGGACGCTCCTTTGTGCCCCCGTGTCACACAGAAAACGGCGTCCGGAGATGCTGTCGCGGATGAAAAGCAGCCTGCCTATGCGGCCGACACTCATGGCCACTACTGAGCGCCGGCCCTGACGTTTCCCGCACCGCCAAAACTGCATGGCGAACGGCATTTGGTAGCCTTACTGCCAAACTTTGCATGGTAGAAACACAAACCTGAAGGCTGTTGGGGGCCAGGAAACTGCTGCCGACGAGAAGTGGTTGCCGCGACGAGTGTGGAGTCCTCCCGCGTCACCATAGCGACGTGCGCGGGAAAAAACGCGGCCGCACAATGTTCCTGACTCGCCAGGAAAAATTTATCAGCCTCTTCAGCCAGTCTCCGACAGTCAGTGATTGTGGTGTTGGCCAATGCAGCTCTCACTTGAGAAGGCAGCTGACGCAGGAAAAGCTGGATGAAAAGAAAATCTGGTCTGTGCTCGCCCAGAAGGTCCAGCATACGGTCCATGAGCTCAGACGGTTTACTGTCACCCAGTCCTTGAAGTGAGAAAAGCCTGTTGGCTCTCTCAGCGTCCGACAGTTCAAACGTTTTTAACAGGTGGGCTTTGAGCGCTGTATACTTCTCAGTCGCCGGAGGATGTGAGAGAAGGCTCACCACTCTGGATGCTGTCGAATTTCCGAGAGCCGACACAACATAGTAGAATTTTGTTGTATCCGCGGTGATCTCACGCAACGCGAACTGCGCTTCAGTCTGGGCAAACCATGCCGATGCCGACGATTCCCAGAATTCGGGGAGTTTGAGTGTGACAGCGTTCGCGGTCATGGTCGTGTCGTGTCTCTGGATACGTCCAGCAGACTAATGTCGGGGTCACCAGTGTGGAAATTGCAATAATTCGCAAGAGACAACTTCTCACTTTTTAAGCACACGAACGTGTGTGTCGTTTATTTTTAGAAGATAAACCAACAGAGAGAAAAAATGACGCTGAACCGCGTCCCACGTCATCACGCATTTTAAAGGGACCGCGATCCCTGTAGTCATGAATACACACCAAGAACAAAATGCTGCGTTTATAACAAACAGTGTGTATAACAACACTTAACAACAAGGGTGAATTATGTATGTCACATTCACTACAACTATTTATTTTCGTCTGAATTTATAAAGTGAATTATATAGAGATATTTTCAGATATTTTTATCTATTTATTTTGAATAGTAGGTGCGCAATCTAAAATCTTGCCTATGGCACCAACAGAGGCTGGGCCGGCCCTGATTGTATGGTCAAATTTCTTTAATCTAGTGAGCACTCTGGCAGCTGCATTTTGAACCAGCTGAAGTTTATTCAGAAGAGTTGCATAAGATCTTTCAAACAATGAATTACAATAATTTATTCGTGAGGTCATAAATGTTCACAAATAAAAGATCACATAAAAGTTTCCCGCATCTAAAGCAGAAAGCATTGGCTGCAACTTAGAGATGTTTCTATAATTGAGGAATGCTGTATGACACACATTTGTGATGTGACTATCACATGACAGATTGCTATCTAGCAACACACCAAGATTCTTGACTGTGGAAGAGAGCATAACCGAACAACCATTAAAGGAAATGTTGAACACTACTTTTTTATATTTAACATCCAGTCACAAACTGGTCTGTATCATGCTAGGATAACAATGAGAATGTACTTTATGTTTCCTTATCATGTCTCCTACGGGAAGCATGTCACGTGAAAAAAAGATGGGCCCTAAAACTGATCCCTGTGGCACTCCGATTTAACCCTAGATTTACGTGACATTTCACCATTTACATAAACAAAGTGGTAGTGATTGGACAAACAGCAGTTAAACCAGGCTAACGCCTGACCACCAATGCCAACATAGTTTTCTCGTCTATCTATTAGAAAAGCCTGATCTACAGATTTAAAAGTGGCACTCAGGTCCAGCAGGACTAAAAGACATGGCGCCACGTTTTGATGCTGCAAGAAGAACATTTAAGTAGTGCTGTCTCCGTGCTGTGGTTAGGCCTAAATCCTGACTGAAATATATTGTATATTCTTTTTTGTATATTATTTGTATTTACCAGCCGGAATGTGAATGGTTGGGTTGAGACTACTTTTTCAAGTATTATTGATTAAAAAGGGAGGTTTGAGATTGGTCTAAAGTAAGCAAAATCTACCGGATTGAGTTGTGGCTGTATTATAAGGGGCCTGATGACTACCAGCTTGAAACCCTTTCCAACTAATTGACGTGTCAGACAATGGTAATAGTACTTGTGCAGAGATCAAAGTAGTAGGGCTCAGGACATGTAAAAACATTAAACACATAACCACAACAACTTACCATGCAGCATCTAATGGACTGGTTGAAAGGGCAGTTTTACCATAATCAACATGCAAAAAAGAGACGTCTGGTGGAAGGTGACCAGGTTGAAATAGGAATTTTAGTTTGGGGCCTACTTGGATGCCTGGCACAGTTTAGAAACAGACAGGGCCTGTGTCTCAAACAGTTGCACGATGACACTTGGCAATGGCCATTGATCAGCTGAGGCACAATCAGGAGGCATCGTCGGGACATCACTGGCAGTTCAGGAAGCAATTATGCAAGACGTGGACAAGTTGACACCATCTGTAAAGTGTTCCACTTTCAAAAGAAAGTAAGGTGGAGGAAACATGCAGAACTTGGATTGAGGCAGCTGACCCAAAGTCCCTTGTTTAGCAATGAGACATTTGTTTTGGTTGTTCTATTATACATAGTGTATATGTATTTATGCACATATACAGTTTCTGAATCTCACGGATGACTTAAACATGACATCTAATGAATTTTGGGGTATTTCTAACAGGAAATCTTTGGTCTTATGAATATATTATTTGTTTCTGAGCCAATTGTTTTAACTGATAGCAAAGTCAGGTTTCACTTTCTATTTCTGATTTAATGTTGTACGGGAGTGCTGCCTACTGGAGTAACGTTACTTTTGACTAAATGATTTGCTTGTTATATTCCCTGTTGTACAAACTTTTTACACTTTTTTTAACCATTGTGTCTTGCGTCATAAACTGCTTATCAGAGTGAAGGGCAAAGAAATAAAAGTGCTCCTTACTGATAAATAATGACCCAGCAGCTGATTGTGACATTTATTAGAGGGATTTATGCTTGTGAAGTCCCTTTGAATTAGAAACTGAGTTTAAATCAATGTGAAAGCAGTTGATACAAATAGATTATTTAAGATTTATTAATAGGTAATTAATTTTTCAAAAATAAACTATTGTATTTTAAGAAATAAAATTAAGTAATTAAGTAATACAACTATGGTTATCAGTTCATTGTATTTATGATGAACTGATAACAAATGACCGAGTGTTTCTTTAGTCTACTGATCCTGTGTTTTTAGGTGCATTGCTTTTAGACTTAAGTGTGCTTCTATGAAACTCTGACTAGTAAAACTCTGACTAGAAAAGTGTTAAACAAATTTTCTTAATTTCTAGTGTACTGAAATATTTGGCCATTTTAAAGTTGTAAAAGAAAAGACTTTATGATCTGTCACATGTGTTTTGACTATACGTTTAATTGAACATTAACAGCAGCAGCACCAGTTTCATGAGGTTCATTTGCTGTAACAGGCACATTTTTCCAGTGTGTCAACAGGAGTGATGCCAGCCATGACATGTGTTTATTTTAGGAAGGGAATGAATAGTGCAGTATAGACCTGTGAGCCGCTGCTTTCTTGATGCTATGCAGAAGTCCTGTCGATTCTGGGAAAAGGAGAAAAACATCACTGGATTTTTCTGTGACCACAGATGCTGAATAACAGCAGAATCATGGATGAACAGATCTATGCTAAAATAACTTTACACGTGCAGTGAGAAGCACTGGTAATACCATGTACCCCTCGCAGTATGTACTGCAAATGTACTCTTGTGTTGATTATTGTCATTGTGGCTCCGGAGCGCTGTGGTAAATGAAGGCTCCTTTCACCTGTGCCTTGGCAGATAAACTTAACCTGGACCGGCTCAAGATATTTCGATGAAAACGCCTGGCTGAAAAGGTGTGTCAGTTGATCCAAAAATGAAAATTCAAGTGTAAATATAATTGGCTCACCCTCTTGTTGTTTCAAACATGACTTCCTTTCTTCCACAGAACAAAAAAGAAGATATTTTGAAGAAAGTAACCGCTACCCATTCACTTGATTTGTTTTTGTTTTAACAGAAGTAAATGGGTGCCGGTTACTTTCTTCAAAATATCTTCTTATGTATTCTGCGGAAGAAAGGAAGTCATGAAGGTTTGAAATGATGAGAAGGTGAACTATCACTTTAATGTGAAATATGGATGTATTTAGTTGAAAGTATCATGATAAATTATAAGAGAACACTAGTAACTTTAAAAAAATCATTATTGTTCTGAGAAATAAAGAGAATGTGGGGAAGATCTTTGCAGAAATAAGCCAAGCCCTTCAGTGCAGTGGGAGTTGTGCGATACACACACAAACACAAACCCACAAACCAGCATTCAAACCCCACGACTGACGGAGGAAAGACTGAGGTTAGTGTCTGGCCATTTCCAACTCTTTAGCTTTAAATGTTATTTTTCTGACTTTAAATACTTGTATTATAAGAAATACTATAATGCATCTACTTAAGACATCTAGAACTAGTGGTAGTTAGTAGCTAGTACTTATTCATGAGCATTGAGTTTTATTAAAGCACCGCATACAAGTTTATATTCAGTTTTATGGGTTTGTTGGTAGATTACTGTTGGGATGAAATTCATTACATATGTGTAAACAAACATAGTTCTGTTCAAAAGCACTACAGAGAGTTCATATAGTATTACAATGAGGACAATTAAAGATCTTATTTTGTAAATCTTTCTTACTAATGTGGAATTTCCTCTGTGGTTGTGGGATCTGCCGGCCTCGCCTTTCTGCTGATATACTGCTTGAGCATTATAAATAATCACTAAAAGTATAGTATTACTGAAAAACTTGGACATATCTTCCACATATATGCACTGTAAAAATGATTTGAGGCTTTAGCTTACTCAGCTCTTTTTTTAAGTCATTTTAACTAAATTGTTGAGTGTACTTAAGATATCAAGTTTGCTTGCAGATTTCTGAGTTGTTTGCCTGACCTCTGTTGTGTGGGTAAATTACACGGATTACTTCTTTGAATGAAGTCAGGATTCAAATTTAGAATAACTCATTTTAAAAAAGTGAACTTGGCCAAACCCTTCCCATGAATATTTTCATTATATATGTTTGGTTTAAAGAATAACACTGATTTAAATAGCTGTTAATTAAATGTCGTAGATGTTTAAGCTTGTCTTAATATTATTGATGTCGTTTAGTAGTAAAACAATATAGAGGGCTTTGCAATGTCGCCGTTCAGGTGATTTGTGTTTGCTTTGGTAAACCTGGATCATGTTCAATGCATTCTGTTTAACTCCAAACCTATTAAGTTGTATCCACAATGTTCCTTGTGTAGTTCTGTGGTGTTCATTACATTGTGAAACCCTTTTAGTACTTTGTTTTAAAATATTCCTAAATTATGCTATATGATCACCAAGTTAAGTGAACTTCGATATATACGTTTTTGGAGACTCCATCACTCAATCCACTAAGTACAGTTCATTTATTGGCCTTTATTACTTTACCAAACACCTTTTATGTTATACAGTTCACTTAACTACAATTCCTGTATGCTCAGTAATAAGTTACATCTATTTAACTACATGTCCTTTATGTGTTCCTAACTAAACAGAGTCAAAGCAACAAGACGACTTTTTGACAGTCTGTGTATAAACATAACTTTGTACATAAGTGTTAATAGATGAAGTTTTACATGATATAAACGTTGGTGGTGTGAGAAACGGTTACTTTCACACACACTGTAGTCTGTCCTATACTGTTAACATATTTAACCTTGAAAACAATGTTTTAATCCGATGCATGATGCACAGTCCCGTCTTCATCTGTCATTATTTTCAGCATCTTGGTTTGTGCCAATGATTAAGTGTGATCGACGTGTTTTTGCTCATTGAACGCTTTGCATGAAAAGAAAAGCATGGCCCGGCTACTGCAAACATATATTTTGGCAAAAGTGTCTCGAATATTGTCAGGTGAGGGAACACTCGGATTCAATTGTAGGGCAAGGATGAATTTATTAGAGTTCGTACACAGGTAATGCAATAGAAATATTCGTGATGTTGAACCCGCCAAGGGTCAGAGTCTCTCACGCTGGCTGCGAGGCCAACTGGGAGATCCCAGTATACGGCAGCGCCAGCGAAGGATGTGGAGAGATGATCAGCAGTGAAACACAGACCGGTTCAATGACGGCACGAAGACAGCTGAAGATCCTGGAGACAGTGTAGACATTAATGTAGCGAACAGAGTTCCTCACGGCTACCGTGCCGAGGGTTAGATGTCAACCGGTGGGTTGCGACTGCCACTTCATTGGTTTAGAGTAAGTGAGAAGATTGCGTGGTCGACTGTGGTAAAGGCAATGGCCTCGTGGACTCCTCGAAGATACTGAGGGTGTGAAACTAGAGCGGAAAGCAATCCGTAGAGTAAAGGCAATCCACAACCAAGGTATAACCACCACCACACACCAAGATACAGCTGGATTAAACTAGGCGAGGCGAGGCAAGACTTAAAGAAGGAATACTAGTAAGCGTAACGGAACTGGGTCAACCAGAGTTGACAATCGCTCAATGGGAGGGAGGAGTGATGGGAATTTAAATAGGGACAAAATTATCGAACACCAGGTGAAAAAACTTGTGGAAAATGAATGTTAAAGAGTGGCAGCTGAGTGAACACAAACACGCAGACTGTGAGCACGTGGGGTTGTAACCACCAATCCCCATGTGTTCAGACACTAATACACTAACACACAAACATAGACAAGTGCTCGCTTCAGATCCTGACAGAATCTAATGTTTCTTGCAAAAGAATATTCTAAAAGAATATTTACTTATTTATTTAATCTTCCAAGCTTTGCATTTTATCAGTGATACTGCCGTTTGAGGAACACATTGGAGTCTGTGAATAATATCTTACTAATGTTTTTCATCTGTACAGCAACAAAACAAAACATGTCCTCTCACACTGTAACAAAGTTCAAAGGTAAGGAAGAAAGGAGGCGGGGTCGGTGTGGCTGAGAAACGTAAGAATCTTTAATTACAATTTACTTCCGGGTTTCAACTTCCCGTATCAAACATTCAAACTATTTTTATCTCTTTGTCGAGTAAGATTCCTTCTGTAAGTCCTGGACGCAACGTCTCGAGACTTCTCCTTCACTCCGTTTCTCAGTCGGTTTCTCTCTTCCTCTCGCTTCCTCTGTCGCGCCTTAAATGCGTCTCCTCGCCAATTACTAGAATGAGAAGCAGGTGTTTTCACTAAAACCACGCCCCCCTTGACACACACACATTTTACACAACTGTGACCCTGGTCAACAAAACCAGTCTTAAATCTCTAGATTTTTACATAATCTGAAAGCTGAATAAATAAGATTTCTTTTGATGTATGAGTTGTTAGAATAGGACAATATGTGGCTGAGATACAACAGTTTTAAACTTCGGAATCTGAGAGTGCAAAAAAATCTAAATATTGAGAAAATGGCCTTTGAAGTTGTTAATCAGGGACACTGTGCCAGGCCATCCACTCACAAAAATCTGAAATCCCCCAGCAAAAATGTACAGAAACATGTGCGCGAAACTTAACACAATTATTTTGCCTCTTTGTTTCAGGGTAGAGGGATCAGAATTTCTCACCTGTGATGATGACGAGAAGAGCCACTATGAATCCTCGGACCTGGATCTTTTGTGCACTTGTCTGTGTCCTCACATGTGACCGAAGCACAAATGCATACAGAGAGACCCGAAGACGGAGGGTTGCAGAGGACGACTGGGAAGCGGCACCTAAAAAATGCTCATACACATTCTTAGTCCCAGAGCAGAAGATTACAGGACCCATCTGTGCCAGCCAGGGACCCTCTCTCCCAGACAAAGAGCGTGTTACGCAGATGGATATCACTGACGTCCGGGAGCTCCTGACCAGTCAGAGGCGAGAAATAGACACGCTCCGGTTAGTTGTGGACGTGGATGGAAACATGGTCAATGAAATGAAACTTCTGCGGAAAGAGTCACGCAACATGAACTCCCGTGTTACCCAACTGTACATGCAGTTATTGCATGAAATCATTCGCAAGCGTGATAATTCATTAGAGATTGCGATCCTGGAGGGCCGAATCCTCAACGCCACTGCCGAATCTTTGCGACTTTCTGCCCACTACAGACAGCTGGAAGCACGCTTCTCTGCACTGGCTGCTTTGGTCAATAACCAGTCAGTGCTGATCGGTGCTTTGGAGGAGAGATGCATACAGGTTTATGGAAATCACAGACAAGAGCCACTGCCTCCACCTCTTGTACAGGTAGTTCCGGAGAATATCCCCGTCTATGTGCCCCGTTTTTCCAATGAGATTCAGAGGGCTCACAGTTGGGCCTTGCCAGGAGACAGAAGTTCCATGACAGCACCTACAGAAAGCACCCTTGAGCCACAGCGTCCGTCACAGGGCAACTTCACCTTGGAGGGTAACAATCTGCTGACTGAACCCGCCCACCTGGCTGCCTGTCAGGCACAACGCATGCCACCTTGCTTATACCTTTCAATTACACAAATGTAAAAAATTAGTTTAGCTTTATATTGCACAACAGTCTGCTTCAGATATTCTGCTAATTAGAAGTTACTTTGCAACTACATGTGAAACTCTAGACTTTTAGGTTAGAGGAGTAGAGGCCTTGTCAGGCACGGGTATACTTCAAATCATAACCATCTGTGAGAAGATGAATAAAACAGGGGTCCAAGCAAATTTCAAACTAACCACTGGGGTCATGGTCATAGTTGGCTTTAGTAATGGAAAAATGTAGTAGAATGTCTAAAGTGGAGTGTCAAAATAAGGTTCTAGCCTTCTGTTTCTTCACTTGACGCACCTGTCATTTGTCTGCGCCTCTGTCTTTTCTAAGGTCCCTTTCGGGACTGTTTGCAGGCGATGCTGGCAGGACATGCCATGAGTGGCATTTATCTTCTGAAGCCTGATGGAAGTGAGACGCCCGTACAGGCCTGGTGTGAGCATGATGTGGACAGAGGAGGCTGGACTGTAATCCAGAGGAGGAAAGATGGATCGGTCAATTTCTTCAGAAACTGGGATAGCTATAAGGTAGCCATGCTTGAAGTGTTGATTTTGGTCAATCAATCTGTGAAGGGTTTCAGACGTACCCTATCTCTGCTATTTTCCACTCCAGAAGGGCTTTGGTAATGTGGAAGGTGAACACTGGCTGGGTCTGGAAAGCATTTACAACCTGGGCAGACAGGAAGACTACAAGTTACTGCTGGAACTGGAGGACTGGATGAATAAGAAGGTTTACGCGGCGTATAGCAGCTTTCACCTGGAGCCAGAGAGCCAATCCTACCGCCTGCGTTTGGGTACCTACCAGGGCAATGCTGGAGACTCCTTAGCCAGTCACAACGGCAAACAGTTCACCACGCTGGACCACGACAGAGACGCTTTTTCAGGTGTCCAATCATACCATTTTGGGTTACTTTATAGTGGGCAACGAACAACGTTAGGATCGGGGTTTTTCCATTGTTTTGTGAGGGGTAATGTCAGACCTAAATAAGTGGATAAAAATCCTCCCAGAACACCCTAACCCACTGTTTCCCAAACTGGAGGTCATTACAAGATGGTGCGACAAGGCTTAGGTATTGTCAGTTATGATTCCCAACATTATTCATTCAACTGCCAGCTGACAATATCACTGTTTATTGCCATTAGTCGGATCGATAACTTATGCTCTTAAGTGACCAGTTCCTTATTTAGGATTTTCAGTAAGATGTCACAATATTTCAAATAAAGCCTGACAGTTATTATTATAACTAAATTTTAAATTATTATAGTTAAACTTTTTAATAATATTTAATATTTTTTTTCTTACTGTTAAACATACTGCTCCTATGTTTGCCTGTTTTTGTCATCTTGATTGTGTTTTTTGGGTGTAATATAATCAATTTTTTCAAAAGCAATGTCACATATTTTATCTTAATTGTTCACGTATGGGTCCCTCCTTCTGAAACGGGTTGTTTTGTTCCTTGTTGAATGAAGCCATCCCTCCGAAATATGTAATGGACTAGTTTGGTTAGTTGGCCCGGTGTGTTGTGATAAGAGGCGTGGAAATGTCCCCGCAGTAACAGCCTGGTGTAAATTCACAAACGTTTCAAAAGTAATTATCCGTTTATGCTGTGAATCTTGCATATAAATAATGAAGTGTTAGACGATCGTGATGAAGTCTTATAGCAACCGTTGTAAACACGACAGCTTACTTCTTTGATCGGACGGCTTCGTGTTGTTTCAAGGCGGACTGTTAAAGAATGCGACACACACGTCTCACGGATATCCTGTGAAATTTAATCGATCAAATGACGACTTCGAACTTGCTGAAGTATTTACCAGGAAGGTGTGCCTTATGCAACAGATGATGAGCCAACAGACCGTAGACGTGATGTCTGAGGCTGAGACTAGTATAAACATAACAATGGCCTCAGTTTCAGCTCTTCAGTTCAACACACAAATTGATCAGAAGCTTTTTTCTAAACGTTGCGTTGGCCTGCTAGTGTGTAAAAGTGTGCATTAGTTCACGTCAATCCTTGTTAGAGGATTCTTTTCCTACTATGGCGGTGCCCTGTGTTTCTCCTACTATAGTGAGGGATGAAACACAGAGCGGTTGCGCGTTACAAAATAACAGTAGTGTAAGTTCTGCTCTAGTGTAAGTTAAAGGACATAGAAGTGACAGGTGAACACTTAGCGCAATATCAGTGTATTACACAGAACAGTTTCACAGCAGATCTTAAAGTCATGGATGGAATCGGTGACTGTGATGAAAGTGCAGCTCAGTGAAATGTTCGTCATGGTAACAAAACACTACATCAGCAGCGGCTCTTCATCTTGTCTAAAGCAAGAAGCTCAACAAGGCCTCGCTCCCTAATTTGCGTGTTCCCTGGGGCGGAGGTTATTCAAATGCCTCAACATTATTACTTATGGATTACGTGAAAACAAGAGCTGTAGTTTGTTTCAGTCGTTTGCTCTAGTCCTTAAACGTGATTTCTATCAATGAGAATATCTCCATTTGCAGTAAACTTTGATCATTGTAACTTTGTAGACTTTTATTTATACCCAGACAGCAATATTATACACTAGGTTTCAAAAAACGGAATTACAAAAAAGGAGCCCTTCAAGAACTTTGCTTGAAAAACCTAAGCACTTCCTCTGCATGTGCAAATGAAATCCTATTATATTGAGATCAGACCAATAGAATTCAATAAATAATCGATGAGTTTGCAGGTGAATGGCTTCTCATAAGGGTGTCTTTAAGGGGGTGTATGTAGGTGGCGGGCCTCGAAAACACATGTCTCTACAGATGGGGGCTCAGCAAACAAAGTCTGGGAAACACTGCCTTATCATAACATCCACAAAGTAATGTACACTCAGGGAACAGTAGTGCAAAGCAGCAGGCGAAGCACCCTGGTGTCCATCAAATTTTAGTTTGTCATGCAGTATCACCAGCTGCGCTTCGCTAACATAAGCGAGGCCTGATTGAGAATCCTTCTGATGTCCACATGAACTTTCAGGGCCTGAGCTTGATGTCTGTTATTGTCTCTTTCAGGTAACTGCGCTCATTTCCACAAGGGTGGCTGGTGGTACAACGCCTGCGGTCAAAGCAATCTGAATGGCGTGTGGTACTCCGGAGGAGTTTATCGCAGCAAGTTTCAGGATGGCATATTTTGGGCCGATTACGGGGGTGGCTTTTACTCGATGAAGTCTGTGCGTATGATGATCAGGCCAATTGACTGAAGAAAAGCATCAAGAGACTCGCCGATCTGATAAATATCACCATACAGCCATAATACGTCTGTTAAGGTCTGCGGAGGGTGGGGTAAGATGAGCCATTGTTTACATACAGTATGTGGTCATCAAGATGAAAGAAAATGATGCATGAGTGAAATGAAATTATTTAATCTTATTTCAGGATGTTTCCTATCTATCTAAATTATGGGAACAAATCTGTGACATATGGTTTAAAAAATATGGCTTCTTTTTAAAAAAGTGCTCCTGTGGCTCAGTTTGCCCCATGATAGGGGTAAGTGGATCCGCATCAGGGGGTCAATTGAACCATATGGAGATATACTGAGCATGCAACAGAAATTAAATAAAGACCGTGTTTTTATAGATTTACCTTCTAAAAAAGTATTTCAATCATTATTTTCCCTTACAACTTCTAATAGTTATTTTTAAGATGACTTAAACAAAAAAATAACCAATTAACTTTACATTTCAATACCTTTAATTTGTAATATCTTTCGGTTTGCATTTCTGAAATAACTTGAAAGTTTCAAACAAACAAAGTTGTAACATTCCAAAAACAGACTAAACAGAGAGATATGAATTTCTGCTCTCATTATGTCTGTTTTTGTAGATTCTTGGCATTATACGTTGCTTCTTAATGCCATACATGTCAGGCCATTAGTGACGTAAGGTTCAATGAAATTATACGGGTTTGAAAATTTGACACTGGCTCAATTTAACCCACAGCAGCTGGCTCACTTTGCCCCATAGCTGTCCCTTTGGGAAAAAAACAGCTAGTTTACAAATTCAGGCTACTATTTAGCCAAATTATAAGCATTGTTTAAATGTCGGTAAATCACCAACATGCATCATAAATGTTTTTACTTTCACTTTGACAAGCCAAACACAGTTTTCAAAGTCAATTTATGCCATCCAATTCTCCTGCCATGTGCTTCACATTTTCGCATTGTGGCAGAAATAACGGGTGATTTCACAATGTCGCTGAGATACAGTGGTTGGATCAACTAACCCACTTGCTCATCTTACCCCACTCTCTACTATATGAAGAAACATATCTGTGATGCCTGGAGGAAGCGTCTTGTATATATGCCACTGGGCAAATAAAATGCCTTAAAGGCACAGGCACATGATCAAATGTTCGTTTTGGTTTAGGTAAAAAAAGTCTACTTGTAGTCTACAACTAGACCTAACAACTAAGCATAGGCTACAACCAATGAACTATACATGCTTCTCACAAATATAAATCAATATATATTTCAAAGTGATTCAATTATAAAATATTTTCTATAGTTGTTCAAATGCTAATGAGTTAGCATCTGTTGCTGTTAGCACTGTGCCATATAGTCTTTGTTTTTCTTTTACACTGCAATCCAGGAAAAGTTCAAGTCTCAATAAAAACCTGATTTTTCCAGTCTAAAGTTGGGATGAGAGTTTAGTTTGGTGGTTTTGCTGCTTTGAGGAACAGTATTAGAAAACAACAGAGCTACTGAGAGTCACAGGGACAGACAATGAGAAACATATTGCTGAAATCCAGACGGATGGTAAGAGAAACCACTGGACTGGAAACAGGCCAGATGTCTGTGGGTTTTCTTCACTCTTCTCCATCAGTGTGACTGACTTCAGGCAAGTATTTAAATGTTCATTGTTGTATGTCACCTCGTATAAATATATAAGTATAAAACTGAGTCAATATGTGACCCTGGACAACAAAACCAGTTTTATGGGTCATTTTTTCGAAATTGAGATTTTTACATAATCTGAAAGCTGAATAAATACGATTTCTATTGATGTATGAGTTGTTCAAAATGACAATATCTGGTTGAGATACAACTAAGGAATCTGAGAATGCAAAAAAATCGAAATATTGAGAAAATGGCCTTTGAATTTGTTAATCAGGGACACCGTGGCAGGCCATTCACTCACAAAAATAAGGTTTTTATATATTTAAAGTAGTAAAAGTTTCTTCATGGAACATGATCTTTACTTAATATCCTAATGATTTTGGGCATAAAAGAAAAATCTATAATTTTTACCCATACAATGTATTTTTGGCTTTTACTAAAAATGTTCAGATGCTACTTCGGACTGGTTTTGTGGTCCAGTGTCACATATGACAAATGATTCATTGAGCGTAAGGAACATTTATAATAATACACTCAAAAGATTACAGGATTAATACTGATAAGAGCAAATCGACGATTATATTACATTACAAATGAAAAATGATCCTGCAAGGCCGCAACTAACTGGGACATTTTTGATGTGGGGTTTGAGAATGTGGAAGAACATAAACACTGAGTGACATCACCGTGTTTAAAGTGACAGTTCACCCAAAAATTAAATGATAAATGATGACAGAATTCTTGATTTAGGGTGAACTAAACAATATCTGATCAAACAAAGCATGTTACTCCAACATTAACATCAAGAATCAAAATAGACAGGAAACGATTAACTCACAAGTTTACAACAGCGTGTATAGTACAAAAAAAGCTTGTTCACAGTGAGCCAATCTTATGGATTATAGTTTGTTCTTGGTTTGAAACAGCATTTGACGATGATGAATGTGAGTAAAGGAAAGACACTGCCTGTAGCAGGCAGAACATTTCAAGGTTTCAACAGTGCTGACCGTGCGAAAGTCACCGGCATGAATTTAGCGTGTGTTGACAGTGTTAGGGATATATCCTGTAGCTCAGTGGTTAGAGCATGGTGTTAGTAATCCCAAAATCATGGGTCCGATCCCAGCGATTGCACATAGTAACAAATGTAAATTACAATGCAATGCTAGTGGCTTTGGATTAATTTGGAACTTTGTTCTTCATGTGATAGGAGTCACTGTTAAATGAACTCTTGCCTTTGTATCTCTTTGTATCTATCTTTGATTCAAAGCCCTGATTCTTCAGACAGTCAAGACAAGTTTATTTTAATGGCACTTTTCACAGTTTGCATTGAATTAAAGGAGCTGTACAGAACAAAATAACAACGTTTTAAGCATAAAGTCATATGAAATAGAGAAAAGGAAAGAAATGAAATGAAATACATACACATCGTGTTCAATGTTACAGAATAGGAATGACACTTCAACAGTTTTTGCAGCATTATGAAAAACATCAACAATTACAGAAAAGACACAAATTTGACATGTGCAAAAAACACATGTGATCTCGTGTGAAATGAGGGTTTTTGAAACATTTTGGTGTGAATCCAAAAGGAGAGATGTTAAGACCCAAGGGATGAAATGTGCAACATGTTCTAAAATGAATTTGTGACATGGTGAGGCACAAATGAAAGGGGAGGTTGAATCTTTGTGAAGGTCAAGCAATTAATGGAATGAGAGATATCCTTCAACACCCAGACAGTGAGCCTGAAAGCCTAAAACCACTCAAACAATACACCCAGACCATCCCTCGCAGCACCTGTACCTGCCTGGTATAATAAATTGTTATTGTTGATATTATCTGAATTCTTCAGAGTATGTTATTACCAGTAGATTGAAAGGAACCTGTTCTGTTTCCGCAAAATCGATGTGTCAGGATAGGATGGACTGGTTTATTCTAGACTTTAAATTATAAATGGTGCATTACTAACTCAACTAATCACTAGATCACATGTTACAGATTTCAGATGTAGCGGCCAGACTTAATGATATTAGTTTGCCTGGCAACCTCTGACTAAAGATCAGAACTGACCGTTTTGTGTCCGTGAGATCCATGAACCCGGCCGGCGTGAGACTCTGTGCGACTGCAGGTCCCAATCGAAAGAATAACTATTAATTATAAACAATAAAGCATGAAGATTTACAGATATATTAACTATGATCCACAGATACATTTGAAATGACTTATAAGTTATTTTATATTATATTAAAATTGGAGTCAGATCGGTCTTAACCACTGAGTCATATAAATTGAAGTCGGAGTATAAACACTACAAAAAACTGGACTACACCACTGACGGTCATATATCATTATACAGCATACAACTATATACAAACTATACTCACACCGTCCCATCATATCTGGGAAATAAGTCTGTATTGAGTAAAATCCCAGGCTTCATTTATCCCGTGTGATTGCGCCACATCAAATGCAGATGCGGGGAGATCATTTATAAATCACACAAGGTCCCCAGATAATACTAATCCTGTGCGGATAGGGCTTTATACGCGTGTAATTCACAATCCTCACGTCTGTGTGTAGCATGCTATATATGCCACGTAACACAGTCCTGCAGACGCTCGGTAACTAACACTTCCAGCGTCCAGATGCATGAATTAAAAACCTTACATTAGCATAAATTGCACACAGTGAGCCAGTGTGAGAGGAGACTTTCCATAAGCTCCTCTGCCATCTTTCCTCAAGGAAAACCTTCTTTCACCACTGGCATGTGCAGGAGTTTGAGTGGCTTACAGAGGTTGAACATTGAAGGGCAGTCACACACATGCTTAGCCATGTGATGGTTGTCTCTCCCTCCTTTATTAGTCTTGCATGAGGGGACCACACTTGCATCGTGCCAGACTAACCGGCCTAAAAAGGAGAACCAGAAAATCCTTTTGACTCCGTTTAGAGGGCAAGTGCTTAAACTGATAACCTTTTAAATGCACTCTTGACCTCTGGTCATAAATTCTTTTATTTCTTATAATGTAGACAGAGAAATAAGAAACATGTATCAAAAGGTTCGGTTCAACCTTAAATAAAAGTCTATCATCATTTACTCATCCTCATGTCAATGAACTTTTATGACTTTCTTGCTTGTGCAGAACACAAAAGAAGATATTTTGAATATAAAACTCAAGAATGTATGACTGTCCTGAAACATGAAAAAACAAAAGTCATTCACAGCCTCTTTTACAGATGTAATGTTGCTTATTTATTTCTTATTTATGTGTTGCTTTTTGCCAGTTTCCATGTATATAATAAAGGATCATCTAATGAACTATTTCATCCGATACTCATACTGTTTCCAAAATGACCTCTACATCTGAGCTAAAACTGAAATCCAAATCCAAATAATTTTTTAATGATTGTGTACATGGGGATCTATAGGTTTGTGATTATGTTCTAGCAGTCCTGCAAAGATGTATTGCATACTGCCATCTGCTGTATGACATGTGCATTGACTATGGAGCGTAACAACAAACGGTCATTCTATAAAAACCTTAAAAGTAAACTTAGAAAACGTCTCGGTTACGTCTGTAACCTTCGTTAGCCGTTGGAGGGAACGAGACGTTGTGTTGAGAGATAGACTGGGGTTTGATTCTGAGAACCTATCATCTCCGAGATAAAAATAAAACGCCAATGGTGATTGGCAAATGGCCCGCCTATGCCAGTCTCCGCCCCGTACATACGGGTATAAAAGGAAGATGGCGGCGGTCATTCATCACCTTTTGTGCTGAGGAACCTGAGCGGTGCTCCTTGGAGCGGATCGGCAAAGCGTTGTGGCATGAAGACATCAGGGGACGAAGGTTACAGACGTAACCGAGACGTTCCCCTTCAGTCGGTCTCTGGACGTTGTGTTGAGAGACAGACTGGGGATATATCTTAACACGCCACGATGCTGAGCCGTATTACGACCTCGAGCTGAGTGACACTGACTAGGCTAGCGAGTCACAAGTGAGCAGTGCAGCGAGATGTAACCTTCCAGTGAATAGTAGTGGACATACTGCGAAGCCTGTACTGACAGTCATCACGGACAGGGCGTTCGCCTTGTAGTGAGGCGCCATCCGGAGCCGTCGCACTGGGAAAGGACAATGCTCTCCTCTTGGAGAGTGCGTTACGGAGACCACATCCTGTCGTTTGAGAGGTAACATGTGGAATAAAGACATGGTCTCCTGTAGGAGATGACATGCAAAGTAGCCAGCCATAGGAGGCCAGCTTTGGTAGCTGTGCCACCAGAGGGGAGGTCACAGATGCGCCACAGGGGAATCGAGAGTGAGTAATCGTCATATGGGACTACCCAATGGGGGAGTCACTGCGTATGGAGCAATAGTCCTAGTAAAGGGGTACACCTAATTAGGGGCGACTCTACCAGTATTGGACTTGGTTCCAACAGACCGCTCGGTCCGTTACCAATTGCTTAGTGATGGATGGAATGCCTATACTTCACCCAAGAGAGGGGGAAGTAGGGAGGCAAGTAATAGCGCACTGTGCTTACCTTGGCAGGCAGTATGGCGCCGTGCAGGCATACGCCCAGAGCAGATGCCTGTTTTACACGGAAGGATGTAAAACATGGGCTGATACCGGTTCTACTCAAAGGTTATAGAACCGCGCGAAGGTGCTGGGCGTAGCCCAACCCGCAGCATGAAAAAATATCTGCCAGAGAGGCACCTTTGGCCAGTGCCCAGGAGGAGGCCATACTCCGAGTGGAGTGGGCTCTCACAGCATGAGGGCAAGGGCGATCTTGGGAACGGTATGCCATGGAGATGGCGTCCACGATCCAGTGTGCCAATCTCTGTTTGGAGACAGCCCTCCCCTGGTGCTGTCTCCCGAAACAGACAAACAGCTGCTCGGACCTTCTCAGGTCCTGTGTGCGGTCTAGGTAGAGGCGCAAGGCGCATACCGGACACAGCACATCGGAGGTTGGGTCTTCTTCCCTAGGGGGAAGCGCCTGGAGGTTCACCACCTGGTCCCTGAAGGGAGTAGTGGGAACCTTGGGCACGTAGCCAGGCCTGGGTCTCAGGATCACGTGAGAGTCGCCGGGCCCAAATGCTAGGCAATCCTGGGACACGGAGAATGCCTGGAGGTCCCCAACCCTCTTGATCGAAGCGAGCGCCAACAGGAGCGCAGTCTTCATCGAAATAAGAGGAAGAGTGGCGTCACTGAGGGGCTCGAAAGGGGGCGTACAAAGGCCCTGAAGGACCACATTGAGGTCCCAAGATGGTACGGGGTGCGGTCGAGGTGGGTTCACCCTGCTGGTGACCAGGTCGTGCCGACCCAAAGACTTACCCTGCACGAGATCGTGATGTGCGGCAATAGCGGCAACGTACGCTTTCAGCGTGGATGGGGAGAGGTTACTCTCTAGTCTTTGCTGTAGAAAGGCCAGCACGGACCCGATCTGGCAATTCCGTGGGTTCTCCCCGTGGGAAGAACACCAGGACGAAAAGAGCTGCCACTTATAGGCGTACAATCGAGTACTGCGTGCCCGTTGCACACCGCACCCCAACCCTGCAGGGAGGCGTCTGTCGTAACCACGACGCGCCTCGTTACCTGCCCGAGCGGGACTCCCGCACGTAAAAAGGTCAGCTGTGACCAAGGTGTAAGGGTGCGCCGGCACTGGGGCGTGATCGTAATCGCCTGGTGCCGGTGTGCCATGCCGTCCACGGAACCCGACTCTGGAGCCAGTGCTGAAGCGGCCGCATGTGCATCAACCCGAGAGGGATAACCCCTGCCGAGGACGTCATATGCCCCAGGAGCCTCTGGAAGAGCTTCAATGGAACTACCGGAGACTGTCGAAACAGCCTCAGGCAGTTCAGCACCGACTGTGCCCGCTCGTTGGTGAGACGTGCCGACATAAGATCAGAGTCTAGTTCCATACCGAGATAAGAGGAGCTCTGCGCTGGGGAGAGCTTGTTCTTCTCCAGGTTGACCCGTAGGCCCAAACGGTCTAGGTGCCGGAGCACAAAGTCCCTTTGTGTACACAGCACATCTCGCGAGTGTGCCAAGATAATCCAGTCATCGAGATAGTTGAGAATACGCACATATTGTTCCCTGACGGGAGCTAAGGCGGTCTCGACGAGTTTTGTGAAAACCGAAGGGCAGGACCTTGTACTGGTACGCCCTCCCCTCGAACGCGAACCGTAGGAACGGTCGGTGTCGAGGAAGAATAGAGACGTGAAAGTACGCATCCTTTAGGTCGATTACCACAAGCCAATCCTGGTGACGAACGGACTCCAGGATGCGCTTCTGTGTCACCATCCTGAACGGCAGCTTGTGCAGTAGACGCAGATCCAGAATGGGGCGCAGCCCTCCGCCTTTCTTGGGCATTATGAAGTACGGGCTGTACAGCCCGGAAGACATCTCGGTTACAAGGAAGCTTCGATCACTCCTTTCACCAGAAGGGCGGCAACCTCCTCCCGAAGTAAGGGGGTGTTGTTTCCTCGCACCGAGGTGTAGAGAACGCCCCGAAACATGGGCGGGTGCTTGGTGAACTGGATTGCGTAACCGAGACGGATCGTCCTCTCTAGCCACCGTGACGGGCTGCCGCACTGAAGCCAAGCGCCCAAGAACCGCGACAGAGGAACCAGAGGGACGATCTCCTTCACCGTGCCCCGGAGGGTTGGTTCGGTGGTGGACAGGGCGGTCACCTCGCACAGGGCAGGACCCTAGGGAGGTTGACGGCTCTGTTGACTTACCTGCTTTATGGGGCCTACGGGCGCAACGTCCAAAAGAGGTTATAGCCGGTGGTCCGTTCCATCCCAGACACTGTCGAGCCGAGAGTGCTGTGGAGGAAAACCCAGGGAAATCGTGTCTCTTAGCGAGAAGGTGGGCGCCGGGCCCTGAAAAAGATGATTTCCCTGGATTCGTCCCGTCAGGGCCGCTTAGAGGTGCTCTTTGCGGACTGCTGATGGGGAACAGATGTCCTTTTCCGCGACGGTCTGCGCCTCGGGTGGGCCGTCCTGTGGGAGGGTCCTGGTACCGGAGGGGACGTCGCAGGTGGACGGGGCTGGTGGGAAGCAGCCTGTGGCCGAAATCGTGTCGACCTATGGGTGGGCACGTTACGGCGAGGCAATATCTGCTTTATTGCCTCAGTCTGCTTCTGTACCGCGGAGAACTGTTGTGACACGCTCTCCACGGTATCACCAAACAGCCCAGCTTGCGCGTCCAGAAGGCGGACCTTCTGGGCGTCACTCATTTGCGTAAGGTTGAGCCACAAATGCCTTTCCTGGGCCACCATGGTGGACATTGACCGACCCAAGGCACTTGCCGTGATCTTGGTCGCCATGAGCGCCAGATCCGTGGCAGTGCGGAGCTCGCTCATGCGAGTTGGGTCGGGCTTCCCATCCCCCAGGTCCCTCAGGGCTTTTGCCTGAAGTCAATGGACGCTGGGCTTCAACAGAGTAATGCACTGTACGCCACGGGAATTAATGAGAAGGAAATCGAGTCAGCCGACCTAAGTAGCTGATTCTGAACAAAATTGTTTTCGTTCGAGATGAACGTGTTTAACGCATTTTTAGTCAATAAAATGTTAACATAATAGTACATATATTTGACCATTCATTTTTTGACAATTATAGGGGAAGCTGAGCTTCCCTTGCAGTCTTAAAGAAATCGCGACTGGTCACAACCCAGGACACAGCTACGAGACATGCCCGCAGCTTTGGGAAAAAAGCGGCCCTGAAAAGGGCCTTTTACTCTTTAGGTTTGTGGCTCTCTGCCGAAACGCCGAGGGGAAGTCCGCTCTCAATGGGGGGAGATCCGCTACTCCGCGTTGCCAATCCAGCAGTGAAGTCGAAGAGAAAGATACTGTGAGCAATAATAGCCGTAGCATCAGGTTCCGAAGAACAAAGGATGATGAATGACCGCCGCCATCTTCCTTTTATACCCGAATGTGCGGGGCGGAGACTGGCGTAGGCGGGCCATTCGCCAATCCCCATTGCCGTTTTATTTTTATCTCGGAGATGATAGGTTCTCAGAATCAAACCCCGGTCTGTCTCTCAACACAACGTTGAGAGACCGACTGAAGGGGAACCTGGTTTTGGAGTAAATGGTATGTTAAAAATTAAATTTTTGTAAACATTCCATTCCATTCTCTACCGCTTATCCGAACTACCTCGGGTCACGGGGAGCCTGCGCCTATCTCAGGAGTCATCGGGCATCAAGGCAGGAGTGCCAACCCATCGCAGGGCACACACTGTCACTCATTCACTCATGCACTCACACCCTACAGACAATTTTTCCAGAGATGCCAATTAACATACCATGCATGTCTTTGGACCAGGGGAGGAAACCGGAGTACCCGGAGGAAACCCCCGAGGCACGGGGAGAACATGCAAACTCCACACACAAGTCGGAAGCGGGAATCGAACCCCCAACCCTGGAGGTGTGAGGCGAACGTGCTAACCACTAAGCCACCGTATCATGGAATACACATAGATGTTGCCCTAATGAATAATAATGAAAGAGAAAAGTAAAGAAAACAAATACAAGCACATGTACAGAAACATATAAGCAATATATTAATCTACATACAGTGGTGTGAAAAAGTTTTTGGTTTGATTCCTTGTTTTGAGTTTGTACCGTATTTACCCATTGTGGGTTTTTGTGTTTGCTTTATTTAATAAAAGTCTTCAGTTAACTGTTTTCCTGCCTGAGCTTGGGTTCTGTCTCATCGCATTCCGTGACATTTTTAAAGTCATGCCACAGCATTTCAATTGGATTTAAGTCCAGACTTTGACTAGGACACTACAAAACCTTTATTTAGATTTTTTTTGCCATTCAGAGGTGGAATTGCTGGTGTGTTTTGGATCATTGTCCTGCAGCATAACCCAAGTGCGTTTAAGCTTGAGGTCACAAACCGATGGCCGGACATTCTCTTTGAGGATTTTCTTGTAGAGCGCAGAATTTTGGTTCCATCAATTATAGCCAGTGGTCCATGCTCTAAAGACCCTCACACTACCTCCGCCATGTTTGACTGTTGGTTTCATGTTCTTTTTATGAAGTTTTATGGAGTGGCAGTATTTAAGCTTGAGTGTGGTTAGTGAAATTTAACTCAGTTTTTCAATTCATCACAGTTAATTCATGATTTACCAAGGGGGCAATTACTTTTTCACATAGAGTCAGAAATGTTTGGATTGTTTTTTCCCTTAATAATAAAACCATCATTTCAGAACAACATTATCTATTTACTCTGGTTTTATTTGAGTAGTTTCTGTTTGATGATCTGAATCATTTAAGCATGACAAATTTGCAATAAAACAAAAAATCTGGAAGGGGTAAAAACGTTTTTACACCACTGTATATAAACAGATACTGTTATGTTATAAAGCACAAAACACATAATTGTAAGCGATTCCTTAAGATACATTATCAACAGAAAAAAATCATTCATAGTTTCATTATGTTTGCACATCAAAGTTTGTGTGAATTAATGATATTATCTTTTTAGAATTTTGAGCAGATTGTTATAATTATAGCTTTATTTTATATATGTATCAAATTTATATAAAACGTCTATTGACAATCTGTATAAATAAATGTCTGTAAATTTAACCAATATTATTGGGACATACCTACTATTCATCCCTCTGTTTGCATGTCTATGACATCACACTATGCAAATTATATATTGTGTAAAACATTCCTTTTTTACCGGCACATGCACATACAGTGCTCAACCTGTCCAGAGCACATGCTCTTTTTGTCCTTACACTCTGAAGTGCACTTTTATGGTGGTGTTTTTTAAAGTTAACTGCATTTGAGTTTGACCCAAAGCGACTGAGTGATCCTTGTAACCCAGGTAAAACATATCTAAGAAATTTTTTTTTGTATTTAAATGATACACTTAATTTACGAATCAATCGTATTGTATGGTCGCATGGGTAATTCTTGTTCACTCTGTAAAAACTTGGATTTGGAAAGGGCTTGAAACCAGCTTTCACTTATTTATATGATACCAAAACCTGTAATATGTACAATTTCACCATGTGATGGGTTTCCCAGCTGGCATCACTTTTCAAAATAACACGTAAAAAATATTTAACACAATTTTCTGTCATCCTTTGTCTAACCTAAAGTGACATTATACAATCACGCTCCTATTCATGTAAAAGCCATTGAACTACTTTGTTGCTTTGATGCGTCCAGTACAGACACGGCACAACACAACGCCACTGCAGTCCCGTCTGGTGTATCAGGCCCCGGTTGCAGGGGGGACCAGGGTGGACTTTGCCCACCCTGTCAGGAGCTTTGCCCACTGTAACAAATCTCAATAAAAGGGAAGGAAGGAGGCGAGAACCGGAAGACAATAAAATAAACATTTAATAAAGTAATATAATTGCGAGTTATATGGTCGGTTTGCCGGTGGTCGCCCTCACGGACGACCACCGGCAAACAACAATACAATACAACATAAAACGAAATATAAACACAAGTTCGGGCCCGGTCCCCTCTCTTCGACGGTCTGGTCGCTCGTTCCTTTTATGCTCCCAATCTCCTACGGGATTCGAACCGGGAGGCACCCCCGCGACTGTGCATGCTCCCTCCCCCTCCCTCGGGGGGGTGGGGTGGGGGGTATGCAGCAACGAGACGAGACAACGGAGACGGGAGCCCTCGGAGCGACCGGAAAGAGAGAGGGGAGAGAGGAAAAAAAAATAGTCCGGTTCACTGACATGCTGCCGCTCGTTCCTCAACCAGCCGAGTACTCTCCTTCGCGGTGCCTTGCGGTGGCCCTGGGGCTTCGGTGGACGGCTCGACCGTCCGCCCCCTGGCGGCCGGCATTGGCTCCTCCTTTATCTGGGAGTCGGGGCGAGTTCCCCGTCCCCTGCTCCTCCCCCTTGGGCGGACGGACGCAGGCTCCGGCCTCTGGCAGGCGGTGGCCGTCCTCGGCACTCCCGCCCCCTGCTCCTCCCCCTCGGGCGGACGGAGGCAGGCTCCGGCCTCTGGCGGACGGCGGTAACTCCCCCGCTCCCGCTTGGACGACAGCCACCCCACCTCGACCCAGGGGCGCGGCAGCAAAGGTCGCCGTCCCACCGAAGATTTGACGGTGGCCGCACTGTGCACTTCCTTCCCCCAGAGCCACCGCTTCGGGCAGCCACTGGACCAGCCAACCGAACTCTCCGGCACCGCAAGGCCACTCGGCGGCGAGGACTCTCCGACAGCATGTCTCTCCTTCCTCCCGGGTTTCGGCACCAATGTAACAAATGTCAATAAAAGGGAAGGAAGGAGGCGAGAACCGGAAGACAATAAAATAAACATTTAATAAAGTAATATAATAGCCGGCGGCCCCTCACGGACGACCGCCGGCAAACAACAATACAATACAACATAAAACGAAATATAAACACAAGTTCGGGCCCGGTCCTCTCTCTTCGACGGTCCGGTCGCTCGTTCCTTTTATGCTCCCAATCTCCTACGGGATTCGAGCCCGGTGTGCGCACGGCTGGCGCCCTTTAACAATTACTCACCGGACTCGAACCACGGTCTCGCCCCGCCTACTCTACTACACCCACATTGCCTCCACCCAGTGCCATTGAGAGAGAGGATAATAAACATCATAATACGTATGAATATTTCAAGTCGTCCTGGCCAAAACACTGATGCAGTGCTATGCGCAAGCGCCACGACACTAATCAATGGCAAACAACGTTTCTATCATAACGAAGAGTTTAGAAGAGCGAGCATCATTCTTTAATTGAAAGTTAGGGCTCTCTGTGGCGTATGATGCAGAACTCGTTGCCTTGTTATAATCACATGTAAAACTTTTAAAAACAAGTATGCAAATATGCAGTAATTTGTGAATATCAAAACTTTAGGAACGTGCACATTTTTATTGATAAATGTTAAATATAATGAAGTTTAATTGAATGGAGGCCTGATGTAAACCTGTAGCCTGGGTTGTTTACAAGTAATGGAAATCATTTTTTGGAGCCCCAGATGTATGCACGGTTTCCTTTGTTTCACTGTTTGTTTATGAGTTGTCTGTGGACGTGTTCTCTTTTTTGAAGAAAAATAACAATTGATCACCATATGGACCATTCACGAGTTAGCCCATGCAGATAATAACAACAGAACAAGGGTAGAAAATGGTATGCATGCTCTGTGTTTGTTAGGATCCGCTCCCGCTCCCCGGACAGCACGCCGGTTCCTACCGAACACTGAGCACTCCCCCCCTGACTGGGGCAAGTAACTCGAGCTCAGAACCGCCCCGAACCTAGAGTACACCCCCGTGTTCCTGCGGGAGAAGTGTGCTGGAGGAGATGAGCCGGAGTGGTGGAGGGATATTGAAGGCTGTAGAGAGAACACAGGTAAGACAGCTTGGTCTATTTCTAGGAGAGCTCACTACATGCTGTGATAGCTGATGATCTGCTCCTGCTCCTCCCAAACTTTGTTAATTTAACATCATTAAGTGAGACTATGATCTGTAAATTATTATTAGTCAAGTCATTGAAGATGTTATATATATATATATATATATATATATATATATTAAAATAGTTTAAAAATGGCTCTTTTGCAATTAATGTCTCTTTGGTTAAAAAAAGTTCCCACCCCCTGGTCTAGTTCATACCCGTTAGACTACCCGTTATTAATAGTGAATAAATCTAAATCTTTTGAGACTATTCTTTTGTTAGATTTTTATTTGTCCTTAAGATTCAGTTTCAGCACATGCCCCTCAAAAGTTGTGTGCACGGCCGCGCTAGACACCATCCTCTGAATGATTTTATCCATGGAAACTACACAACGACTAAGCATAACTGAAACAGAATGGGTATGATGAGCGCTCATGATTAAATTCCATGACGTTTACGCAAAACCGAAAGGATTGAACGCCAATGGATTCTGAGGGGTAATTATCAAGTGTAAGTCATCTGCATTTCCTACTTTGTGGTTGTCTTGTCACTGTTGTGTATGTAATGTGATTTATGTGGCTGCTAAGCTGTGGCGGTTCTAGACGACTGTAACTACGCAAGCAGGGGCCACTTATGCTTTTTGTCGGCACACTTACATTTGTTGTCAGGTTTATATTTCACTGTCATGTGTCACCGTTTTTCTTATTAGTTTAGAAGTGAACTAATAAGCAGATAAGCTTAAAAAAACAAGATCAACTCAAATGAATGTTCATTTATTGAACAACACATTGTGTTTAGTCAAAATAACAATAACAACTTAGTGCACATTTAGGCACTTTTCACATCTTGAATGTACATACATGAATGTTAAGCCACCCACAAATAACATATCCAAAAATCTACTTAAGCAGTCACCTGAACATGAGTCTGTAACATTATCAGCTATTTCTCTTTATACAGAAAGAAAAAAAAAACATTTGAGATATGTGGTTTTGAAAGACCTTCATTTGAATGCCATGTCCAACTAAACACTCATAAAGACCCATGAGATCATATGTGAAAAATGTTCATCACATGTGAACAACATTACACCACATTTCATATGCAATACCATAGGATTTTTCGTGGGTATTTACATAAAAGATTTCCAAACACACATACCATTCACCTGTGAATGTAAGGGTTGAAGGCTACCTGTTCTTGCACAGACTCACACACCCTGTCAAAAGCCTCATCTCTCTTCTCATCTGCCTCCAAATGTTCAGTGTTCTCAATCTCCAGATTCCTCTCTCGAGGTCTGTTGAGTCTCTCCACAACTAAATCCCCTTGCTGATGGGTTCTCTGTTCTTCTGAATCATTCTCTGAGCTTTTGTCACTGTCTGACTCTTTTTCAGAAGCATCTTCTTTCTGCAGCCTTGACACATTACTGTATGTCCTGAAGATGTTTTCTCTTCATTTTATCTACAATTATGAATAATGAAAATGTGTAAATGAAAAGAGTTCACTCAAATATACCACAAGGAATTAATATGTACAGTATAGAATAAGTTGCATTGTTTACTTAAACTGCTCTAATTTGTCATTGGGAATGACAGACCACAAAAGTCAATTTTATCAAACGTTCACCTCAATCCTCAAGCCACATTTTTGTCATAACATTAACAAATAAGCACGAATGCTTTATTTAACATAACAGCGGAAAATATGGTTCAGTTTTTTATATGATGTGTGTTGATATGCATTGATGATATTCTTATCAAATATTTCCATTACCTGCATGATGTAGATGTAATCTCTCTCCAGTCAGTGTCTCGCGCAGCTTTGCCACGCAGATTTAACCCTGGATCGTTCAATTTCAAAATGAAAAACAAATGACCAAAAGATACACGGACCTCCTACAATATAGCAGGCTCGAATATGGTTATTTACTTTTTCCATCATTTAACCATCTCCAGAACCCTGTTTCATTTTATACTTCGGTTCGATTTTTCTTTTTCGAAGACCACACACTGTCATATCAAACCTGAGATATTTTCCTTTTTAGTTTCTAAAAAGTTTTATTTAGTTGTATTGCTATAATTAATTCTCTTGTCATTATTTCCCATTCTAACTCAAAGCTTATTCTTAAAAAAATTAACAAGGTTGTCAACGATATTGTTAAACACCATAAAATGACTCATCCATGTGCCATATCGTCTTTGCACTTTCAGCCTTCTGATACTGCCCTTCGCCTCGGCTAAATCCCCAGTGAGGCTCTCCATGGATCGTGATCTCTTCATCTTCCTGTAATCAGAGGTTAGTTTTGGCCTCTGCCACGAGCCTCCCCGATCGCCTCAGAATATTCTTTTTTATAACAATCATTTCAGGTCTTTATCATGTACCCCCAATCGAGTCAAAATTTTGATTAATTACATGTAATATGCATATTTGCATATTTTCATCATTATGTTAATATTTATGAATTTGGCAGATGCTTTTACCCAAAGTGATCCAACCCATGACCTTGGTGTTGCTAGCGCCATGCTCTAACCAATGAGCCATTCCCATCACATATTCTTATTCATCCGGTTACCAAACTCGGTGCTCATTTAAAGGTGTCATCTTAAGTTCCACAAACTTTTCTTTTCTAACTCTATAGCCAACAAACTCCAACTGAGCACCTGCCACTGTTGGCTGGGCTTCACATACAGCCGTGCCTCAGCCTTCGACATCCTTTCCGTCGGTAGAGAAAATGGGGATTCTTGCATACAAAAAGGCCCTTTTCTTATCATCGCTCATCCCCAGTAGTAGTGATGAACAGGTCATCTCATAACTCGTGGGGGTGGGGGGGTAAAGAAATCGTCACTTTATGTTCAGGGTGGGTTGGGGCGGGTCATTAAAAACAAAATAAGTTTAAAACATGTATGTTGCGTGCAATTCCCTATAGCCTATATTAAATATTTATGAATATACATTTTTCATAATTGATTTGGTTATTTGACAAGGTTACAATACGTAGGCCTACATAGCAATTTAACTTACGTTTTTACTCGACAAACTCACCCTCCACTGAGAATTTTTGAGTCTTTGTTTGTTTCTCTTTACATGTCTTATTGAGCCTGCATGCGCTTATATTCTGTTCCTTTGAACTTACTCTGTGTCTCTGGTGGGTGTGGGGATTTCTGACTTGCTAGTTTTCTTATTATCCCTGAATTTTATCCCCTTTGTCTAGTAGACGCGTTAGGCGCCGTGTTATGCACCCAAACATCCTAACAGCAACTTCCACATCCACAAATCAAGATCAGTACATCTTAAGCACACATATTTGCATCCAACAGCCTCAAATACATACTGAAGATATGATCTCACCTACAGATCGAGTGCGATGTCAGGCGTCCAGCCGTCCCCAGGACAGTGTCTTGCTAAATTCATGAGATTCGGTCACTTTGACTAGATCGTGGGTTTTATTCAGGTTCAGTTAACGAGTATATTTGTAATCACTTCACACAGAGACTTGTTAAAAGAGGTTTATCGCATCACCATAGAGAACGGTTTCGCTTTAAAAACAAATCATTCATGTAATCATACAAACCTAACGAGAAGTCTTCACCATGAGGTTCGGCCTTGGCTCGGCGCCGGTCTTCCTCTCTTCTTTGATTTTCTCTTGTTTTTTCCTGGAGATCTTGGACAATTAAATCATACTGTACATGTAATACTAGATTAGTTCACTGTGAAAGGACATGTCATTTTTATTGATTCTGATGGTTGCATTACACACAACAAAGAATACACCCAAAGTTTGGATTATCTAGTCCAACAAGAAGCAAAACTATGAAATTAATTTATATTTAAGGTTACTTTACATTTAAATACAAAAGTGAACAGTGTGTTTTCCCCACTTGTGTAATTTTGTTCTAGAAAAATAAGCATTGATGCTTTATAATGGTGACAATCTAATAAAATAATAATAATACATCACATGGACATGAGGTGTACATGTGACTAAAATGACCCAAAAATGTGTCATATTCATTATAAACAAATCAACACACCACTGAATCAAACTGTCTGAAAAAAGACAACCACATGCAAAAAAACATGAATACACTTTATACTATTATGAAATCATGGTGGTTCTTAAATAATGACCATAAACACATTTATGGATATTCTATCATGCACATATACTGTATATACTAAAATGCATGTGATGGTAAATCATATAGCCTGAGGGGACAGAATCTGCTGTGAATCCTCACACCCAAGAGTCACGCCATTCTCATGCTTACAAAAAACATTTATGTGTTTGTTTGCCCCTATTTTTTTTAAGCTAAAGATCTGGTGATGATGCTGGAAATGTCGAAATGCAGGATGGTGGTAAATTCAATAAGAGAACAGGACATCCTTCAGGGTTCCGTGGAAGGAATGTGTGGTGCAGGTCTGCACAGGTGAAGCACACAACAAGTCCAAACAATCTCATGAGCAGCACACTCACAAACAACACTGAATGAACACTGAATGATTCATCAACTCTCTTCTTAAACTAGACAAAAGTACAGTAAACATCAAATAAAACAGATATGAGCACTCATAAACGGGCATACACAATGCGTGCTATATCATGACGATGGATTTAAACCCATAGATTTGAATAGATGCATTTTCCATTCATTTTTATTTTATATTGAGAGACAAACATAACCATTGAAAATGACTCTAATAAAGCAGGAATCCAAAACTATGACATATTACCAAATCATGAAGCAATATAAAAGATTTCAGAGTCAAGAATGATCACTCGACATATTAAGCTATAGGCTGCACACAAGCTGCTAAATTGCTTTTGTATTCCGGTGTTTTACAGTATTCCTAATCTTCAAACACGATCGGTTCCCGGCCGTCCCGCTGCGCGCGGAGGTGGGTACGATTTACCAGCCGCTTTACTTCCACAGTTACAGGAGAGCATGCTGCCGCCAATGATGGTGAGAGCCGAAGCACCCCAGGCCACATAGAGCGCCTTACCAAACTCATACCTGTCAACACCAAACATCAAATCATCAATAACAGAGTGAGATTCGTGTGCCGTTTCCAAAGCAATCGCACACTGTTAATGAGAGTGTGTCTTCCTTCAACAACGAAACACTCCCTCCAAAAAAACGTACGACTGTACTTATTGTAACAATGGTTACAGCAAGAGTTAAATCATTTAGCATAATTCAATGAAGCCAGAGAAAAAGTCACATGAATGAATAAATAAAAATGTTTCTTTCTTATGCAGAATACAATTGTTTTGGGGAAAAACACTGCTGACAAACAACATTGGACGTGCATTAGATGAACATTTCTCATAACATCTTCCTCAGAAGAAAGTGTCATTGAACAACATGAGGGTGAATATATCATGACAGAATTGTCTCCCTTTAGCTGCTAAAGCTCACCTTGAATTTGTGGGAGTGAATGGATTGAAGAAATTGCGTCTTATTTTGTCTCCATACCAGCTTGTGGCAGCAAGAGCAAGAACCCTTGTAGAGAGAAAGAAGAGCCATGCATGATGCACACTGATGGGCAATAATATGAACCTTTATTCATTACTTTTAATGTTATTTTAATACATTCACAGGTGCATCAGCCTGCTCATTGATTTTCTCTCTTCAGTGTTCAGAGATTTTTGTTTGTAAGAAGACAAAAGAGTGTTAGTAATGATAGAAATTAACAGCAACATATCTGCAAGGATGAAGAGGACGCCTCCAGCCAGGGCAACTTTGCTCTTTTGTTGCTTGTTGTCTGCCAGGCATGTGGTGCACTTCATACCAACGGCAGCAACCATCAGAGCGACAGCAACCAGAAAGATGGAAGAGATCATGAGACCTCGAGTAGTTGTAACTTCCCCTGGGACCACAGAAAACATTCTTCATTCTTTCTTTATTGCTTTCACATCATATGTTGGTACTGTTTCTCAGTCCCACATCACATTCTCTTAATTCTCAAACTGTTACGCTGAAAGTACAAAAGAAAATATCTGCCATACCTTGTGGTCAGTGTCTAATTGTTTGGCCACCACAAACAGTGTGTGTGAACTCAAACAGCATGCAAAACAAACATAACAACTAAGACATACCTGCAATATTATATTAAGAAATAGGTCTGCTGATTTTGATGAACAACCATAAGTGACAACCATATAAAACGTGTTTTACTGTAAAGTGCCAACCAAATACATGTGGGTTAAATGATTGTTGTACTTTTCTTCTTTTTACATTATTCTATAATTGAACGTGCTTCTTTTATCTCGTTCGCTGCAGGCGAGGAGTATAAACCATGTCTCTGAAAGCAGCATTAATAATAATAAGAAGAATAAAAGCGTCAATAATAATTCACTAATACTTTGTTGGACTTCAATTAAAGTGTTTCGTTGAAATGTTGTTAAGTGTTGAAGTTCTTTATCCGAGTGTTTGTTCAGTTATTCAAAGTATTTGTCGGACTTGTCTGAACACGCGCACGAAACGCTGAGCGTCAGAAGTGGACTTTCAAACGAAGATTTCTTTCACAGTCAAATTTAAGACGCAGTCGCGAATTTCGCGTAAGAGGAGGAACAGTCATACCTGGTAGATGTAATAGAGAGTCGTAGACTTTGCATTGCATTTGTCCGGTGCTCTGGTACACACAGGCCTGCCAGAGTCCCTCATACATGGCCTGAGATGTGATGATGTTATCACCGGCGTATGAAGACATCTTCCACTCGGCCATTGATGTAGAAGCTATTAGACCAATAAATCCCAAAAAAGCCAAAGTGTAGCCGAGAAGTTGGAGCCCTGCGTTCGCCATTCGTTCGGTAATTTCAAAAGAAAATGTGAGGCAGAAGAGGGCTGAGATGTGTCAGAAGTTCTCTGTCAGCTCAGCTCAGACGTGAGAATGTTTGCAGCATCTAAACTGAAGGAATCGTATGACACATGTGTGGCGCCTCCTTGTGTTTAAATCCCTCTTCATTCACAGCCGTGTGTAGATGAACACTTGATGTTGGTCTTCCATTTGTGTGAATTGATATGAATGCAGTGAACTATTAACCGATTAACGTTCTCCGGTTATAATATTTTTCCAATCTAGTATATAGCCTACTGCTGTAGTTTGACGTTTGTTTTCTACTACCTACATATTTGAGGAATTTGAATGGTATTTAATGACGTATAAATAGGTGTTTATAAAACGGCGTAAATGTTTAAACTGGTTTTAACATGATTGATATAACTGTTGTTTGGTAGTGAAACAAGACTGTGCTCACCGTTTAAGTGATTTGTGCTTTACATTTACATTAAGTCATTCAGCAGACGCTTTTATCCAAAGCGGCCTACAAGTTGAGTAAACAATGGAAGCAATTGGGTCAAACATTAGGACAACAAAAAGCATAAGAGCCATAAAAACATGTCTCACAAAGCCTACTACAGTGTACAGATCCAAGCTTTTTTGGGGTAAACCAGAATACTGTTCGATGCATTCTGATCACCTCCTAAATCATTATCGCTTGTCTAAATGCAGGTTGTTGAGTGGTTTTGTGGAGGAAGAATCACGTTTAATGTCTGACACAGAATTCTTTTCGAAACACTAAAGTCTGCTATATGAGCACCAAGATTAATGAAGTTAGTTTAATTTGTTTAACCACATGTTTTGCAACAAGAATGTGTAATGAGGTAAAGCCGTACCGCATAAACAGAATTTACAGCGTGGCTAATTGTACCAATAATTTAGGCTATACCACTACAATAGGTCTACATATCATTACGTAAGGGCTGAACAATTGTACTATAAGTATTTGTGTTACGCAAGACACATTCGATATTAAGAGCAAAATTAACGTTTACGGCCATTCATCTGTTAAATAAAAAACAAACAAAGAAATAATTCAACGTAATTGACTAGTAATAAGTTGTTTTCAGACGGTGCGTTTTGAAGCCTGCAGGCGAGCGTCAGAGCGTCACGAGCCCAGAGCCCGTGATCACGTGATTCCCGCCGCATCTGACGGAGAGCAGACTGAAGGAGATCTTCTCATTCCTCACCAGATCTGAAGATTATCTGACAGAGTTTACATCGCAGACAGCAGAAACGCGCTCTTCAGTGGCACTAGCCGCTTGCGTGTCGTGTCGTGTCGTGTGATGTGTAACGTCTGAATATGATGCGCTTTATCGTGGACTGTCTGCGGCCGGCGAGAACGCGCGCTGCAGCAGCGCAGAGGTACACGCGACCGCGCGTGATCTTCATCACCCTACAGCGTCATTTTCTGTCAACGCATTTTATTCTCGCATTAACAACAACCAGTTTCTTCATATGCAATGACGAGCCGTCATTTACTGAAATGATGCCATTAAACGGAGGCATGCGCGATGATTTATCCTCCTCATCATCAGTATTTCACCTCACGTATTTTTGCACTTTTGTGTGTGTATACAGTACACAATTGGTGAATGTGCAGACTATCAGTGGCAGTGTAATGAAATAATACATGTTGTTGTTTTAGGGACTCTTTGGAGCTCCAGGCTCAGGTGAAGGACTCTTCTGACAACATTGAAATCAAGGTACTTGTTTTCTATTTTGTAGGCAAAAATAGCTTACGAGCCATTTGAGAAGATTTCCCCAATGTAAGACTTTGTAAATTGTATAGATGTTATTTCTATTCATTTAAATGTTACAAAAACAGAACCAAAAAACGTCTTGAACAGTGGTGTAGTCGGGGCCACACGCACCCATACGTCGTTTGCTTCATTTTTTCCAAAGCACTGTTTGCGTATAACGACTTGTAAAGATCAACATGAGCGTATAACCTCCTGTTCTCCTGCTTAACGTCTCCGAGCTGCTTTCGTGTTTTCTTTCCCTTTAACTGCATCGTGCTTACAGTTCGTTCATACAATTGGTGCATTTTTGAAGGAAAATACACAGTATGTCTTGCGGCCCGCCTCCGAAAACCACGTCAATCGAATCATCTTCAGTGTTGGCAACCCGCCAGAGAGGAGTTTGTTCTGTCAGTGACTGGAAGAGTCCCTCTGAAGCCGTCAAGGAATATTGATTAAACTCTCATTTTTACCAAAGCTGGTTTAAAGGGAGTCTCCTCTCATCTGTTCTGGGCCTCCGGCTCGACAGAGATTGACACTGAATTCTCGGGTTCTTTTGCGCTGCTTTATCTCTTTATCATATTGCAGTGCATCACGGATCTGATATCTTTCTTTTCATACAAGCATTTATTAATGACACGCGATTGAATGAAACGAAGCCCATCCGTAGCCCTACTGTTAAAAATCGCACAAGTGAGAATCCTTACATTTTCTCTGTCTCTTCATTCCCTTTACAGTCGTTTTAAACCTCCTCGTTACGTTTATTGTAGCTTTAAAATAATGTTGTCTGTTTCTTACCACAACGTTAACTTCATATATTAATATCTTCCCCTTAAATGATGAACACGTATCAACAGCGAGATGGCAGTGATGACAAACTTCCGTATAGGCTACTGTAAAATCGTGCATATAGACGTGCTCAAATGTGTTGGTACCCTCCTCAAAAAACAAAGTAACTTTTCTCAGATATAACTTGAAAGAGATAAAGAAGTAATTGACATCCACCATTGTTTATTCCACATTTAATAGAAATCAGACTTTATATTTCAACATAATATTGTAAATAATAAAAGAAATGAAAAAGTCATGGACAAAATGATGGCAGCCCTAAACTAATATTTTGTTGCACAACCTTTAGAGGCGATCACTGTTAGCAAAGGTTTTCTGTAGCTCTCAATGAGACTTCTGCACCTGTTAACACAGGTAGTTAGGCCCACTCTTCCTGAGCAAACTGCTCCAGCTGTCTCAGGTTTGATGGGTGCCTTCTCCAGACTGCAAGTTTCAGCTCTTTACACAGATGTTCCACAGGATTCAGGACTCATAGAAGACACTTCAGAATAGTCACATGTTTGTTCTTCTCCATTCTTGGGTGATTTGAGCTGTGTGTTTTGGGTCATTATCCTGTTGGAGGACCCATGACCTGCGACTGAGACACTTGGCAGTACGTTTGGCTCCAGAATGCCTTGATAGTCTTGAGATTTCATTGAGCCCTGCACAGATTCAAGATGAAGCAAAACAGCCTCAAAACATAACAACCTGATGTGACTTGCCAAACAGCTCCAGTTTTGACTCATCTGTCCAAAGTACATTCTCCCAGAAGGAAATTTCCTACCTTAAATATATAAAAACTAGATTTTTGTAGATGGATAGCCTGACACAGTGCCCCTGATTGACAACTTCAAAGGCCATTTTCTCAATATTTCTTTTCAGATTCCTGAGTTTTAAACTGTTGTATCTCAAACAGATATTGTCATATTCTAACAACTAACAACAATATATCAATGGAAATCTTATTCAGATTATGTAAAAATCTCCATTTCGAAAAATTTACCCATAAGACTGGTTTTGTTGTCAAGGGTCACAATTCTGTAACTATAACGTAAACTCAGATAGCACCTGCGCTCACGTACAAAAACAACATTACACCTGATTTGCCACAACGGGCATAACAATCCGCTTTACCTGCTCTTGAGCTGCTCTCTGAGGTAAAATGGAGATCTTCTCTTCCAGCTCAATGCGATTTGTTTAAGGACTAAGTACTATTCTATTGAGTTCGCTGCTATCCAAACGTAAAAACTTATACTAATGTCACTTACGTAACACATGTTATCAGCTTGTTTGTAATTATATTAAAATCAATAAATTAATAATATTTTAAGAAATAAAATATTGATCTAAAATATCAGTGGGACTATATCAGGTCTGTTTAGTTACGTTGCCAGTCGTTCGCCCCAACGTTACCTTACAACTTTATTATCAAACACTCATTAGCCAAATTTTATATATTGCATTATTTAGCAAGTTATCCAAATCACGCTTTTCTATCACTAAGCAGCTCTAATTAGCTAACATTCATCCATGACATATAACATTTTTGCTTTTCCAGAAAACGAATGATCAAAAAAAAGGGAAGTTTGCAAAATTGTATAGATGTTACAAAGATAGCAACCTTAAAGAAACTTTTCAGAACTTTTACTAAGCGCGATTCTGTTTCTAATGTTGTAAGTGTCACATCAGTTCTTGTATCACACTGAAGTTTTTTTTGCGATAACAGCCGGCTGCTTGTACATTTTACCGCTTATTACACTGCTACTTGCCGAATGAGAAAAAAACTAGACATTAAATGTGAATTAGAAATGTTTTATTAGCTCATTTTGACCGAATGCAGACCTTCCATAAGGCAAGGCCTGAGTACATTGTAAATAAGAACCTGTAGAATCTACTCAATCAAATTGAGGTAACAATTTGAAAGAATTTCGTGTTAAAATTAAAATTTGCACACATTTTGTTCGAGTACTTTCTACCCTATATCTTTGAGGAAAGACTATATCAATTTATGAGCTTTAACACACTAAAAGAAATTGGGTGAAGTCTACTTAATTAATTACACAACTAATTACTTAACAAAATTCTGTCATTTAAACGCATTGTCAGCACGTAACGTTCATCTACTTAATTATTCTTTCTAGTTTCTATTTCTATTGCATGGTTCTAACCAGTGAGCTACAGGGCACTATGAGTTGTGTCCATTGGATCACAGGTGGATGAGGGGGCCAAATACGCGTTTACACCTGAGGCCTCATTTATAAAATGCTGAGTAGAGACCATCCTTTATGATCATTTCTCAAAGTGTGTACGGGTGATTCATAGAAAAAAAGTATGCACAGAAAACTTGCGTACACCTGTCTTTCAGATGTGAAATGTATAAATCGCAGATAATCTTGAAATTTTGCGCAGCTAAACGTTTTCAGATCTCTGCCTTGTAAACGATTTTTAATTAATTTCATTGACATATAAAAGAGCACATGTCAACGTCCAGTTCATTTACAAGTGGAAGGAATGGCTTATAAATCAGAAAACACGCAGCACTTGGACGAGCAAAAGTGTGTACGTCTGCTCAGATGTTGCGCTAGGCACTTTTTAAACTTTTTTTGTTTTATTAAATATGAACGTTGCCGTGGATTTTTCCATAAGATCAAATCTGTGCAGTCTCATGTTTTATAAATGAGGGAGGATTGGATTCCTAATTTTTAAGCCACTATGTTACTCTTCCACCCTTACACAAATAAACATTTAAATATGCTAGCATTCCTTTATCCAAGTTTGGTAGTGTTACGACCGGCTATGAAAAGTGAAGAAAAAAACTGCACTGTCTTTGCTTGAGACACTAATGAATGAGAAATATCTTTCAAAAAAACATATTACTTAAACTGTTTTACATTTCTTCAACCATGCAAACATTTTACATACTTGCTTTGATCTTTAGCATGTCATTCAATCTTTATATGTACAGTCTGACTCACTTCATCACTTCTCCAATAGAAACAGCGATGGTTTCCTTTGCCAAATTCTTCAATTTGCCGTTATGTAGCAGCTCACATTAGCAGATCACTTAACTCTAGCATTTAAAAACACTTGTGTTTGCCTTTAATGAGTTTCTGGGTGACTCGCCTTCAGTCACGCTTCAAGTTGCTGTGTCTTACCGGCAATTATGAAGGAAAATCAGACTCTTTGTAAACTGTGTGGAGACACAGAATATATATCTGTGCTTCCCATTCTACCTGAAGCTTCTCTCCACCGCTTGTATGAGATAAGCAGCTCATGTGCAAAAGCTGATGTCCGCCGTGTGGGACAAGAAAATGTCAGTATATTTTTATCTTTCCTTATCATGCATTCATTTTTATTTAGTTATTTTCTCGTTTTCGTCAGTGAAAACATGACATTGACGAATAACGTTCGTCATAGTTTTCGTCAACAAAATTAAAACTTCAATAATATTAAAGTGTACCTAACGTATGTTTTTTAGGCCCTACTTTGGTTAATGGAGTGTCCAAAATTAAGTTTATGTACATACAATGTGTAAAAACACTATAATATCGTAATTATATGCAGTTATTCGTGCCTTACTTCTTGACTGACTCTCAAATGATTCGTTCCACAGTTCATCCGTCTAGGCACCGCCTACCCTCTAACCTTGTGTCATGTGATTGGTCATATGGTGTAGTCTGTTGTTATTGGTCAAACGCGTTCATCATTTGTCGCAGCTTGAACCCCACTACCATCATTACAGGATTACGGTTTACATGTGGTTGGATGTCATGTATGTTATATGTGTAGATAGAGATGGCGGCGATTTACCGAACCAATATGAGCCCGAGTCTGACGAGGAAGCATCATAAAACGCTAATCCAGTGTCAGTGGCATATCTATATAGGTGCACGTGCGGCAAATGTGTAAAAATTCAAAGTTAATAGTCAGATAAACAATCTGTAACACCCCAGAAATAACGGCACATGCTAATGTTAGCGTTATATGCTAATGTTAGCGTTATATGCATTAGCTAAACACAGACATAAGGTACAAAAATATTTCTTGAAGTTCAGACAAAATCAATAGTCACACTTACAGATTGTGATTCGGTGGAGCTAACAGGTCCAAATAGAGTTGGTATTCCCCCTCTTTCAAGGATAATCGTTTCACATACCCTGCAGTGAAGGCGCCAAGATTATTAAATGAAATGACGCGCGCACAGTTAAACTCTGGGGTTATACTCCTTTGGTATCGTTTGAAAAATGAATTGTTCCCTCAGACGTTCTTCGTTTGGTAGTTGAAATAAGACGCACATAGTGTCACACCGTAGAACACAGACTCTAGACATGATACACACGCATCACGAACGAGCGACAGTGTTTGGGGGAGGAGACATACGTTTTCGCGCCAGTCTCAGCCAAACGTAGACGGGGACTATGTATAGTGACGTAGATATGCATCCACCACTCGTTTGTGTGATTCAGAGTCGACTCCCATTTTTACAAGCAAATAACTTTTTTATTTATTCACCTTCGGACTTACAACTTGGCAGACAGCTTACTTTCAAATACGGCAACAGAACAGACTGCATTATATGTAATTTTCATGATTTCATGTTAGCTACTCTTTAAACATTGGAATGTCTACATTTTGAATGTGTAGCAAAATGACTACAAAAAGGCCACAAAAAATGTAATAATAAATTAATTAAGCCCGATGTTTTGGGAAAATCTGGATGATGATCTGATGATCATATAAGACAATTATATGGTGATGTTCATTGTCAGGAGCTGAAGGATGCAGTGCAGACGGAGGAGGAAACCCTTCAAAGGGTCAAGACTTTGTGCTGTGAGACACAAGAGGATGTGGAGAGGCTGGAGGAGAAGAAGACACAACTGAGTGATCAGCTGAAGATTATGGAGAATCTTGAGAAGCAAGAAAGAAAAGTGGTAAGCAAAAGCAAAAGATGTTGCAGTAATATTTTTTAATTATCCTGTTAATTTTGAAGGAAGTGCTATGTTAAATGTGACCTAGGGTGTCACGGGTGCAAATAGAGAAAAGAGGTGTCTTAAACAATGCTTTAGCTTCAGTTCTGTAGAAGGATGCCATGTGCAGCAGTATGTGGTACCTGAAGAAGATCTGAAGCTTTTGTCACTATAAGCTCTGTGGCTGTTGTGACAATGTTACAGTTTTGAGCACATCTTGTTCATGTCTTTTCACATGTTTGTGCTTTTAAAACAGTGGTCCGCAAACTCGTTCCTGGAGGGCAACTAGCTCTAGTCTGCCTCAATGCACCTTCCTGAGAGTTTCTACTATGCCAAGGAGTGCTGCAAAATACATCGATCCTAGAAAAGTAGTAGAATGAGCTGCTATTAAAAACAATACTTTTTCTCTTCTAATTTCTATATTTCTGTATTTCCTCTGATACGATCATGTGCAGCAGCATAGCAGTAAGAGCACTAACATTATTTCCTCGTTTGCGCTGATGCTTTTCTTGGTGTCATGGTGGCAAACATTTTCCAGGGTAATTTAGTGAATGATGAGAGTGCCATCTGGCGGAGCTCTAGGGTACTGCAACAGACATATGTTACAGTTGCCAGTTCTTTGAAAAACAAAGCAAACAAAGAAAAGCCAAAAAGAAACCTGAAAAAACGAATCGTTTATATTTTATAAGGCGATTCAATTGTGAACAAGTGTTTTTGGCACTACACCATTGAAGTTGCTGTTAAAACACGTCGTTTCTGACCCAGACACATTTTTCATGCTTTCGACACCCCTGCATGGAACGATCATTTAGGGGACTCACTTCTGCATTTATATGTGGTTGTCACTCCTGTAATCTTGCAGTGTGTAGTTGGATCCTTTTAAATATATTGGTATTTGAAAAGTAGCAACTTGTTCATTTTATATTTAGATATTATTCTTTTTATTAAACTTATTTCCATTTGTTCCCTTCAAAAATACTGCCGCACCTTTGTCACATATGCAAACATTTATTCATTTTACAATGGCACATGCCTGTTGTTACGGATGTAACTGTCATTGTGTGTTTTGTGTTGTCTTGTGTGTTTGCAGTTGCAGTCATTGCAGGAGGAGCAGCAGGAGTTGGAACAGACGATACAGCAGTATGACGTGAAGCTGCGAGCAGTGAGTGAAAGTGTCCTACAGCTCCAGATGGAAGTGGACTGTGCCAAAGCACATTCAGAAAACATTCATGAGCGCATCGCTCCACTGCAGGACTCATTTGACGAGATCTTACAGGTCACAATTTAGTCACATATTCTCTCTGATTTCTGTTGATAATTACATGCATTTTGATCCCACAGGCACGGCAGCTTTTGCATTGTAACGATAGGTTAATCTTGGTATATGGACTACAACCACGAATAATGTTCAAGCAAAAACCTAAGATTTGTTTTCAGGTGTCAGAATCGTAGGTGATCGTGATCTCAGTTTCAGACAGAATAATCGTTATTCTCAATTTATCCAGAATAACTGTCATAAAAGTATGCAGGTTTAATACATGTCTCATGACACAAAACAATACATCTGTAAAACGATGAATATTTTCTTCTGTCTTTTTATTGATATACTGTAAGTTTTACAGAATATAGTAAATGACATATTACACCCCCGCCCTTACTTCCTGCTTCAACAGAACCCCCCCCCGCCCCCAGTAAGCAGTTACTGTGCCAGTGTTAATAATCAGAGTCACTTTAACATATATAAGCATCCATATACCCACATACAGTACATACAGTTGAAAGAAAAAGTATGTGAACCCTTTGGGATTTCTTCATAAATTGGTCATAAAATGTGTTCTGATCTTCATCTAAGTCACAACAATAGAGAAACACAGTCTGCTTAAACTAATACCGCACAAAAATTATATGTTTTCATGTTTTTATTGAACACAACATGTAAACATTCATAGTGCAGGGTGGAAAAAGTATGTGAACCTTTGGGTTTAATAACTGGTTGACCCTCCTTTGGCAGCAATAACCTCAACCAAACGTTTCCTATAGATGCAGATCAGACCTGCACAACGGTCAGGAGAAATTTTGGACCATTCCTCTTTACAAAAGTGTTTCAGTTCAGCAATATTCTTGGGATGTCTGGTGTGAATCGCTCTCTTGAGGTCATGCCACAGCATCTCAATGGGGTTGAGGTCAGGACTCTGACTGGGCCACTCCAGAAGGCGTATTTTCTTCTGTTGAAGCCATTCTGTTGTTGATTTACTTTGCTTTGGGTCGTTGTCCTGTTGCATCGTCCATCCTCTGTTAAGCTTCAGTTGGCGGACAGATGGTCTTAAGTTTTCCTGCAAAATGTCTTGATAAACTTTGGAATTCATTTTTCCATCGATGACAGTAATCCGTCCAGGGCCTGAGGCAGCAAAGCAGCCCCAAACCATGATGCCCCCTCCACCATATTTCACAGTTGGGATGAGGTTTTGATGTTGGTGTGCTGTGCCTTTTGTTCTCCACACATAGCGTTGTGTGTTCTTTCCAAACAACTCAATTTTGGTTTCATCTGTCCACAGAATGTTTTGCCAGTAGTGCTGTGGAACATCCAGGTGCTCTTTTGCAAACTTCAAACGTGCTGCAATGTTTTTTTTGGACAGCAGTGGCTTCCTCCGTGGTGTCCTCCCATGAAGTCCATTCTTGTTTAACGTTTTCCTTATTGTAGATTTGTCAACAAAAATGTTAGCATGTGCCAGAGATTTCTGTAAGTGTTTAGCTGACACTCTAGGATTCTTCTTCACCTCATTGAGCATTCTGCGCTGTGCTCTTGCAGTCATCTTTACAGGACGACCACGCCTAGGGAGTGTTGCAACAGTGCTGAACTTTCTCCATTTGTAGACAATCTGTCTTACCGTGGACACATGGACATCAAGGCTTTTAGATATACTTTTGTAGCCCTTTCCAGCTTTATGTAAGTCAACAATTCTTGATCGTAGGTCTTCTGAGAGCTCTTTTGTGCGAGGCATGGTTCACATCAGACAACGCTTCTTCAGAACAGCAAACTCAAAACTGGTGTGTGTTTTTTATTGGACAGGCCAGCTTTGATCAACACATCCAATCTCATCACATTGATTGGACCCCAGGTTGGCTGACTCCTGGCTCCAATTAGCTCTTGGAGAAGTCATTAGCCTAGGGTTTCACATACTTTTTCCACCCTGCACTATGAATGTTTACATGTTGTGTTCAATAAAAACATGAAAACATATAATGTTTGTGCGGTATTAGTTTAAGCAGACTGTGTTTCTCTATTGTTGTGACTTAGATGAAGATCAGAACACATTTTATTACCAATTTATGAAGAAATCCAAGTAAGCCCAAAGGGTTCACATACTTTTTCTTTCAACTGTATACAGATTCACCCCATACAAAATATAGATGTAAACATACAGAACCACAAACAATCAGATCATGTTCAATAGTAAGAAAATAGAAAGAATTATCTGCAGTGCTAGACTGCACTCATAACATCATCCATGTTTTCAAGGTCAGAAAAGGTTGCCCACATATAACATTTTTGTGCACAAAAGAGAACTTTCTCTACTGTCTAATTAGGTGTAAGATCTCCAATCCATAACTTAAACGCTGAAAAAGATTCATATTTTGGGCTAATTTAGTCACGTTTGGATGTAAACAAAATGATCACTGTTTTCTGTCAAAATGGCTGCACTCTGGCTCAATTTATCTCAATTTATTTTATTGCTTGTTTTGTTTTATTTTCCTTTATTCAGCTCCTCAGTTGAGATCATCAAGAAAACTCAGTTCAGGTCAAATTGAGCTTTCCTGTAGCTCAGTGGTTAGAGAATGGCGCTGGCAACGCCAATGTCACAGGTTTGATCCCAAGGGATTGTACAAACTTTAAAAAACAAATGTATAGTACAATGCAGTGTAAGTTGCTTTGGATAAAAGTGTCTGCCAAATGCATACATGTAAATGTGATGTCAAATGTCTGTCTTCAAATGCCTTAAAGTAACTTAAGTTTGAATAGTAGAGACTTTAGTAACTATCCAAACCCTACGTCTTCAACCTCTGTGCTTGCAAATTTGAGATTTAACCTGCTTCCATAGACCAACATAAGCAAACGTTATATGGCCCAAACTTAACTTCCAGTAGACCTCCGCAAAGAATCTATAACTTTTCAGTAGTTTTAATGAACTTAATTATACAATTAATATAGGACAAAATAAAATATACATTTAAGATCATATTAATATTCATCAGATATCAAATAAATAGAAAAGTTCAAATGCTTATTAATCAAACCAGACTGGTCACTGCTGTTGAATGGAAAGACTGTAGCATCTAAGGTAAAGATAGACACACAGACAAAACACAAAGCCAATTAAAACAACAATAAACGCTGAGGTGTCCCGAGGAGAGCTAGGAGTGTGGATGTGAATGCAAACAGGTCCAATGTGTGCTCAATTGTTTAGATCTTTTTTGTTTTGCTTAGGTTAAAATGAAGCTCGACGAGTTGATTGCTGGCTTCATGACAGATGAACGTTCAGGGACAGAGATACCAGAGGAAGCGACATGTGAAAACGTGGAGAACGATTTTGATCATGTTCACCAAGAAGAGATCAGGTCCGAGCAGGAAGTAGAGGAAGTGAAACTGGAGAGATCTGTAGATACACAATGTTCAGCTGACAACTTGGTACGTCTGGTAGCATTGGTGATGGCATCATGTGATTGAAATTATGTGTTTATAATCCGTTATCGCTTACAGAAAAGCAGCGGCTCGTCGTCTTTTACAGAGATCACATTGACTGAAGTCAAGGAGGAAGATGTGATGTTCAGATCAGCCACTTCACAGGTGAAGGATGCACATAAAGCACACACTAATAAATGTCAGATCATACCTCAACCCAACGGTTGGTTCCCTTTCTGTCGGTCTCTTGACTTCGTGTCGAACCGACAGATGAGGTTGGCCCTTGAGAACCAATCAACTCTGACCACTATAGAAACGGCCAATGAAATTTGGCGAATGAAATTTGCATGCAGGTCTCCGCCCCCGGATAACCGGTATAAAAGGAAGACGGTGTGCAGCATTCATTTACCTTTTGTTCTTCAGAGCCATCGCGCATGAGTACTAGTACTTCGAATTCAACAAATTATTTTCCTACATTGCCGGATCTATGACATAGAGCAGCGGATCGTCCCAACCTGCAGTGACTTTCCCCTGGGCGTCTCGCCGGTTCCAGAGGTGTTAGAGAGAGTTCTTTTCAGGACTGAGCATTCTCCTCCGCTGTTCTCTTGGGTGCGGCACCCTCATCGAGGAGGGGGACAGACACGATAGCTGCATCAAGTGTCTGGGCGTCCAGCACGCTGAGGCAGCTTTCGTTGACATTTTGTGGTCATCCAGAAGTTGCGGTCTCGGGTGGCTGTCTTCCTCCGGGAACCAGCCACCATTTCGTCTGTTACCCGGGCCGTGATGTCGGGGGCTAAGGCCCGATGTCCACCAGTGCTAGCGGCGTTAGTGATAGTGGGACCTCTGCGAGCGTAAACCCATCAGCCAAGCGCTCACGAGGCGCTCGCACCCCGCCTTGCTCTTCTGACCATTCCCCAACCGACGGTGGCAGACCGTCCGGATCCTCAGACACGCACTCAGAAACGATGCTTGACGCAGATGAGATGTCGCTCGCAGCATCGGATGGAGACTTGCTGGCATCTGACCCTAATGAATCCAAGCTCCCTCTCAAGGGGCGTCGAGCTCAGGAGGAAGCAGACGTAGAGGTGTCAGCCATGGTAACCCGGGCAGCTACGAGTATTGGGTTGTAGTGCACAGAACTGCCTCCTCCCCAAATCTTGCGGCTGGATAGGTGGTTCCTGGGGTCGGAGCGCGGTGCCAAACCGCGCCCACCCCCGGTGCCATTCTTCCCGGAGGTGCATGAGGAGCTGTGTAAGACTTGGAGCGCTCCACTCACACCTCGCTCCAGTCAAACCAGCTCCAGCTCCCTTACTTCCCTTGATGATAGGGCATCCAAAGGCTACGTCGATATCCCCCAGGTGAAACGTGTGGTTGCGGTGCACCTGTGCCCGCAGACGGCTGCCACCTGGAGGAATCGGCCACGCCTACGAAGGCTTACGCTGCCGCAGGCCAGGCTGCCTCCTTTCTTCACGCCATGGCCATCCTGCAGGGTAAGGCCGACCCGGGTATGATGCAGGATCTCCGTACCACCACTGACCACGCTCTACGGGCGACCAAGATGACGGCACGGGCCCTGGGTCGGACGATGTCCACGCTAGTGGTCCAGGAGAGACACCTCTGGCTGAACATAGTTCACTCCACTGGACTGTGCTCGGCAATCCGACCTCACGTCTTGGCGAGGCGTGAGGTCGAACACACACGACAGCACCCACCACTCGCAAACCGACAGTGCGTGCAGCTGTTCCGCAAGGCAGGTAAGTAGGCGGTGCCAACCTTCCCTCCGGGGTCCCCCTCGCGAGACGTGGTTAGCTCCGCCAGCCGAGGCGCCTACTAGGCGGTTATACACTTACTAATGGTGCCTCTTCTCGTCCTGGTGTCTCTCTCAATGAGAAGACCCACGGAGGTGCTCGATTGGGATCGTGTTGTCCTTCCTACAAGAGACTGGAGAGTAACATCTCCCCTTCCACATTGAAGGTGTATGTAGTCACTATCGCCACTCGTCACGACTCAGTTGATGGAAACTCTTTAGGGCAGCACGACCTGGTCACCGGGTTTCCTAAGGAGGTTCCGATCTTCCTGACCTTTCGAGTAAGACGGCCCTCCTGATGGCGCTCACTCCATTCAAGAGGGTAGGGGACCTTCAAGCATTCTCCGTGTCCCCGGATACATGCCCGAAGTTCCCACGACTCCCTTTCGGGACAAAGTGGTGAACTTGCAGGCGCTCCCCATTGGGGAGGAAGACCCAACCCCATCCGTGTTGTGTCCAGTACGCACACTGCGCCTCTACTTGGACCGCACGCAGAGCTTCAGCTCTGACCAGCTCTTTGTCTGTTTCGGAGGACAGCAGTAGGGGAAAGCTGTCTCCAAACAGAGATTGGCGCACTGCCACGGCGGCATACCGATCACAAGCATACCCATTGGCAGTGTTGGCTCACTCCACACGGAGTATAGCCACCTCCTGGGCACTGGCCAGAGGCGCATCTCTGGCAGAAATTTGTAGAGCTACGGGTTGGGCTACGCCCAAACTCTTCGCAAGGTTTTACGACCTTCGCGTAAACCCGTTGTCAGCCCACGTCCTGCGTGGCGACATGTAGGACTGGCATCCGGCGGGGCGTATGCCTGCGAAAGCACTTCCCCACCCTCCAGCAGGTTGGGTCAGTGAGCTATCCACCTCCCTTCTTACCCAATCACATGGCTAAGAACAGGCATTCCATCCATCACTAAGCAAGCACCACCTGGGGGTCGGCTGGGAAGAGCAGCCTTCCCCCTCAGGCCGGAAGAACATATGAACTATCACAGAAAGCTCTAACCGGACCTAATGCTACCGGACGTCTGTAACACCCCCTCCGAGGGCTGTTCCGTCTGATGTATCCTCATGAGTTGGTTCCCATTCCTGGTAACCCATGACCTTCCCCAGGTGGACCTCCACCTCGCATTTAACTACTCAGTCCGCAGGTTCCATGCGATCTCCTCCAAGGGCGAGACCATAGCTATATCCACTATATTCCTCCCCCCGGGTAGGAAGTGGCCTCTGCAGCGCATCCCTAATTAAGGAAGTCGCGCTCACCCGGTGTAAACCCGATCCGGACGGCATCTCACCAATAGAGAGCTAAGGCCTCCGTCCGTGAAAGGTTACCGGTCAGGGCTGTACCCATCTTTCTCCATGAAAGCACTAGGACCCCCGACCATCACACTGGAAGGTTACAGTCTCGCAAAAGCCTCGTGCTGACACGCCCAGGCCTGCTACCGTCGCTTCGCTAGAGATTGTGACGCAATACAGCGTTGTGGCGTTTTCCATAGTAACCTCATCTCTCGGCTCGACACAACGTCGAGAGACCGACAGAAAGGGAACGTCTTGGTTACGTATGTAACCTCAGTTCCCTGATGGAGGGAACGAGACGTTGTGTCCCTTATGCCACAAACACGTATCGTATTCTGCTGCAGTCGTGAGAGGCTCTCAGGCTCTTCAGAACAAGAGGTAAATGAATGCTGAACGTCGTCTTCATTTAATACCGGATATCCGGGGGCGGAGACCGGCATGCAAATTTCATTCGCCAAATTTCATTGGCCTTTTCTATAGTAGTCAGAGTTGATTGGTTCTCAAGGGCGAACCCCATCTGTTGGCTCGACACAACGTCTCGTTCCCTCCTTCAGGGACGTTTTGTCCCATTTTGACCCAACCGTTGTAAATGTTAAAAAAACGGAGCACACGCTCTCAACGAGTGAATGGACAAATACATAACATCTTTAAAACGTGCACATTGTTTTTATAAGTGAAACTTCACATGACAAATGCATCACATTTTTAAAAACCAAAAAAACATTTTCCGTAGGGACCCGACAGGGACCCGACTGGCTCCACAAGTGCGTGGAAAGCAATCCACAAGTGTCAATTATTTAATACCATTCAAATATTTATTTTACAATCTCATTTTTTTTATTCTATTGTTTTTTATGGTTTGCTTTTTGTAGCAAATGTAACTAAATGTTTGTGAAACTTTCTACATTGATTTGTGAATTTCAGTATATTTATTTACTACCCCATTGTTTTGCACATGAACCACATGAAGCACAGAAAGCTTTCATTCACTTCACTGATTAGCGCAGAATAGTCAATAGCGTTTCGCTTTCTTCACGGCCTGGCTAAGCTGCAATTGCCAAAGATATTTTTTGTGTTGGTGTTTGTTGGTGCTCGTCATGGATGTTGACTTTTTACTCTTTTTGAACAGTTGGAATCTTTTGATATGGAGGAGGAAGATTTTGAGATGGTTCAGCACAGCCAGCCAACAAACAGACAGTTTGATTTCTTTCGTCCAAATCCCTTCACTGATGGTGAGCCTGCAGCTATGACTGCAAGATTGTGTTTGGATCGCATGAGGACTTAACCTGTTTGATTTTCATTCTTCTCAGGGGATGTTTTTGGAGATGACCATTTTCCAAAGTCTGATGTGACAGGTTGGTAACTTTGAAATGCTGCGACTTAAAAATCTTAGCAATGTTATGTTTTTGTCTCCTTTTGACTAGAATTAGCAGAAATGTTCTCTGGGCATTTTATAAAGCAACAATATGAAACATTATGAATTCATTTTGATACATCCATCTAGACTGTGCATTCCCAAAGATGTTTTTATTAATGTTTAGTTTCTAATGACATTCAGATTTTTGACTATGAAACTCATTCCAGACATTTAAGGATTCACCTTTAGATCAAATCCTTAAGATATGAGAAACATTTGTTCTAAAACCTTTGACCGGTAGTGTATATATATATACAGCCACAAAAAATAAAGACAGCACTCCAGCATTTCTGTGTGTATTGTGTCAATTCCAGTCCAGTATGTCTCAGGGGTGATCTAAAGTCCCCAACAACAATGTGTGGAACAGGTCCAAAACTGTCATGATCCTTTCTTTCTTGTCAGGAGTTTTCTAGTTCTGTGGACAGGGTCATGACAGTGCCTTATTGAGTATTTTGAGCTTGTTGTGTTTTGTGTGGAAGCACGTGGGCTTTGTCATCTCTACGCCATGTGCTCTCCTGTCACGTGTCTTGGCACAGCCCCTGTGATGGACCTGCCATGTGCATCAGCAAATAACAACCAAATAGTCCATAGCCACAAACAGGCCAAAGTGGTTTTCAGTTTGTGTCAGTCTTTATTGGATCTTGCTAAAACAAGAAATGTAGTGATTAAGCCTCATCAGAGGAACAAAAATAATAATAAGTAGTTTTCCATTCAGAATTAATTCCAGGAAAAAGAAAGCATTCCAAGGTATAATCGTGCTAGAGTCTCTCAATTGACAGAGGACCAAAAAACAGCACCACCTGTCCTGGACACTTTACCTACCTAAAGACTAGACATACACTAAAAACACTGGTGGCCAGCACCACTTAAACAAAAGAAAAGAAACAAAACCATACAATCTCTCAAAACACTAACAACACAAACCCTGGAAGGAACATGTCACATTTAACTAAATTTAGAGCCATGGATAAACCTTTAGTTAATGCAAAAATAATTATATTACAAAAATAACAATAATCAGGACATTACATTTTCCTATGTCCCCTCTTAAACATTGAGAATGTTACATTCTCACTTCCTTTAGAATTCCTATAAAACAGTTAAACTTTGTCACAAGGCTGGTCTGCTACTACAATACAGGTACCAAATATTTCAAAGTTTTTAATTAAAATCTTAGAATTATTATAAGTTCAATCATTGATTATGTTTTTAACATTACTATTTTTTGCTGGTTTTAATGTTTTTAACTTAAAGCCAAACAACTAAGCCTGTGGACTGACTCAGTACAAAGACTAAGAAAGATATTAAAACAAACCAATACAGTAAAGTCTTCATTTATTGATCAATGCAAAGATGAAAATATAAGCATCTTGTTTGGCATAAAAATCATGTGTGGCATAAATCCTGGCCATTACAGCCCCCTTATTTCCCTTAGTGTTTCATTCCCTCCACCTGTCCAGTGTTAGGCTGCGTCCAAATACCCCCACTTGCGGTCTTTGCACTTGACAACTTGACTACTTTCATGACGTATTTCCTGTTTTTGGCCCAAGTGTTCTAGTTGCCGTGAAGATCCCAAGTGGGCATGTAATATAGTTATAGAGTCAAATCTGATTTATTTTATAGCGCTTTATTTGTATCAACGCAGGTGTACCCAAAAAAGCCAAAACAAAAGAAAAACACATGTTAGCCAAACATAGAATAAATAAAGAAATAACCTTAAAAAGTAGTTGCACTGGAACTTGCACTGGAAAGCTTTCCCCAACATCTCGCGGGACATGAACACTTAGCCCTGAATACCGCAACATCGGGGTATTTAAGATAGTGTGGGTTTAGTGTGTGTTAAGGGCACTGCACTTCCTCGTTTTTAAGACATTGGACAGACTTGCGCTCTTCCTTCCTGTCACGTTTAAGTGGCCAAGACCGGAAGTGAGGTTATTTGGATGCAGCCATTGTTTCCCGTAGTCTTGCCCTTAGCGTTCATTCCCCTCACCAGCCCAGTGTCATTATTCCCCTGTTAGTTTTCCCCATTTAACAGAGTCTTGTGTAAGTTTACACTGTTCCTGTCTTGCCCATCTGTGGAGGGAACTAATTATTCTTGTTGTTTGATTTCATTGGTTTTGACCTCTCGTGGGAAGTGTTTTGCTTTGAGTGTTTTATTATTTGCTGTTTTCCCCCATCTATGGTTTTTGTCTTATTAAAGTCTTTGTTGCTACCTGCTATCTGCATCTGGGTTCTTCCTGTCAGATTCATGACACAAAAATACAATAGAATTGTGTCGTTTAAACATGAATAAAAAAATGGCAACTTTTTGTAAGTCTGACCAGTTTTGTTTACTAGTTTACAGAATGAAATAAGTGAAAGTGAATAAAAGTGATAATTTAGGTTTAAGAGATACCAAGAAATAGTAAATAAACCTAAACATCATTTTGGATAACTTTGGTCTCTTCATTTATCATGCAGCTGTTTACATTTATAAGCAACACACCAGTCATATCGTGCATGTTTTAGGAAAAAAATATGTAATAACCTGGATTTATGATTCTGTCAGTCTTTCAAATTGTTATCAGATGACTGTAACTCCTGAGGTTTCATTTTATTGGACTGTAATGGCCACAATACATTTAGAAATGCTGATTAAATTAAGATCTGGAATGGTCTCTTAATCATTTTGCGGCTTATATATACAGATTGTAAAAATGGAAGTGAGGGAACATGTAACAAATAATAAACTGAAAAAGTGAACACTGAAACAAAAGGAAATGCATATAGTGAAATCCGTTGCGAGTCAGTCAGAACAAATTTGACGTTTTTTCTCTTTTCACAGAACATTTACCAAGGGACCCATTTAAAGGCACAGATCCTTTTGCCTCCGACACGCTCTTTGTTGACATGCCAGAGGTAAAGGGCTGTCAGGATAGCTTCATCACTGCAGAACATAGTCTACCCGAAACTGTGCACTGCCCTCTCCAGTCCGTTGGTAAAGACAGAGACTACGGTACTTTCAACACTCCTGTCAACCTACCACTAGATGCTCAGTCCCGATGCTCCACTGAAAGGCTTGTTCGCCATGTGTCTGTGCCCACTGAAAGTAAAAGTCTGAGGTCTCGCAGTAATACCTGTCCTGAGGTTGAAACAAACACAAGCCCGGGTCAAACTCACGATGCAGTGCAAGCAAATCCGTCAGTTGAAGCTGTTAGCACAGCGCATGATGAAGAGCATGTCTACAGTCACAGTTCTTCAGAGTTCGATTCCTTTGAGGCTGACTGCAGTACATTTGCTGCAGTTGAAGAGGAGGAGGACAGGGTCCAGTCAGGATCTCTGTGTGGTCTGCAGAAGATCATCGCAGGCTCCTATACTGACTTTCCTCTTAGTCCATGTGACCCTGATCCACATCCAGACACAAGAGACACTGACAAGACTTTTGGATGTCCGTGTATGATCACTGTTGAAAAAAGTGTTGATTGCTGTCATTCTGAACTTGAAAATGGTGAGAAGGATCTTAATAATCCAGATGGCTCACGTGAAGTATCACATGCTATAAAGAGTGAAACCTCTGACCATTGCTCTGCGTTAGATGCATATGACTACAAATATGGAGATATGTTCTTTTTCACAGTCCGATTAGACCCTAGTAGCCCTGAGTTACATAATCCCAATCCAGTTTGTCCAGAGGACGATGATGTAAAGAAATGTGCGAATCAGATGCTTTGGAATGAAAATTCTTTGAGCCCTGAATTCAATGACACAGATCAATTTAAATGTTGTGCCACTGAGCCTGAAAACACCAACCAAGTAGAGACAGAGATTGCGACTGACAGTCTTTGTGCTAATGACAGTGAACCGTGTGGGAATTTACATATTCTTACGCTTGATGATCCAAATGCTTGCGAAAGCTTGATTCATTCAGAGGCTAGTGATCCAAATCCAGCGATACACATTCTTGATTCATCGGTCGAGGATACGGAATGTGGTTCACCTTTAAAATCTACTCTTCAAGACCTCTTTGCATCTGCTGACCAGCTTTGTGCTCGTGAGAACCTTGAGTCCAGTCATTCAGCACAGCTTGACTCCCATTGCTGTGAAAGGTTGACCGTCAGCAAATCTGAGCTACACTATTTTGACCCATTTAGTCCCATATCCACTGAGTCAGCTGACTGTGAATCTGAATTTGAAGAAATTAACGCCATAAACTGTCATGATGCTTCGAGACTTGATTCTGGGTTCCATGAGGTCGATACGCCCACAGCTGTTCATCAAGACCCTGTTGACACAAGCAGATATAGTTTTGCTCTTCAAGACCCATGTTTGGAAACAAGCAAAGAGAGCAACTGTGAATTCCACAATGCTGATCCGTTTAGTCCAAAATCTATTGACACAGGAATATTTGACTCTGAAATTGAGAACTACGAGTCAGATTATGTGATGAGTTACTGTCAATCCTTCAGTCCTCAGCAAGATTACATAGAATTGAGCCATTCTGATGAGAAGGCGATGACTTTCTTCAATATTGTATCCTGTGATGTGCTGAGTGATGATCACAGTGGTTCCGAACCTGATGATTACTCCTTCGGTCCTCTTTCACATAAGAGAGGAAGCAGTAAAGATGAAAGTAATGAAAGAAATGTAAGGCCTGAATTAAGCAGAGACAAATCTCCATCTTGTGGAGAAACCAAACCTATCTTAATGGCATCAAACGCTTATTCAAAGTCTGTGTGGAAAACCTCTGAAGCCAACCCTGAGATGTGTATTGCAACCGCTGTCGACTTCTCTGTGTCCAAACCAGCTGAAGATGTTAAAAATCACACTGTCAATGTTTCCAAAATGTCTGACCTTGCTGATATTGACTATTTTTGTTCTGAGCTCAGTAAAATGGTGTCCTCAGGTTCCTCTGATTCTGTACAGCAAAGTGTAACAGAAATGTTATTTGGCTCTGATCCAAACACTTCAAGCTTTTACCCCTGGGATTTTGAAAAGCAGCAGCAAAGTTCTTAGTTTTCCACATGTGCTGTCTGTTGGCTACATTAACATCAGGATTCTCCATTATTGTATGAAGTCACTCCAAGACGCATGAAGTGTTTCGGTGTAAAAGCGTCCCGTGTCAATTGGGCTGTAGATCTAAGAGTAATTTACGGTGGTGTTCCCTTCATCTTATTTTTACTAAATGTGTGTTGTAGCCAAATACTCACTGCTGATATGTAGCAAAATAAATAAATATATAACATTTCAATTCCTCTGACTTGTGGAGTCTTACCTGTCTTTACAAAAAGTTAGAATAGTACATTTGATTGTGTATACTTAAGTAAAGTTCAAGCATATTTTAAGAATTCTTTATGGATGGAAATATCAATGAACCACAGTATTATAATTCTAAGTGCAAAATTTCAATACTGCTTGGCGTTAGCGACTAAATTGGCATTCTGTTGAGTTTATAAAAGGGTATTTTTTAGTGTAACAGTAAACTAACTAGTACACAACTAGTTTTTAATTTGTACTGCAACTCTATACTGATCATTTATTAGCATATTTGTTGTTTTTAAAAATACACCTTTAGAACTTGACTTTCAGTTTATTTCAAGTAGTCTTTTAAATGTATTATTCAGTAAACATGTACTTATCGATTACTATTACGATATTATTTTTACACTTGAAATATATATAACCTAAACCCAAATATGTTAATCTTAAGTAAATGATTTTGAGTCATCAGTACAGAATCAAGCATCGCGTTAGTTCAGGCAGGTCACGTCAGTTTAGATTGCTCCAGTTGACAGTCAGCTGTTCTGACATGCACCAATCCTAATCCGACACACACCACAGCGCAGCATTTAAATTACCATTCATTTCCGCACCACAGTCTCGGCAGTAACTCACCGGATTCCCCTTGTTCGCGGTACGCCGAAGCAATCTCAATTGCATGTTAAGTAGGATACCAATAAGAAAATAAGTTGCAATGAGAACACCGTTAATTTATACAGCAGTTCTCGTTTTATTGGCATTCATGTCTGCTCAGGATTCCGATGATTCATGCTCCTCCCAGAGAATACCGGGGAAATATGCGATACAGACGAGGGCCCGTTTCGTGTCAGGCGGAGAAGCTCTCTATTAGATAATAAAAATACACGCGATACAGAGAAAGTCGGCAACGCCTCCGAGGACCCTGTGATGAGAGCTCTTCAAAGCATTCAGCTCTCTCTTTCCAACCTTAACGGCAGGATACAGGTAATGGAGAGTCGGCCTTCACCAACCTCAACTATCTGCTCTTCAATGCCCGCTCGACCCCTCCACGGCTGATTCTTCAGGAACGATACAACGCAGGTCGCTAGCAATGGCACTTCCAGCCCCCATCATCGGAGCTCCTTTCTTTCCTCCAGCCGCTGCAATATCACCCCACCTACGCACACAAATCCTCCCAGGTATCGACATTAATTTGGTTAAAATTTTGCTTTGTTCGGATAGCCAAGACAAACGCCTAGTAGACTGCGGAGACATTTCTGTGCTTTTGAAAGACAATGTTCCTAGACTTTCTAACTGCTTATCAATTCCAGAATTCTATGTTGCTTTTGGAATCTACAGAGATGTGATTTGTGAAATTTATCCAGAGCGTAGAGCCGAGCTAGACACGTATTTAGCAATTATTTCAGACCTTGCCATGTCTTACGGTGGAACCCTGTTCTATGAGTACCACAAATCTTTTTCTGCAAAATCTGCCATGTATATTCAAAGGTATAACCAAAGACTAGACTGGTCCATGGTAGACTTGGGTTTAATTAGCAGACATTTTACTGGCCATCGTGCCTTATCCTGCTCATCATGCGGATTGTTTACGCACAGTCCTTCCCTGTGCCCGAGGTCCGCTAAACCATCTTATTTAGGCAGCATTTCAAAAGAGGTGGCCAATTTCAATGAAAATTGAAGGCATTATGTCCACGAAGATCCTGTCCACTAAAAAAGAGCAAATAAAGCCTTCCACACCTGTCAATGTTCCCGAACTTGGCAAAGCATTAATGAAGCATCCCAACTGCTGTTTCGTCAAATATCTATTAAATGGACTTCTTCATGGTTTTCTCGCTGACTTGTCGAGTCTCCCTAAATCTTCTCACGTTTGCAATAATCTCCAGTCAGCTCACAAGCAACCACAAGTAGTCGATAGTTTGTTGACTAAAGAGATCTAAAAGGGTTACATGATCGGACCTTTCGACTGCCCTCCCTTCCATACATTTCTAATTAATCCTATAGGCAAAGCCACAAGAAAATATTCAGGAAAAAAGCGTCTATTCATAGATCTGTCAGCCCCTCATGACAACGAACATGTTCCAAGCATCAACAGCTAATACCTCTCGAAATTTTTTCTCTGTTTTACAGCACAATCGATGATGCAATTCAGTTGATAAAAACGGCCGGAAAGGGTGCCTGGTTGGGCAAAGCAGATATTGTCGATGCCTTTAAATTCATGCCACTCCATCCGTCGCAAGGACATTTGTTTGATGTAAAATGGCGTGAGAAAACCTTCTTTTCCATTAGACTAGCTTTCGGATGTCGCAGCAGCCCTCGTATTTTCGAGACATTATCGGAAGCGCTATGTTGGATTTTGTTAAATAATTGTAAATTGCCGTTTTTGCTTCGTTTGTTACACGATTACTTGGTCGTGGATTATCCCCACTCCTTGCCAGAGCGATGTATCAATACCTTAAAAAGAACATTCAGCAAATTAGGTGTTCCTTTATCAGAAGAAAAAACTATCGGCCCAGTAAACGTCATTGACTTCCTTGGTATCACTTTAGATAGCAATCTCATGCAAGCTTCGATGCCCCTCGATAAACTTCAGCGCATCAGAGAGACAATGAAGGAAGTTACACGTCACGAGAGTATTACAAAAAGGGAATTTCTTTCACTGCTCGGACATCTTCATTTCGCCATGCGGATCATTCCGCAAGGTCGCTTTTTTATTTCCAGGCTCCTAGATCTTTCAAAAACCGTCCACAAATTGCATGATCCCATCAAGCTGGATTCGGGCTGTAAATCCAAAATGCAATATTGGTCATGGCTTTGCGATAATTGGAACGGCATCTCTTTTTTCCATAACGTCGCGGTCGATACCTCCGTCAAGCTAAAATTTTTTACCGACGCTGCTCCGTCAATCGGTTTTGGAGGGTTTTTCAACAACCAATGGTTTGCTAGTGCTTGGCCCAAAGATCTGTTGGCTCTTCCAAAAAACACACTATCCACAGCATTATTAGAGGTGTATCCAGTAGTCGTGGCTTGTATTCTTTGGAGCAGTCAATGGTCTAGGAAACAAATACTAGTTTATTGCGACAACGAAGCCACAGTATACATTATAAATAAAGGGCGCTCCACAGTACCATTCATCAACAAATTTCTGTATTAGTGGTAACTTTATGCTCCGCACCGCGCACATACCTGGCCGCGACTACAAAGTAGCTGATTGTCTGTCTCGTTTCAAATTTCAGGAGTTCAAAATACTGTGCCCAGATGCTACTCCTTCAGGCATGCCCTGCCCACCTTTCGCCCTGACTGCTCTCAACTAAAAGCCTTTTAGTCATATCTCTCGGCAGCCGCAGCAGTCATGAGATCAAGTCTAACCAAATCAACATTAAAAACGTATGACTTCGCCTGGTTTCACCTTACCTCTTTTTGTTCTGTATTTGCAGTTTCCATTTTGCCTGTAAATATACCAATTGTATGTGAATATATCACGCATTGTCTTTTATCACGAAACAGGCAGGTTTCCTCTATCAAAAGTCAGGTTTCAGGTATTCAATTCAACCTAAGATCCATCGACCCATCCATTTGCAGCCTTTTGGGACACCCATCCATTCGTTTGCTTTTCGACGGCATCAAAAAAGGATCACCAAAAACGAAAGACAAACGCCTACCTCTTACTTTTTTAATCCTTGACCACCTTCCTCTTTAGGCAAAAACAATACATTTTGTGAGACCCAATGCAACCTATCCCAAAAAAAATTTACCATGATAGCCTGGATTTTTTTAAGTAGTTGCAAGGGAAGATCTACACAGGCAAACTTATGCCATAAGGAAGACGCCACCAAATTATTAACAATTAAAATGCGCCCTCTATATGACAATTTTGGAGACAAAAACTTCCATTTTTCCAGGCGTCCTTTGACTTTTTCAATTAAACCTTCCCAGTTTTTCTGTACTATTGTCTCGTCTCCCAAAAATACCCCTAAATATTTAAAACCTTCTTTTCCCCAATGTAAACCAGCAGGGAGTCCTGGTTTCCCACTTTTCCATCTTCCTATCAATAGTGCTTCGCTTTTACTCCAGTTTATTTTAGCAGAAGACAACACTTTAAAATTTCCAAGTAATTCAGATAAAACCTGTACGTCACTTTGCTTACTAATCATAACTACTATATCATCAGCATATGCTGATAATAAAAAATTACCATTGCAATTTGGCAAAGATATACCTTGAAGTTTCATTCTTATTTGCTGTAATAAAGGCTCTATGGCCAGAGAATAAAGCATGCCAGAAAGGGAACACCCCTGTCTAATACCTCTATAAGCCTCAAAAGGAGCACACATACCACCGTTAACTTTGAGAATGCTCTGAACGTTACTATAGAGGACCTTCACCTGATCTAGTTTTTTTGCAAAAACCAAAGGCTTCCAAAACTCTCCATAAATAAGTGTGCTCAACGCGATCAAAGGCTTTCTCTTGGTCCAATGATATTAAGCCACAATCTAACTTTAAACTCCTAGAGACAACAAGAAGATCTCTAATCAGGGAAACATTATCAAAGATTGACCTCCCGGGGACACAGTATGTCTGGTCAGGATGAATTACCTGGTCCATAACCTCTGCTAATCGGTTAGCTAAAGTCTTAGAGGGCAGCTTGTAGTCACTGCACAGGAGGGAGACCGGCCGCCAGCACTTGATGTCCGTCAGATCACCCTTCTTGGGTAGGATAGTCAGTACTGCTTTACGGCAACTCAACGGCAGAAGCCCTCCGGTTAAACTGTCATTCAGTACCTCTAGCAAGTCCTCTCTAATCTCTGACCATAAAGACTTATAAAAGTCAATAGGCAGACCGTCAATCCCTGGTGCTTTTCCAAGCGCCATACCCTGGATGGCTTTACATATGGGATTCCTTTTGTGCCAATAAATACGAACGCGAAATAAGAAAAACCAAACAAAAATAAACAACACGAAAGAAGAAATACACTTTGAAAACGAAAACAATGAACTCCAATTGCAAACTTTTAACATACTTTCAAACAAACTTCATTCATCATCAAATTTTTTCTAAATATCCTTTTCGAAAATCATTGTGTATGAATACATTGCCCGAGATTTCGTTTGCGCTTCATTATTTTTCGTTTACACTGCAAAAAGTTACGTTCGGACTTCTGGCACAAATCTCTCGCGTGGGCGGGAGTTAACAGTGCTTTACTCTCATTGGCTAGTCAGATTTTGATCGACAGGTCCGTGACCTGGAAGTTGAAGAAGTCTCAGTGGCATCGCGCAACTTTAGAAAGCGATCTGGAGGTGCACGGTGAAGTTACTTGTGATTAGTCACCTTTGTTATTAAACGTTTTTTTTGCTACAGTTTGGATTGAAATGTATTTCAAACGGTTCCCACAGTTTGCAAATATGTGCTCTCGGATTGATAAACTGTACCCACGAGTATACAATCCGTCCCCTCCGTTTTTGAAATCTGTACCCACAAATTCATAATCTGTACCCACAAATTCATAATCTGTACCCACGCTTTCGCAATCCGGGCGCACGGTTTTGCAAACTGTACTCACGGATTTGTGGCCCCTCCCTCATTTTGGAAACCTGGCGCCTAAAGCAAGGAACAGAACACGCAACATTGTGTGTTTAACAATATTTTACAAAATTGAGAATTTTCTTATAAATGAGTTGGATGACGTGACTGTCACCTAATCGAGGGGAGAAGGTAAACCCCAGTAAAATACGAGCAATGTACCAGGTTATGTCGTAAAACATTTACATTTATTCTCGATAAAAAGTAGAATCATGGATTTAATTAAAATGTTGCATGAAGCATACAGCCCTTATTTCACTACTGTTTAGAACATGGTTACCGTAGTACAATCCATGGGTTTGCCGATAATCAATACCCAAACACAGGTGATTACCTTTATTACAAAAAACTATAAGCTTCGCAAGGGAGCAGGTTACCAGTGAGGAAACATACAGAAAGATCATGTTTTTGTCTCGATACATAAGAGAATTCAAACGGAACATTTACATAATTTAAGTATTTTTGATGCTTTGAAAGCGACGAACATTGCATTATATTATACATATGTTTCTGACTTTGTGCAATATACTGGATCGAACCAATCACCATGTTCTTACCACTGAGGCACAGGAAATCTTATTAAAGCATAAAAATACTTTTGTGCCAGACAATATGATTAACATGAAAATATCCCTAACGAAGGACAGCATGAATCGAAGTGAAATTATTTTGGTCATAAAATCTAAACAAACATGTAGATCGTTTCAAACTTATGTGACCTCCTTCTGCAGAACACAAAATATATTTTGAAGAATGTTGATAACCAGAATACATTGCCCTTATTGTATAATAATAATAATCATTAGAATTATTAATATGATTATTATTAGTTTTAGTTGTAATAGTAGCCTTCAATGTAATGGACACCACACATTTCTCAAAATATATATTTTTTGTTCAACAGAAATTAAATGACATGAGGGTCTGTATTCCTGTTATACAGAAAACGTTTCAGATTATTTTGGGACATATAAAACATCAGATGAATGACTTCTGTCATATATCCCTAAATTTGGAGACTGCTTTTGCCACAGATGAAGCTCCTCTTTCCAGCAAGTGGGTCAGCATCTCCACGTATCGCTGGATATCCCTAATTGTGCTGTTTTTGTGTTGTCAATAAATCCAAATAGTCCATTTCTACACAGGATTTTTTTAGTGTCTTTAGAATAATAGTTATCCTGTGTTTGACACTTAAAATATAAAGGATCTCTTTATAATGTAGACTCAAGTCAAAGTAATATTGAATTAAATCAAATCAATCCATACCATATGATAAGGAATAAACAATCTGCGCTCAACAGTTTTAACACATGAGGGTAAACAGAGAGAGAGAAAAAGAGAGTTACTAGACAGTATTCTGTACATGTATTTAAACACTGGTTCCTTTTATCCATTTACATAATTGAGCGCATTTGAGGAAAATAACAGCAGTACTTGTTAAGAATGTAAATAAATAGTAGATGTTTCTAAAAATGTAAGGTTATGCAAAAAGACTAGCCGGGCTCCGTACATTTCAATCCAAACTGTAGCAAAAAAAACCGTTTAATAACAAGGTAACTAATCACAAGTAACTTCACCGTGCACCTCCAGATCGCTTTCTAAAGTTGCGCGATGCCGCGGAGACTTCTTCCACTTCCGGGTCACGGACCTGTCGATCAAAATCTGACTAGCCAATGAGAGTAAAGCACTGTTAACTCCCGCCCACGCGAGAGGTTTGTGCCAGAAGTCCGAACGTAACTTTTTGCAGTGTAAACGAAAAATAATGAAGCGCAAACGAAATCTCGGGCAATGTATTCATACACAATGATTTTCGAAAAGGATATTTAGAAAAAATTTGATGATGAATGAAGTTTGTTTGAAAGTATGTTAAAAGTTTGCAATTGGAGTTCATTTTTTTCGTTTTCAAAGTGTATTTCTTCTTTCGTGTTGTTTATTTTTGTTTGGTTTTTCTTATTTCGCGTTCGTATTTATTGGCACAAAAGGAATCCCATATTTACACAGCTCCCCCATGGTCAAGGCACCTGAAATCTTTACATTGACTTCCTCTGCCACTTGAGGAAGATTATCAAAAAAAGTACTGTCTTTCGTAGAATCTGGACCCAGTTCATTTTTATATAGAGATTCATAAAAAGTGGCTGCTCTCTTACGAATGTCTTTGGGGTCAGTCAATACAGTTCCAGTTTCAGAACGTAACGCATGAATGGCTCTGTTCTGTCCATTTTTCTTTTCTAAACTAAAAAAAAGCCTTGATGGTGCATCCATCTCGTTTATACTAAGAAAGCGTGACCTGACCAGAGCACCCTGTGTTTTAACCCCTAAAAGGTCAGATAACTGAGTCTTCTTATTTTTTATGAGAGACTCCACATCACTTTGTTCCCCAGGCAAGTGAGTCAATTCTTGCAGTTTCAAAATCTCAGTCTCTAAAGTGCTTAATCTCAGGGTTACTTCTCTAGTGACGTTCTGAGAATATTGTTGACATAGCTGTTTTATCTGAACTTTCCCAAAATCCCACCATTGCTGCAGTGTTCTAAAGGATTTCTTTGTTGTTTTAAAAATATCCCCAAAATGTTTAAAACATTCTTTAAAACACTTATCATTCAACAAAGTGGTATTTAAGTGCCAATAAGCGCTCTTTGGCTTAATAGAATTAAAAAAAATACAGCACTGCACCATACTATGATCTGAGAGACATGATGGTGTAATAGAACAACTCTCAACAATACTAGCATGATGTTTAAAAACATAAAACTTATCCAGCCTTGCCAATGAAATCATGTTATCACGAACATGAGACCAAGTGTATTGTCTTTGTTCTCCATTAAGCTATCTCCAAATATCAATTAATTCATGTGTTTTTTTTAGCTGAACAAGACGTTGGAGTGAACGTAAATGAGGTTCCATGTGATTTCTATCTAAGTTGGACTCTGTACAATTAAAATCACCACCCAAAATTAAATACTCATCAACAGCAACATTTTGTAAAACAGAGGATAAAGTATTTAAAAACAACATTCTCTCAACAGCTGAGGTTGGTATATACACACAAATAAAAATAAAAAACATTTTCAAAAGAGGCTCTTACTTTCAAGAGTCTACCTTTGATAACCTCTTCAACCTGATAAGAGTGTGGGCTGAAACTCTTAGAAAAGAGAACAGGAACTTATTGTGGTATTATGACTTCAAACAGCAGTCCCATTCCATTCCACTGCCCAGTCAGCAGCATTATTAACATCAGTATGTGTCTCTTGTAGCAGTATAACATCAATTCTTTTCTGATGAATTACTTCAAATAATGCAGCTCTTTTGTGCATGTCTCTAGCACCATTCAGGTTTAAAGTAGCAACATTAGCGTAACACATACTTAAGGAAAAGAAAACTGTCCACAAAAAGAAACTACTAAAAGTCATGGAATTAAACTTTCTCACTGTCATCATTATTAAGTTCAGAGTTGAGTTTCCTCACTATTTTTTTTAGCCTATAGACCTCTTTATTTGTAAAGGAGCCCTCCATCATGAAACCCTTAGTATTATCTATAAGCTGTTTTATGTCAGGAAAAAATGACGTCCAGAAAAATCCCTCTGAGAAAGACAAACACTTGAATCAGATGATTCACTGTCACTTTCTGTTTCCTTGTCGCTTACAGTTGTGTTCAAAATTATTCAAACCCCAATGCTGTAAATGGTTTTAGGGAATTTAGTGTACATTTGTAATTGTATTCAGAATGAAATCCTACAAGGACTTCTTAAAGAACCATATGCAACTAAAATGACATCAATTAGTTTTGTAATACAGTAGTAAATGTTTCTTTTGTGAATTATTCATTGACATAATTATTCAACCCCTTAAAGACTACCACTCTGAAGAACAGAGGTTCAATGAAGTGTTTTCAATCAGGTATTGAAAACTCCTGTGGATATCAGGGAGCAGCAATAAAGCCTAATAAGCACCAATTAGGCAGCTTTAAAATGACTGTGATACTCAGCTCCTTCTAGACATTTACTGGTGTGGTTACAAACATGGTGAGGTCAAGAGAATGGTCCAGGAAGACAAGAGAACAGGTGATTACTCTTCACAGGAAGGGCAATGGCTATAAGAAGATTGCAAAGATGTTAAACATACCAAGAGACACCATAGGAAGCATCATTCGCAAATTCAAGGCAAAGGGCACTGTTGAAACGCCACCTGGTTGTGGCAGAAAGAAGATGCTGACTTCGACTGCTGTGCGCTACCTGAAGCGTAGAGTGGAGAAAAGTCCCCGTGTGACTGCTGAGGAACTGAGAATAGATTTGTCAGATGTGGGTACTGAAGTTTCTGCTCCGACAATACGGCGCACACTGCGTAATGAAAGCCTCCATGCCAGAACTCCCAGGCGCACCCCCTTGCTGTCCCCAAAGAATAAGAAGAGTCGACTGCAGTATGCCAAAAGTCATGTGGACAAACCACAGAAGTTTTGGGATAGTGTTCTTTGGACTGATGAAACAAAATTAGAACTGTTTGGGCCCATGGATCAACGCTATGTTTGGAGGAGGAAGAACAAGGCCTATGAAGAAAAGAACACCTTGCCTACTGTGAAGCATGGCGGGGGGTCAATCATGCTTTGGGGCTGTTTTGCTTCTGCAGGTACAGGGAAGCTTCAGCGTGTGCAAGGTACCATGAATTCTCTTCAGTACCAGGAGATATTGGATGACAATGTGATGCAGTCCGTCACAAACCTGAGGCTTGGAAGACGTTGGACCTTTCAACAGGACAATGATCCCAAGCATACCTCCAAGTCCACTAGAGCATGGTTGCAGATTAAAGGCTGGAACATTTTGAAGTGGCCATCGCAGTCACCAGACTTAAATCCGATTGAGAACCTCTGGTGGGACTTAAAGAAAGCAGTTGCCTAAGAATGTGACTGAACTGGAGGCTTTTGCCCATGATGAATGGGCGAAGATACCCGTAGATCGCTGCAAGACACTTGTGTCAAGCTATGCTTCACGTTTAAAAGCTGTTATAACTGTAAAAGGATGTTGTACTAAGTACTAAGATTGAATGTCTCTTGGGGGTTGAATAAAACTGATAATGATGTGAGCTCAGAAAAGACATTTGTGGTTATTTCATTATAAATGTTATGTTATATTTGTCTGACCTACACGTGCCTCTTTGATTTAATTGTAAGCGGGATGACTGAATGATCATAATCAATGTCAAACCGACCAAAACAATCAATTTCAGTGGGGGTTGAATAATTTTGAACACAACTGTAAGTCAGTCAACTCTGATTTTTTTTGCGTGTCTAACCATCCAATTTTTACCATACTTCTTCCTCTTTAATGGAACTTTAAAATCTGTCTGCACTGTTTCCATTGGAATGTCATCACTTGTATTTCCCACAGTCGATTGCAGATTATTAATGAGAGCCTCGTGTAAATGCCTCTCCGTCTCAATACCGGCTACCCCCGCCTGAACATTAGACACTTCTAAACCAGAAACTGTGTTTTCAAGCGCTAATTCTGCAGCCTCAGTTACTGCGATCACAGGTAAACCACCATCATGCTTTTCCTCTGAGGCTCGTACCCCTATCACACCCGGAGTCTCGTCGGACGGCCTTGCTGCTGCATCGGGTTCAGCGTTATCGACTACAGCACTTCTGACAGCAACTACGTCACCTTCACCTGGCGGGTTGTTCAAATTTTTTGCGGGACAATCACGAACTAAATGACCAGATAGGCCACAACTAAAACATTTCATTTTGTCAGTTGTTATGTAAATGATGTAATCGTACTCATCACCCCGAAAGTGCAAAGACACATCCAAATCAGCACGATCATTCATAATCATATAAACGAAACGCCTAAACGAAACAACATGTTTTAGTAAAGGTGACCCACAACGATAGAGATCTTTTTAATGGGAGAGACCAGTTAACCATAACGAGATAGAGTTTTAGCTAAAATCTCATCACTTAAAAACGGTGGTACATTGGATAGCGTTACTTTCTTTGATGGTGTAGAAAGCGGAAGTACAGGATTAAAAACATCATCAACAACTATCCCTGTCTCAACTAGTTCATTAGCCTTTTCAACAGTACTCAGTACTACAGAAACATAACAGTGGCATTATTCATCCTGGAGGCAGACAATATATTTTCATGCCCAACCACCTCTCCTACTGCCAGGCAACATTTCTCCACACTAACTGCGGCCGCTACTTTCACCCCATGACGGCGAGTCAGTGAACCCAAACATTGCGTACGTGGGGCCGTCATGCCCCCGGTAAAACAGGTGGCACGCGGCCCAAAACAACTAAAATGTAAACCAAAAACAACGAACAAAGAAAAAAGCCAGAAAAATAATAATAATAATAATTCACTCACAGAATCCAACCGCACTCACAGCACTCAATCCGCACACTCTTGTCACCCCAACAATCACACCGGAAGTGGGACAGAGAGAGAGAGAGAGAGAGACAAAAGCTATTCAAGGCGGCCAGTGTTGTTAGTGTGGCTGGGCACGAGAGAGAGAGGGAGAGGGAGAGAGAGATTTTTTATTTTTAAGGGTCTATTTATTTACAAAGAATAATTAACAACAATTAACTCTTAACATAAACAATGATATTTACAGGAGGAGGAGAAAAAATAAATAAATAAATAAAACACCCATGTCCTCACACAGTTAAACTCAAATATAAATTTCCAAACAACCATCAACAACATCACAAAAACACTGATTTACTCCCCATTTGTTTTTAAACAATTTGAAATCATTGATCAAATTATAGAAAGTACATTTTATTTTAATTTGAGATTTTAATAATCGATTTAAAATGGACACCACATCAGTTGATCCATCACCATTCAAAAGCTTTTTCCGTGAAAACCATATTGCTATTTTTGCCTGCCCAAATAAGAAATTAATTAAAACATGAACTTCCCTTCTATTTCTACTAAATTTTGGTCCATAAATGAAATAAACTGGCGTAAAAACTTCCCCCAAAGTATTACACACCTCTTCCAATTTGTAAAAAAAAGGCTGAAGCCTTTCACACTTAAGAAACAAATGAATACCGTTTCCTGTTCACCACATAAAGGACAACCCCTCCCTACCTGTGGGTCAAGGTGTGCTCTGTATCTGTTTGTAGCTACAATACCGTGTACAATTCTCCAATGAAGGTCTCCAGACCTTTTCTCCAGGGGTGGTTTGTACAAGGACCTCCAGCTACCTTTAGGGGATGCCATTTGGATTCTTTGACACTCTCTAGTGTTTTAAAATGCCATGTTTTAACACCCAGAGTGTAAATGTCTTTCTTTCCAGCATCACAGAACAGCTGAGATTCTTTAAAGGATAGCAAGCTACCTTTCTTTTCTTGCCAAGTTCCAGACACTTAGCTCTGGAAACACACATTTATCCACCTCATCATTAAAAGATTCCATTGCCAGTCTATAGTCCTGTGGTAGTGACTCTTAAATCTGATTCAACATTGTCTGTGCCACTCTGATTGATCTTAGTCCCAGTTTTGAAGCAAGAACTTCCGCAGTAATCCATCTTGTAGTTTTCATTAAATTACCTATTTTTATAATATTTGCTTTCCACATGGCTGTCTCTGATTTAGAAATGTCCAAATCCAATTCAAGATTAAAAAGTAGTGGTTCTTCTTTCAGCCATAGACTCTGTGATCCATTTCCACTCCGTGAAAACATAAAAAGTGTCCATGATCTTAAAATTGGTCTATAAAAAGAGCTCAGTCCAGAAAGGTTCATCTTGTTGACATCCATAAGGAAGAGATGAAGATCTAGGCCCATGTTTCCCGCTGTTTGTCCCGCGACATCAATCAGCCCCTGGCCTCCTTCCAGTACAGGCAAATACAACACCGCCGCCTTTAACCAATGATGGCCTGACCAGAAAAAATCCACTAGTCGCTGCCGGATATCGCTCACCAAGTCAACAGGAGGCTCAATTATTGTCATTTTGTGCCATAAAGAAAAAGCAACCAAATTATTACAAACTAGTACCCCCCCTGTAGGATAGCTGGGGTAGCAGCCATTTCCATTTAGACAACCAAGCACACACTTTCTCCACAAGGCCCTCCCAGTTTTTTCTTTGGTACTCTTCTGTCCCTATAAATACCCCTAAATATTTAAAACCTGCTCTTCCCCACTTTAAACCACCAGGAAGTACTGGACTTTAAAATCTCTTCCAGACTACAGAGCATCACATTTACCCCAGTTAACAACAGCTGAAGAGGCTTTACCATAACAATGTAAAGCCTCCTTTAGCATCTGAATGTCATTTTGTTCCCGAATTATGACTGTGACATCATCAGCATATGCAGAAAGTTTGATGTTGGAGTGTAAGGTGTTACCCTGTAGACCCATTAGCCCTCTCCTCAATTTACACAGCAAAGGTTCAATTACAATACTGTACAATTGTCCTGAGAGAGGACAACCCTGTCTGATACCTCTTTTTACTTTTATAGGGATGCTTAATCCTCCCGCCATTTTAATCATACATGAGGCGTCATTATATAAAAGTTTAATTTTTTAAATAAAATGATCCCCAAAACCAAAAGCTTTCAAAGTATCAAACAGACAAACATGGTCAACCCTGTCGAAAGCCTTTTCTTGATCCAAAGATAACAAACCCAAGTTCACATTATATCACAATGCGTAAAATCAAAAACATCCCTTATTAGGTGAAGATTATCAGTAATGGATCTATTCTTTATACAATTAGATTGATCCTTATTCACAATTTCTTGTAACACCTTATTCAATCTATTAGCCAAACATTTAGAAATGATTTTATATTCAGTACATAAAATCGCTACTGGCCTCCAGTTCTTTAAAAGTGTCAAATCACCCTTTTTTGGGAGTAAAGATAAAACAGCACGTTGACAACTTGTAGTAAGAATTCCATCAAGAAAGCATTTTTTAACAATTTTAAAATAATCTTCACCAATAGTGGCCCTAAAAACTTTATAGAATTCACCAAGCAGTCCATCCAATCCTAGAGTACGACCTTAGAGAGACTCATAACGGCCGAAGTGACTTCCTCAAAAGTTAGCTCAGCCTCTAAAAGACCCTTGTGTTCTTTAGATAAAACAGGAAGATCCTTAAGTAGCTCATTCCTCATCTGAGATTTCAGCAGCATACAACTTTGAATAAAAAGCCACGGCCAGTCTACGCATCTCTATCGGATCTGAGGTGACATGTCCGTTATCATCCTTCAGCAAATGCATCTGTTTCTGTTGACCCTTTTTCTGCTCCAAGTAAAAAAAATAAGTAGTAGGAGCATCTATGTCTTTTACAGTCAGAGAACCGGCTTCTTATTAGAGCTCCTCTAACTCTTTCATTCAGGATTGAGTTCACTTGATTTTTTTTTCAGTCCATAATCCCTTTAGATTATCATAATCATTATCAGTCATTTTTTTTTCAATGTCCAAAATCTCTGTTTCCAGCCACTCCAAAGTCTTTTTTAAATGAAAAGAAGAATGATATGTGTATTTTTGACAAAAATCTCTTATATGCACTTTCCCAACTTCCCACCATTGTGTAATACTTTCAAAAAAACAATTTTCTGTTTTCCAGGTCTCCCAAAACAATTTAAAAGCTTCACAAAAGTGCTTATCTTCTAAAAGTTTAGTATTAAAATGCCAATAACAACTCTTATGTGTATTTTTTCCAACGTGAAAGCAACAGTTATAAATTTATGATCAGAAATAGCATTAGGAATATTATTTGTATTAACCACTCTATTCCTCATATTTTGAGAAATATAAAAACGATCCAGACGGGCAGCAGAAATGTTTCCATTAAAAAATTTCACCTATGTGTATTGCTTCACTCATGTGTATAGTACAGTTCCAGTCTCCTCCAAAAACAATAAAAACATCATCGTTTTGTTCTTTTATTAGATTTTCTAATTTAGTAAAAAAAATGTATTCGTTCCGCTCCAACATTAGGAGCATAGATATTCACGAACAAAAACTTAAAACAACCAATTTCAGCCTTTACTATTAAGCATCTTCCGGGCTCCATTTCAGTTTTAGATAAAACTTTAGCTTTAATCGTAGGGGAAAAAAGAACAGCTACACCAGCACTTAAATTAGTCCCATGACTCAAAACATACTCTCCTTTCCACCATAAACCCCAATCAACTTCATTATCATAAGTACTATGGGTCTCTTGTAGGAAAGTAACACTCAACTCCTTCAAATGTATAATTTCTGCTAAAAACCCATTTTTCCTCCCATCTCTCATCCCATTAATATTGAGAGATCCCACCCGCAAGATTTCCATGAGAAGAAAGAGGGGGAAAACAGAAAAGAAAAAAGACAATACTTAAAGACATCATAAATATTTAGTATTTCCCCTCATTATTCTTCCACTTCTCCTATTTTGTCTAATAGCAGTTATTTGTTTTTTCAGACGAAATCTTTTCTGTTGTGAGAGTTCTTCATAACTACTCACTTTTCTTGCCTTCATCACGGATTTGACAAACTTTTCAATGTCAGGGAAATAATTACCAACATCAACCCCTGCTTTTCCTTTGGTCTTATCTATGAAAGCATTGATCTCTTCAACAGTGTACAGATCTTCACCAGTCTCTTCTAGTCTATCTGAATCCTGCTCATCTCCTCCCATAGTATTTTCAGTAAACTGTGACAAACCTTCTAACTCATCAACAGTGTTTTCCTCTGAGCCTCCAGCCTGAGCTCCATCATTCACCTCCTGTATAACTCCCTTTTTTCCATCATACATCTCCATTATATCATCGTACTCATCATCATCATCCTCATCATCATCAGCCACAGCAGCACCAGACTGCAAGATGTTCCTATTAGTAACATCAATAACATTCCCACCCCCACCATTGACACTATTTTCACTCACCTCCTCTTGTCTTTTCACCTCTTCTGTGACTCCTTCACCTTGTTCCACACTCCTCTGCTCTGATTCATCATTTCTCTGAAGTCCACCATCACTAGCTGTAGATGTGGATGGCCGTTGATCGTCTCTATTAGGGCACGCAAAACTTTTGTGGCCTAAATTACCACACTCGTAGCACCTCAAACTCTCTGTACTCGCATAAACCATATACGAGTTTAGCGAAGAAGGCGGGGCGAGAAATACAGACAAAGGGGCGGGGTTTTACGTTTGTATTTATTGTAGGATCTTGGCCAGATCAAAGGTGACCATTTGGGGTCGTTAACACCTCTCAGTAGCAACTCTAACCGGCGCCAGCAAGTCTGATCCAACTGCCCTCTCTTAAGCATCCTCCATTTGGTCAGGATAGTTTCTAACACCTCCCTTGGACTTCAAAGAAGTCCCAACGGGGAGGATGGGGTGCTTCTCCAACGATGGACCCTTTGCTCTAAAAGGAATGTGGCCTAGGTTTTAACCTCCTCTGGAAATTGTCTGTCTTTTCTCCTTATCCACAAAAGAATGTTCTAAATGGATATACCTCTATATCTCCACATTGAATGTTTGTACCCATGTTATTCGGCCTCACCTATAACCTCAAAAGCATGTGTGTTTAGTTGTATTCTGTTTATATTTTCATTCTTGTACAAACTTCAGGTCAATGTACTTATAATCCTGGCATGTTTTATATCTAAATGTTTCTCTCTTCATTCCTTGAAAGATTATGTATAGCACAGTAATGTGTTTTATACAATACTCCTTTTATTTCATTCTAAGAGTTTTACAGTGCCAAACTCCTAAGTGATCCTAAATACAAATGAGCTAATAAGCGAACAAAGAAACTTGACTTCGCGCCAAAATCAGCTCATCACATTGGATCACTCACTTTGGAGGGCATGAAGCCCGAGGCTTAAAACATCCGTAAACGGAGCTATCGACGCTCATATCGTGTCCTCGCGCTCCTGCACACGTCATCGAGACCTGTCTCTCCCTTTGGAGACAGCTTCATCCGGCAGTTTGCATCGGCTAACTTCGTCCTACCTTCGTCAGCCAATCCGGCTCCAAGAAAGAAGTAGACAGACTCACCCGCTTGCTTTGAAACCACCAGGACTCATAGAACCTTTTCAACGCGCACAGAACTTGTCCCAGCACACTCAGGGAACCAATGCAAGTATCAACTATATCCTAAATAGCTGCGTTTAAGCTTAAACCCCTTTTAACTAAGGAGACTGTCCTCGATGGTTCATGCAGATGTGAATGGCTGTTTGTAAAACTGCCACTCTTTGCTTTGTCTATTTCTTCCATTTCTTTACTGCTTTTACGTTTCATGTTTGTTTGTTATTTCTTAGTTAGTCGGTTTGTTTTCCCTTTAGTGTGGTCAATAAACCTGCATTTGTCTGCACGCTCGAATTGTTGCTGTGTTTCTTTATCACATATTAACGTCACTTAAACTGCTTGATTTCGTTATAATTTCTGGAGCGGTACTGTACAGTAAGAGTGTTATGTTTCCAAGGCCAGGAAAGTAATATTTCTTTGATCTGATATACGATCTGCTGATCACTCGCTGGACGAGTGCATTTATTTTGTCGCTATTTATTAAGTCTGCTGAATCTGATAAAAGTGTATAAAATAGGAATAGTTAATCATCATTAATTATCCGTATTTTACTGTGATCAAACTCATAGTTTCCCCGAAATACACTACATTATGTTTTTGTGTTTTGTATTTATGTTTTGTTCGCCGGCGGTCGGCCGTGAGGGGCCGCCGGCTGTTATTATTTATATTACATGTTTAAATGTTTTCCGGTTCCCGTCTCCTTCCTTCCCTATATTGAATTGGATTACAACGAGTTTTCTCCATGAGTCACACGAAAAGAAACCTCTAAAGTACGCGTAGTTGAAGTAAGAAACATATAGACGTGACGTCCAAAAGAGAGTAAGTGTTTGAGCGCTGCATTTTTGCACCTGAGGGGAATCATTTTTACCGGGCTCTTAATTCTCCCAAACCTTAACAACTCTTTTGTAATCGCTTCATTTGATACAAACGGAGGTGCGTTCGAGATCATAATTTTTGTTGCCGGAGCGGATAAAGGGCTAACAGAAACAAGCGCTTCTTTAACCCACAGCCCGCTCACCGTCAACTGATTAACCAGCGATTCAGTTTTCAAAAACACCACAATCGCTTTATTCATACGTGATGCCGACGCTATATTCTCAAACCCGATCTGCTCCCTGATAACCAGAAGTAGATCTTCTACCGTCACTCCCGGCTCTGGCACGCACCTGCAACCATGCCGGAGTGTCAGTGCTGACCCGGGAACAGACGCCATGCCGGCGTCTAAACGCACGCGGCTTCAGAGCCGTAACTTTCCTATCCCTGCCCTTTCCCTCTACCTAAGAGATTGGAAACAAATACCGAAGGGAAAAAAACAATAAATAAAGAAAAAGAAAAAAAAGAAAGCATGAAACAGAAAACGCACTCGCTCCCAACAAACACTTGAGCTCCTTCACACACTCCCAGAGAGAGAGAGAGAGAGAGAGGGAGAGAGAGAGAGAGAGAGAGAGAATTTTTTGAATTTTAATACACCTTTATTTTAAACAATAAGGTGTTCACAATGATATTACAAACTCACAAAACAAAACGAGTATATTATATACTATTCATATTAAAATTAGAAACATTTTAAAAGGCAAGCATTAAATCATCATCATCATCTACAGTGCAAAGGACCTCATTTATCCCCCAAATGTACATAAAAGATTCTACACAATTTACCATTTTATAATAAGCATGTTCTATTCTAAGCCTGGCCGCCACCAAGCCTTTGAAAATCATCAACACATCCAAAGAACCCTGTCCTAACAACTTATTCTTTCTAGATTTCCATATAGCAAGTTTTGCTGTACCAGACAAAAAATTAAGTAAAATCAACTGACTCTTCTTTTTTCCTGTATACCTTGGACCATATATAAACATTTCATAAGAGAAATCTTCACCAATTTCAATGAACAATTGAGATAAAAGTGAAAACAAATCGCTTAGCCGAGCACACTGTACAAATAGATGAAACACCGTTTCAACCTCTTTACAGAAGGGACAACCCACCCCTACAGAAGGATCAATGTGCACCACGTATTTATTTGTGGCTATCGCCCCATGAACGATCCTCCACTGAAGGTCGCCCGTTCTTTTGTCAATGGGGCGTTTATATAAGGACCGCCAGCAGCCTCTAGGGGAGGAGAGAATTCCAAAAAACTCTGTCCATTTATTTGAAGCAATTCCATGCAAGCGACCAGCATTGGATGCCTTCACACAGGAGATATAGAAGGCTTTTTTTCCCACTTCCTCAAAAACTCCAAGCTGAGGGGTTTCAAAAGACAAAAGACAATTTTCATCATCTTGCCATTCTCCCACTGCAATAGTCACATTCAGAGAAGGGAAAACATAAGGAACCCCCTTTCTCCATTGATCAGTTGCTATAGAGTCAGTTGTAAGAAACTTATGGTCCGCATGCAAAGAGTTTAAGATTTCCGTTGTAGCTTGTTTCAGCAGCCTCAGAGATCTCACTCCAGTCCTTTCACTCAATTCCTCTAAGCTCTTGGTCAAAATATGTCCCAGCTTTGTGCATCCCGCAGCAGTGAAACATGCACGCAAACTGGGTCCGGACACAAGTCTTGATGGTAAAAAGTCATTAAGAAAAAGTGGCTCTTCAAAAAGCCATAATCCAGCATGTGTGTTTGGTGTACGTGAAATGGTAAACACCTTCCATGCCTCCAGAACTGACTTATAAAAAACAGTCAAATTCACACGGTCCTCATTCTGGAGCTCCATTAGGAACAGATGTTTGTCCAGTCCCATACCTCTGACCCGCCTGAGAAGAGCACAAGCTGTTTTTAACCATGAAGCATCTGTGTGATACAGCAGTCTCTGAGCGGCTTGCAACCGGAATGCCATAATTCTGGATCTGATGTCGATCAGCCCTTGGCCTCCCTCATGAACCGGAAGGTATAAAGCAGCAGCCCGAATCCAGTGTTGTCCAGACCAAAAAAAATTCACAAGTTGCCTTTGAATCTCCTCAATAAGTCCAGCAGGTGGCTGTAACACAGTTATTTTATGCCACAGAGTAGAAGCAACCAAATTATTGGTCACTAAAACCCTTCCCCTAAAGGACAACTGCGGTAGTAACCACTTCCATTTAGCCAATTTAGTGCACACTTTCTCCACTAGCCCCTCCCAATTTTTCTTTTGATAATCATTTGACCCCAAAAAAATTCCCAATAATTTAAGTCCCTCTCTGCCCCACTTTAGGTCTCCAGGTAACTTTGGGAGACTCTCAAACTCCCCTTTACCAGCCCAAAAAGCTTCACTTTTTGCCCAGTTCATTTTAGCTGATGAAGCTTTCTCATAAAGATTGAGTACCTCAGATAGACAGTTAATATCTTCAGCATTATTTACAAAAACTGTAATATCATCAGCATAGGCAGAGAGATACATTCTTGAGTATAAAAGAAAACCAGGTGCATTAAAGCCTGACAGTCTTTCTCGAAGTCTAAAAAGCAGCGGCTCAATTGCTAAACTGTATAGTTGACCAGACAATGGACAGCCTTGCCTAATACCCCTTAAAATAGGAATTGGCCGACTCAATGTGCCCCCTATCTTCACCATACATGATGCCCCATTATATAACAACTGTATCAACTTTAAAAATGTTTCGCCAAACCCAAAAACCTTCAATACATTAAAAAGATATTTGTGATCCACACGATCAAAAGCCTTTTCTTGATCCAATGCAATTAACCCAACATTCACATTGAAATCATTACAAATATCCACAATGTCTCGCACTAAAAACAAATTATCCATAATGGACCGTTTTGGAATGCAATATGACTGATCCTTGTTTACAATCAACCCCAAAAAATGTTTTAATCTATTTGCCAGACATTTTGAGAATATTTTATATTCTGTTGTAAGAAGGGCAACAGGACGCCAGTTCTTTAAAAGGGCTAAATCACCCTTTTTGGGTAACAATGATAAGACCGCATATTGACAGGACTTTGGTAAAACACCTTCTCTTATTGATTCACATAAAACTTCAAAATAATCATGTCCAATGCTGTTCCAAAAACTTTTATAAAAATCTGCTGGCAGTCCATCTATTCCAGGGGATCGTCCTGAATTAAGTTGTCCCACAGCAGCAGTAACTTCCTCAAAGGTTATACCCGCCTCCAAGACAGTTTTAGAGCCAGAGTCCAATTGAGGAAGACCCTGAAGAAGCTGTGTCATACAGTCACTATTTTCACAGTTTTCTGCAGCATAAAGGCTTGAATAGAAATCCACAGCATGGGTTCTCATTTCTACAGTCTTTGACGTTATCCTCCCATCAGGGAGTTTGAGACATGGCATTTGTTTTTCTTGAGCCGCCTTATATTCCAGATTAAAGAAGAATGAAGTTGGGGCATCCATTTCTTTCAAAGACATGAAACGGGACCTTATCAAGGCTCCTTTAACTTTCTCATTTAAGACTAGACCAAGCTCTCTCTTTTTTGTTTGCAAATCATTGTACAATATCGAATTGTGTGCATCAACCAACTGCAATTCCATTAAATTAATTTGCTTTTCAAGTGTTTCAATCACATTCTTTATTCTACTACTACAGTTGGCTGTATACTGCTGACAGAAATGTTTTATTTGAGTCTTGCCTACATCCCACCACTGTTTCAAGTTTTCAAAATAACTCTTTTCCTTTTTCCAATCATCCCAAAATA